>VXAX01005627.1:199939-429507 GCA_013399835.1 Leptocoma aspasia | reverse complement strand
ATATAATTATATATAATTATAATCAATATAATATTATATTATAAAATAATTTTTAATTTAAAGGTTCTTTTTTATTTCCCCTCCTTCTTACAATGATGTCTTTTCTCTTTTCTTTCTTTTCTTTCTTTTCTTTCTTTTCTTTCTTTTCTTTCTTTTCTTTCTTTTCTTTCTTTTCTTTTTCTTTCTTTTCTTTTTCTTTCTTTTCTTTTTCTTCCTTCCTTCCTTCCTTCCTTCCTTTTCAAAAAGCTAAGAACACTTAAATGCTAGTCACAGTTTTGATCACTAATTATCTGTCAGAAAGTTTAGCGTGATGATCACCAGGATGTGCAAAGAAGGTTTTTATGGCCAACAAGAGATGCAGAAATTCAAAATAAGAGACTCCACAGAGCAGCAAAAAAGATGAGAGTGACAGATTAAATATATGAATTAACTACTCTAAATAAAGGAGGCAATGTTGATGTAATAAAACTTTCTTTTCAATATGCACTTATATTCGATTAGGGACACCAATAAAAAGAAAATGTTGTAAAAGGCCAACAGATGCCTTGAGGCAAATAAAAATCCCAAATGTCATCTTCACAGATGAGACAATAGCTCCAATATTGTATATTTCCCATGGACAGACACATGTCCTTTAAAGTGTGACCAAAATGGTTCCTGTAAAGCCATGTGTCAGAGGATTTTGAGACAGGGGAAGGTTGTATAAATATCTTGGAATATGGCCTGGCTTGCTCTGTGGTTTTGTGCAATGTTTCTAATTTTGCAATCCAGAAAATGCAGTTTCTGGAGAGAAGACTTTTTGTACGTATTTCCAATATGATGATATTATAATATAGGATATGTGGACAAATATTGATCTGTAATGGTTAAAATAGCAAATTCTGCTAAATAATCTTTCCTTGTAGCTTTGAAATCAATGAACCAAATTTTACTTGGAGTGTAATATTTAGTGAAACTCAAAGAATTTTACAGGAAATGCAAAATAGAAATAGGGAGGGTTGGTGCAGAAAAATCCTACTCTTCTAAAAATATATAGCACTCTAAGTCCAAAGAACCATCTGTGTTATACTATTTGACATTAAATTCTTGGATCAGATTCCTACCTGTTGTAGTCTAATAGAATTGCAATTTATACAGAGGTAAGGTAGCTTGTTGTTCTGCTCTGCAAACCAATAGCAGTAAATATTATGTAAATTAAAAAAAAAATAGAAAATAGCTTAGACTGCAGGCTCAGGCAAAGGCCTTCAAAATACTTAGAGTATGTGTATAAATCTGAACAAATAAATTAGCAAATCACAATCTAAAATTGCTCACTTACATTCACTAGGAAAAAAAAATAAAGCAAAACTGAAATCAAAACCAAATAATTTTCCTGGATAAAACTGAATGTCTAATCAATAAACTTCAAAGAGAAATGGCTGGTCAAAGCACTACAAACAACACATTGGCTGATGGTTTTTGCATCCATCTTTTTCTTTGATGATGAAAAATAATTTTTGCTGATTGTGTTTGAGAAGGACATCACCTGAATCTCCACAATTTGTGCATGATGTTTTCTTAGATTTGGGGTCTGGCTTCCACAAATTAAAGATTTTTACTTTCGTTTTTTCCTCTTTTCATTCACAGGTGCAAGAAAACACATCATTAATATATTCAGACAGTAAAATCGTCAGATCCATATCTTCAAATTTCACCCGTATTTCTTCTGTAAACAAGGACATTGTGCAAGGGCTGCAAAGGTATTTGACATCCATTGAAGCAGAAATTCTGGAGTCCCTTAAGCAGCCAGAAAAATGGTAGGGTGGGGAGGAGGTGATAAAGGCTTGTCACTCATCTGAAGAAATTGCCTTCCCAGGGTGATTTCCCAAACAACAAAGCACAGCAATTCTGGGGCTAATAATGCCTATGGAGAGTAAAGAAGAACAGATGAAGTGTTGTGATATTTAGGAATACAAATGTATTTACATCTTTTCACCAGAGGTACTACAAAACCATTGAGTAAATATAAGATAACAGACTAGAAAGACTGATCTGGAAGCACTCAAGGACAACTGAATCTGCAAACCAAATGCCAGATAAAAATATCAATTTCAGTTCTGTGTGCTAAAATACAAAATGCAAACATAGTTACTTACACATAATGTACACAGCCATGAAAGTTTTCCACTGAAATATGTCTGTACCATAACTAGGAAAGGGCTGCTGCAGACAAAGGACTTTGGTGAGACAGAAGGTCTCTTTTTCCTAGTAAGGTGGAGTAATACAGTATTAATGTAATATATTTCCCACCTAAGAAGCTTGAAAAAGTCTTAGGGAGGCTTAGCAGTATCAAGATACTGATTCTTTATTTTACAACTCAGTATACTCTGAACTTCTCCCTCAAAAATGACACAAAATTCTGAAGAAAAAGATCTCTTATCTCCATCTCCCCCTTCTCAAATATAACTCACAGGACACACTTTACTCAACAAAGGTTCACTGAAGATACATGACAGTTCCAATATATTACCATACCACACTATTCTATCATACACATTTTAGATATATATATATATATATATATATATATACACATACAGAATCTCACCTTCTAAGTAATTCTGGGAATGTGGACATTTCAACCCTTTTGCTTTGTATTTCTGCACTTGTTTATTAGTAGTTTTAGTGTTACTGAAAAAGATTGGATTGACAGCCCCAGAGAAGAAAACACTACATACAAAAGGGATAGGGTCAACAGATTTTTCTGCACTAGCTCAGCAGAGTGTTTTGGTGTTAACTTCTAAAAGAAGGTCAGTTGCATTGCCCACTTAGTTTTTAGCCTTTCTAATCAACCTGCCAAGTTTGCCAGTTAGTGCTAGTTGCACTCAATATGATCTATGATCTGCTTTCTAACATAAGCAGGCTGCAACACAAATCTGTTTCACATAGGCAACCAAAACCAAATGTTTCAGCATTTTAAAGTCACTTGTAAACTAAGCATTATTTGCATTGACAACCAGAAAGAGAAGCTTTGAAATACACTCATATACAGTGTGTATATATATATATGTAAAATTCACAGATAATCTTTTGGTGAATTCTGAACAAAATCCCTGTTTACCCACAGCACATTACCTATTTTAATATAAATGAATCACTTCTGGAACCTGTAACACAGTTAAGAATAATTTACAGTACTCTAAATAAAAACGGTAACTGTTTCACACCATATCCACAATAAAGGAAATGAGAGGGCATGTGGGTATGTACTATAAGACAGTGACAAATATTGGCCTGAAGTGAAAGGCAGGGAACAATAAAAAGGGACATATCAGTCTGAAACACAGCTTGTCTCTCATTATTACATTCTAATCGCATATTACATATAGTTTGCTGGTGTCAAGACACACAAAATCCCACAAGACTTGATAGCAACAGAGTGTGAAGGTGATGTCTTTTTATGAAGAAGAAAGAAACTATCCCTTGAGACTTTCTGAAGCGCTAATTCCCTGGTATAGCACCCAGAGCAGGATGGAACAGAAGAATGATAAAATTGACTTTATGATTTTCGTGGATTGTGTAAAAAAAATTAAAATACAATCCACATTAAATTAAATTCCATCTTGGCTGTGGGGGGCATTTGAAGGAGCAAAGGTAAGGCTGTCACACATATAAGGTAGGCTTGTTTGTCAGGTATGTTTCTTTAGGGATTTTCAAGGATGTGAAATGATCTTAAATTTATATTACATTTACTATTTGGCTGCGGGAGCCCTAGGAAACCCGTCACTGTGCATCATCTGACAATTGTATTCATATCATACTGCCTTTCTAAAGGAGGAAGAGAAGATAAAGGTGCAGTATTTTTGATGTACACATAATAAAAGGTGTCAGAGAAGAGGAAACACTTTTTAAACATTCTGAGATCCAGCGGTAAATTTAAGTACTGCACATAAAAGCTTTAATTATAATTTTGAAATAGGTTTTCTGCTAATACTTCCTATATGCCAATATCATTACAAGCATAATAATTCTTATATGTCAAAAACAAAGGAAAATCCCAAAAAAGAAGAGTCAGAGACATATAAAATTGTATAAGAGTATAAAATATACACTGATAAAATACTATTTTAACTGTGGTAAAACGGCTCATGAAAAGACAGAGTTATCATATGCTCTTCAGTAATATATAGTAACATCAGAAAATCTTAAGAATACATCTGAAATTGTGGAATGAATTCTTAATTAAATCATCTAATTGGCTGGAATTAAGTAGGAAAAAAAACCCCTGAAATTATTTGGCTCTGTTGAATGGATATGCCATAGATTAAGTAAAAAATCTTGGTACTTGATTTACAGTCCTGGTCATCAAAAGGACTCCACAATTTAAAAAGTACTTCAGCTTTTCATACTCCATCTATAAGGTACATATTTTAGATAATGTGGCAGTGTTACAGCATAGCAGTGTTATCCTTGTACAACAGTGTCTGGACCACCCATGTAAGATCTTCAAGTAGCAAAATATATTACCAAAAGTTTTTGTGTACCTTTTTCCATCTCAGAAATCAGTCCCTTTCTCACATGAGGTCTTTATGATTCTTTTGTCCTCTGTGGATTGTATTACAATTTATCTTTCACTGTGAAGCAAGGAGTATCACTGATGTGGTTCAGTGTGAAAAGGCACATAACTCTGCAGATGTTGACAGCTTGTTAAAAACTTTAAGAAAGGTTCAACAGATTTTTAATTGAATGATTTTGAATTAGTGTTGAAGGTTTGCTCAAACCATGAGGACATTATCCCAAAGTTTCTAGTAAACTTATTTTCCTGAAGTGAAAAGAATCTTTATCAAAAAAATGCCATGAAAACACATTGTGTAAACAATCACATTTTTCTTTCCAATTTTTCACTATGGATAACTCAGATGTACTTTTGAAGTTTAAAAGATCCATATTTGACTTGGCCTTAGATTTCAGTCTAATTTTAAGTGACTTCTCACATATTTGTTTAAACAATGAGTAGTCTCAAACTGCCTGTGTGCAAAACTATTATGTGTATTCTCTGGTATATGAAGCAGTTCTGTCCATACAATCCTGGTCATAAGCAGGATCCAGCTCAGAAAAAAAATTTCCTCTTACATTCTGACCATTTATTTTCTTTTAGAAGAGCAACAGCTCCAACTTATTTCAATGACTTATAAGAAGAATGTGTTTGTGGGTGAATACTATACTTTTCAAGGGAGTATGTGTTAGTCATGCAACACTCCATCCTCAAATGAGCAAAGGTTGAAAAAGGCCATGAAATGCCTGTTGTGAGGGTTACTATCATACCACAAAACCTGGCATTATGAGCACTCAATTACATTAGTGTTATGAACAGTTGAAACCTCTATAGATAGAGTGCTATTAATCACTCTGAGCTGTGTTCCCAGCACTTCTTATTGACTGGGATATTAGGAGAAATAAGTTTGTGTCACTGTAGGATATTATTATCAAGTGTCTTATTATTGAAGTCAGCAACACATGAATACAGCTGAAGAAGATTAAAAACCTTCTAAAAAAACTAATGCAAGTAATGGTGCAAAATGATGAAAGGAAAAAAAATTAATTATGGAAATGCATGTTAATTCCTGGAAATCTTGCCGGCCCATACACACTTTTTTTTACAGTTGTGTTAGCACTGTGAGAGTATGAGCATATGAAAATGAAAACATGATATTTTTTAGTTTATTGGTATTTCCTAAGTGTGTGCAACTTTGTCACTCGTCTCCTCCTGACACATTGGTTGTATTAGATGGTAAATGCCACAAGTAATTCAGATCCCCTTATCTACCTTCAATAAAGCCTACCTCTCTTTTTTTTACCTTGTTGATACATAGTAGTTATTTTCTTATTGACTGCAACCAAATCACTATTCTGTCCATGTAGGAAATGTCCTCTAGTGCCCCTGGTATTTAAAATTTGGCCTTCATCCTGGAGGTAAAACATCATCAAATCACACCTTTTGCATTAAGATAACTGTATGTTTGAACCTGTTGGTTCTTTATCCCTGGATATGTGATGGAAATACTTCTGGATCTAGGCTATGAAGATGATTACAAGAATCAAGCTTCTGAACATATTTGATGATTCATTTATAATTTTTATTATTGTAGAGCAAACTATAAGGAACCTAAGTTTATGAAATTGACTCTAAGAAGACTAGTAATATATCTGTTCTCCCAGCCTCTCACACCTTTACACCCCAAGTTTTAAGAGGCCTTGTCTTCACAAAAAGCAAAACTCAAATACAGAATATATTTCAGTAATCCTTATTGGTATTATTTTTATCTTCCAGTTATATTACTAAAAGACATTGAGAAAATCAGCTTTGGTGAAGTTATTATGTATGTACAGTTATCATTTTGGGAAAAACATAAAACAAAAATATATTTGCCTGCTGTCCCTTTTGAGCCCTTTTGTTTAAATATTCCCTTTAAAGTATAGATTATATTTTCAGTCTTTTGTAATATCCCTAAAAATTTTCCCTCCTTCATAAAATGGTTTAGTAAGCATTCATTAAATTAAATGAATGAAAAATTTTGTCCTTTCTGATGATTACTGATTTTACCTCATCACTAGTAAACATGGATCTCACCATGTGCAGTGCTTTAAAGTACAGACAATTAAACAAAAGTAAGCCATTTTTATGGGTTTGTTGTTGTCCTTGGCTCTATTAATTGCTCCTGTATCTGTTTTGCTGAGTTCTCTGCAACACACTGGTAGTCTGTGACAGACTCTACTCTCACATATAATTCAAAAGATAAAATAGTAAAAAGGGAAATTGGATAGAGTCACTCTTCAGTGCTTGGATTCTGCAGGATTCTGGTTGAACTGTTTTCTCAGCTCTGCCACAGTCAGTAGGGTATATTACATCTACTCTTGCTTCAGCAGCTACTCCTTAATGTGTCACTGGCGTGCCATTCATAAACAAAAAAATTCATGAACCTCATAGTGCAAAATCTGGCTGCAATTGAGAGGAAAGAAAACATGCCTTTCCTACAAACTCCAGGAATGCACAAGCATTTAAGTCCCCAGTACAAATAAAAGACAAGTTCAAGTCCTATGTCAGTGAAAACTGGAATAAAAAGATGCAGTTCTTGTGGGTGATAAGAGTTATATATATTAATTTAAAATTAGAAAGCTCTTTCATATTTTTGCCTAGGTGTTCCACTGAACCTCTCATTTTGAATATTACATGTTTTGATAGAAAAAAGGTCTTCATAAATCTTAGATTTTAAAGGTAGATATGGCTATTTAAATCACTAAGACTGTTAACCTGTTAACCAAAATCCTGAAATCTGTATTTTCTCTATTGAGTTGATAGTTTTTTCCTTTTTTTATGCTGCTTCCATAGCCTATTCACCTAAACATCACACATAACACATTCTCAAGATGCTTCCAGTGTGTAGATTATTGCATTCACCTAATTTTTTTTCTCATTAGTTATGTTCTTCCTAATTGTTGATTTTTTTTCCATAAAGAAATTTTCATAACTACATTTTTGAAGTCACAAATACCAAATACCATTGAATCAATAATTATTTTTAAATTGTACACTTCATTTTTATGCTCAGGCAATGAAGAAGCTTTTGCAATAGACTGTATTTCCAATATTATTCAGGAGTTGGTGAAGAATGGAAGAGCTTTTTCAATATATTTGTGCACATTCATTCAGAGAATGTTTCACCAAGTCATGTGGAAATAACCATCTTTCCAGGGCCAGCAGAACTACCTACTTAGGACCTGATCCAAGATTCATAGAAGACAATGGGATTTTTCTACTCTGTTGGCCTGTGATGTTAAAAAAAAATTGAAAATTTTGTACCCTGTATTAGATGTGGGGCCAGTAACTGAGATACATCCACTGTAACACTGAATATTAAACATCTCAGTTTAGGCAACCTGTTTTCTACTTGGATAGGAAATTAGAGATGTACCAATAGTTTATAACATAAAGAACCCTCATTTCTTTCTCTATCTCCTTATCCCCTACTTCATTTGAAAAATAAAAAATGTCTTCTGAGAAGCAAAAAGTAAAGGTACCTCTTCCAGAAGCATGAATATAAAAAGTTTTTCAAAGAGGCATCACCAAATGAAACTGCTCAAAACGATTGACATTTGTGTGCTTAGCCAGCCTACGTCAAGATAAGAACCTACAAATACAATACACCACTGCAGCTACATTAAAACAGAAAGAAATGTTCCCCTTATCCTTGAGGTATATACCATGAAAAATAAAGTACACTTGTAATTATGATTTATTTTGAGCATTGGGGCTGAGTCCCTGGGGTTTATTTTGCTGATGATTTCTTGCCAGTAATGTGAAAAACAGAAAATTTTTGCATCTGGCAAGGTTAAGCAGGGAATACTTGCTCTTCTTTAGGATCCCAAATGACTTCAGCATCTCTACTGAAATTTGTGACTGAAATTTGTGTAGAATGAATATATGTCTGAGAAATAATATTAAAAATATCTGACTGTGGTTTTGTGTTAAAAAACACTAACTGTTTTGTTATGTTGAAAAAATAATGGGATCAGTATTCTGGATTGACTTTAAGGAAAAGTCATAGAGTTTGTGAAAGCAGTATTTAGATTTAGCTAAATTCTTATCATGTTGCTGTTTACTGATCATTTATTTGGTTTCCTTTTTTTCTGTTGTTTTCTTAAGCACAGGTACTCCTTAAGAAACTAGGCAACAGAATGTACTCTAGCAGGTTCAGACATAGGGTCTTCAGCATTTGTTTCACATTTTATTCCTGTGAAATTTCACGAGGAAGGCTAGTTATTACCACTTGGTAATTCCAATATTATATATTCTCTGTGAGACACTGCAACAGTACACATTACAAAATGCTTCTCATACAAATTACTTTAATGTTATCTGTTTCACTGGAATATATAGATTATTTCCCATTATGACAAATGTATTATGCCTTATCTACAACTGTAAAAAAATGTGATCTATTTTTTTGCAGAAGAGTATGGAATATCATAATTACATGATTGTCTTTTATATGCATCAAAACTGCACTAATTAATTTGACTCCATACATCAACTGAGCAATTTTCTCAAATATAACATTATTGCAGACAATACAATACATAGCCTGACAAATAACTCCCGCTTGGAAGGGTAGAGGTTCAACTGCTCCCCACACATGAAATGTTGCCATCAAGAAATCTGCACACAAATAATAATAANCATACCAATCCTTTCTTGATATTTGCAGCAGAATAAATAGCACTTTCTTACAGCAGAGGTCTAATCACACAACTGAACTATGACTTATATTAGCTCATGACGTGATTTGCACAGTATGCAGCATTTTGTGGATGTGTATTAAATGATATGTATTTCCTACAGAATAATAATAATAATAATAACAATAATAATAGAACCTCAATTTCCTCAAAGCATATTTCAAGTGAAACAGACCAAACCTGCAGTGTGACCAGAAATTTCCATTTGCCAGCACCTGAGTTTACAATACACTGTATAACATATTAATCTTATTCCCCAAGAGAGGGCTTCTCTTGCTGTCAAGCATATTTCTAAAGCTACAAACCCCAACCACTGTTGCTTAATATTCAGCTGTGTAGTGGCTGGGGTCAGATGAAGCACACAGCAAAGGAGGAACAAATGACATTCCTCCCCATTGTTATAAACACACAAGATATACACAAACTGAACTTACAACAAATCTATTTGGCATGAGGGAATGAAAGATGTTCAAAACCTGAAGATTTAAGTGGTAGTAATGGTTATTCACTCTGATCAGAGATTTTGAAAACATACATATATTTTTAGATAAAGTTTAAACAAAATGGGGAAAGAACTTGGTCAGAGGTATAAATATGAGAACTTCACTGATACTTTTTTGAATACTGCAGTGTCTATCAGTGGAATAAAATTCATCAGATCTGCTTGATTGAAAATGGCACTATTCAAAAGAAAATGCCTGTTTAAGAAACATTTTTTTTTTTCCTAAAACAAAAGTCAAATATTTACTGAAAACCAACTTGAGATAAAGTGCTTTTTGGAATCAGAGACCAAAATTATTACCAAAATAAAGGAGGGGGTGGTATTATTAGTTTATGGAAGAGAGGGAGAAGTTGTATATTTATGAACTGTGGAAAGAGTTAAAATGAACAGAACATTTGCTAAATTTTACAAAGCAAAATATTTGTGGGGGATTTAGATCACCCTGATACTTAACAAATTATTTTTACAAAAAAGTTCAATAATTATTTTGTAAGCCTGTGAGACCAAGCTCCATCTCTTAGAAATGGACATAGGTTCATTGAAAATGAGATATGGTAATTTATCTCAGCTGAGGTTCCCCAGGTCAGTAGAATAAAACCATTATTTGCTCTTTTACTGTGCCATGACAATATTACAAGTTTGAGGGTTTGTGTTTGTTTATTGGTTGAGTTACTGGATTTTTTTTTTAACTCCTCTAGCTATTTTTTTCGTTCTCATTTCTTAGCATGTGCCCTCAAGGTATTTTTTTGCAATTTTGTTCAAAATTCTTCACCTGCTTACAATTCATTTGAAGGTGTTACTAATAAATAAATATTTCCCTTTTTGCAGAGACTTATTTACCACTTACATCTACATCTATACTACATTTAAAATATTTTTTGTTCCTCATATATATGTGAATGACACCTTTATATCAATTCCAAACTAAAATCTTTGGTTTAAAGCCATAATACAAGAGTATTGTCTACATGATGCAGACCTGCACTGTTTACTCTCCAGTGTTTATACTAAAATAGAGACATTCAGTTGTCTGCTTTTCTTAAAACAAAATAGGCTAAAAGGCAATTTTGTTATTTTTTTTACAAGATAATAAAATTACTTACATGGTGATTAAAAGCTACTTCCCTTATTCAATATTACATAGCAGCCAATTAATATTTTAGCACATATGCAAGACAGTTTTTGTGTTTCAAACCTTCTATGAGGGTTTCTGGCTGAAGGGGATATGATTCAGAACCACTTTTCCTCATCAGGTTCAATTTCTGTTGCATGGAGTGACTATTTTATTCTGTCCTCACCAGAATATTTCCTTCCCCTCTCTCTTGGAAGCAAGGATGTAGAGCAAAGATGCTGCCTCTGCAGCCTCTCACTGTAGTCTGTGATTAAAGAGTAACATCTCCCTTTCTCTCCATCTCTACCCTTACAGATTTATAGATGATTCTTCAGGAATTTTGCTTCCAAATGAATTTTTTTTATTTTCTGTGTTTACTTGAACTGAAAAGACCATCTGGAATAGAATATTATGTCTTTCCCAGGAAAGAACTAGTCCATATTCATTTCCTAAGAAAGAACTAGTCCATATTCATCTGCAGGCATTCCTATTGCAATTTTACTACAAGAGGCATTGTCCCATCACAAAACTCTACGTTTTACCTAAGTCAGTATTTTAGTGTTTTCCTCTGGTAAGACTTTCCTTCTTTCTTAACAATTTTCCTAGTACTGAGGAATGTAACAATTTTCCTAGTATTGAGGAAACAACAATTTGTCCTCTCATCTGAAATAGTTCTGCATGTACCTCTGTTCCTAGGGGTACTAAGATTAAAAAAAAATTGAAACAGAGGGAACTTTAGGTAAATACTGAAATGTAAAAGAGGTGAGCTTATCTGCCTTATTATTAAGTAATATGTTACCTGTATATTTTATCCCTTCTTTTATACTGTCTCTGAAACACAGTGCTTTACACACGAGTTTTAAAAAACTTGGGAAGATTTAAGAACAAACAGACCAAACATATCAAAAACTCTTCAAATATATCAAACAAATCCCATAAGCCAGACTCTGAATCTTTTAGACCACCAGAGTGCAATCAAAGAGCATCAAAAGTCTGTAGGAAAAGTAAATGATTTATTGGCATGGGGCTGTACCAAAGAGGACATTACTACCCTCAGATTAGTCTTTACAGGTAATGAGAGTAAAACCACTACAGAGATAAAGGGATCAAAAAGAGTTGATGGAAGAACTTCAGAAACACAACTGAAATCAATCAAAAGGAGCAGATTGTGTTCATCCAAGAGTTCAGTGAAAACCAGAGGATGGAGTAGCCACACCTAGTAATATACACGTGGCTTAAACTCATCTTGAGAAGGAACTAAAATAAAAACCAGCTTAATACCCTGAATTTGGTCAAGAAAGATTCTCAGGATGAATCTAAGAATTCCAGAAAAAAACCTGTACTTCTTTGCAGGCCTAAACATGAAAAGCTTTGTAATTTATATTATTCATTGGGAGTCACATTGAAGATTGTTAAATTTTAGAAATTACCAATAGGACTGAAAGAAAAAACATGAAAGACAATGTTTCTCTTCCATTAAAGTAAATTAAGTTTGAATTCTTTCCTGTCTATTTCTTTCAATCAGGAAAATATGAAAGAAAAACATAACATAAGAAAAACGTATATTGCATCACAATTATTCTGGAGTGGTTTAACAATATAAATTCACAGGAAGGATATATTTTATGTAAAACAAAACCAAACTTAATTATAGAGGTATATCATACCTAAACATTGTTATGAAACATTAGGGGCTGTTGTCTAAAAGGGACTAACCAACAAAGCCTTAGTATTAAAGAACCTTTTGAGAAATAATGTGGAAGCTTTTCCCCAGCAAAATTTTCTTGAGGTGATACTTAAAACTTCACAGAGTACTTAAAAGACTAAGTGCAAGAAAACCTGCAAGCCAAGTTTCTGGTAGCCTGTTATGTTTTGATGCAAGAAAAATAGGTACTAAGGAACTATGACAGTTAGAAAGGTAAGGAAGTAGATATTTTAAAGTTTGTATTTTTGTTTGGGTTTTTTTTTAACTTATGTATGCAAGTGCTTCCAAGATCTATCTGTCTAGATGTTCTGTTGTACAGCCTTGTAAAACTCGAACTGACCATGCCACTTTGTCACGTGGCTATTGTAGATATTTCCTTGTAGATACATGCTTCCTAAGGAGATAAAATGAAAATTATTTTATTTTCAAAATATTTGACAATGTAACATATATACACATGCTAAAAATTACCTTGCATGTTGAAATTTTCTGAGATGACCTAAAAAACTGATTAGTTTCAGACACAAATATATGTAGTAAAAGGGACACAAAAATATTGAAATGTAGTCTGGTTAATTCTACTGACATACTAGAATATTAAGATATACTGGGATATATGCAAGTTTTCATCTTTCAAAGCAAATATTGCAGTCAGCTACAGAGGAATCAGTAGGACATCTTAGTTTTGTGCGTGGACATGGTTATTAAATGTTCTTTATTCATTGAAGATTCATTTATGCACATCACTAACAGCAAGGTAGATTTTTCTTTCTTCTGCTCGGACAACATTGTTTCAGTGATGGAATCTGAATTTCCATTAATCATAGCAAGGTCTGTCAGCTGACATTTTCACTCTGGGTGCTGCAGTGCTCTGTGAAACCCAAACAGAGCTGAGATGATTCCGAGGAGCCGAGCAGATAGCCTGGCAGCCGGCCACGCGGGGCTCCATGCTGTGGCAGCTGCCCTGTTAGCAGCACCAGCTGATTAGGGATGTCTACCTGAGATGTTGTCAAACCTTTGGCTGTCATTTAAACACCCTCTAAGAGCATGCCTCAGAGAAAACAAGGAGTTGAAAGCTCCACCAAATTGTGGAAGACAACCCATGCAAGTTCCAACAGCACTTCATTGCATGGCTGGAAAAAAAAAGGCACTAAGAAAGAGCAATTTTTTGGCAATGCACAGCTCTGGTTTCTCCTCAAATTTGATTGTAGGATTCTAGCAACGTAAATTTAATGCAAACATTTGAGGCATAAAAAAAGCAAAAAAAGTCATGTCTTTATAAGTCAGCAATAGAAAAACCTGAATGTAAGCCATTTATTGTCATTTTCAAAAGTGGCCTGACAAATATTCTGTAAGCAGTAAAGTGGGATTGTTTTAGCTAAAAAAATATTATTTCCAAATTGACACTGGATTCCCAAACACTAATACCTAATATCTTAAAGAAAAAACATAGGAAAACCCAGCTCCATCCTGAAATATATGTATTGATGTTAAGAAAATACCCCCCTCAAACCAAAACAGAAAAAAAACCCACCCGGAAACCCCTAATAAACCTAATAATTTTGTTTGGAGTTGGAAAAAAAAGGAATAAACTTTGGCTGACAGAACTATTTCTGAAATTGAGACCCTGCAGACAGTAATTAAGCACAGGTGTCTATGACATTGTACTCCCTACCACTGCTAATGATTACATGAGAAAAATTAAGTATGAAATCAGATATAAAAAAACAGGATGATGACTCTTTATGTAGTCTGGCATGAGGAATTAGGAAAAAAAAAGATATGTAAAGGGATTTTTGGGACTGAAAAAAAAACCCTAAGGTAAATTCACTTTTGTGTTCTATTACCCTGAATGAACAGTTGCATAAGCAAAGATTTTAGGAGTTGTCACATATGCAAAAATATAGGCCATATCAAGAAAACTATTCTGCTGATATCACAGTAAAAAGCACTATTTGAAAGTGTAGTTTAGTTTATACCTTTTTTCTTCAAACTTGCATCCTGTTCCAGCCCTTTTGTCTCACTTTCTGCAGACAGTTTTTACAGGAACAGATAAGAACTGAATTGATGATGCATATATCCTATTTTTACTAGACATTATAATTTACAGAGTAATATATGACAGTAAGTCCTCCTTAAGGGAATGAGCTTAAGTCATTTACAGTTAAGTATAGTTTAGACATGGAGCAGCTAGTTCCCATCATCTCTGTTCAACAGCTTGGAAAGAAATAGTGTAAAAATAGCACTGTCCCTGAAAAAAAGAACTGGACAGCCTTTGTCTGATACCCCTCTATTGCTGTTACATACACGGAGAGCGTCAGCTGGACATGATTTTATAACTGCTAGCATTTTATTAAATGGAAAAATGGAAAGAAGATTCTGGCAATATAAGACACAGATGTCAGAATCACTTGATCTTCCTAATGTATCAGGTTGTAGATAAGATAAGCAAAGACATATTTTTTTGGGGAGCTGCCACCACTATGAAAAAAAATAGTGTTGAAGTCATTAGATAAAAAATGATGGCCGTAAACAGCAGTCATGTCACAAGTTCTTATACAAATTTGTCACCTGATATAGACATCACAGAGAAATGAGTGAGAAAGGTGATCCAGTTTAACCAGGTCCGAACACTGAGAAAAAGAAGCCCAGGGGCAGGGACAAGCAACATAAATGCATTCTTACAGTGATATCGTGGTGATAGTGCCAGCACATCAGGAGACCTCTGCAGGTCTGAGGAAAAGCTTCCAAGAGCTAACTGACCACCAGCTGAGCTGTTGGACTGCTTAGGAACACAATGCATTGTGTGGTATATCAATGTTTGCTTAAGTATTAGATCATGTACTGGCAGGGAAAATGTGTTATTAAAGACCATGGCATTGGGCTGACTTCCTCTGACACATAAGATCAGTTGCCTGGACTTCACATTGAGTCTGGCGTCACTTAGGGCACCCTGATTTGCTGTGTGTGTGACTGATATGACTGAGGATTGACATGAGACTCGTGTCATCATGGAAGGGCATCTGGAGCCCACGTGTAATGCTCTGGGGTGCCACTGAGGAACCTGGATGTCCTTATATAGTCAACGAATTGAGGAGCAAATTCTTAAAGAGGAACTTCTCTTTCAAGGATGTTTACAAGCACCCAGAGCACTAGATGTTTACTGAATATAAAATTGATGGCATCCTCAGCCACATGCAGTACCTTTTCTAAGAGAAACTGAAAATCTGGTAAGCTGTTATAGGATATTTTTGCATGAGGCCCATGAGCACCTGTATATTTTATCGAAGACAATGCATCAGTGATCAGAATGAAGTATTTTACTGTTACATACTCAAGGAAAACCACCCAAAATTATGATTATGAAACAACTGTGTGTGGAAAGTTACACAATCATACTTATTTTCTGAAAGGGAAACCATTGCCACTATAAGTCTCCGGACAAAAAAGACAGAGATTAGATAGGCTTAATATAACAGCTGGAATGTTTAAGCTTTTGTTTAAATTAAATTACAGCACTTAAATGCTAGGTTTACTTACTTGCAGTGCTGTATAAGACCTAACACACAGGGTTAACCAACACTGTCATGATATACAGTATTTACAACATATTAAAAAGTGATGATCTGTTTGTGACCTGTTCTAAAATGAAGGGCAAATTGCTTGCAAAAAGAAAAAAAAAAAAAAACCAACAAAAATAAAGCCCTATTTTTTTCAATGCAAGAATTGCAGACCAATTGCTATATTATGTGGAAAATTTGCATAAGTATTTTATCCATTTCACCACTCAAAGGGCGTAACTTCTTTTCCCCCACTAAGGATCTTTATGACTGACCCAAAATGTTCAGTTATTAAATTGTCCCTGGGACCTGATTATTTTGGAATTTTCTCTGCAGGTATAAAGAGCTAGCTGTAAATACAGTCATTTGCTCCCTGTACAATTCTCTCCTTTTCCAGTTTTATCCATTGTCTAATGAAGGTCTCACAGCTCAAATATTGGCTATTTTCTTTTATCTACAGCAGTATGTATTTTATTAGTTTCATTTTTTAGATAACAGATTTATACCTTAAATATAACTCCAGGTGAGTTCCCATAGAGTAAAAGTGACTAGCCCCATGTTTCCCTTCAGCTAGAGCAATGGTTGCAGTTGTTAGGAGAGCTGTCAATCTCTTCCTAATACATTCAAGTCTTTTGGAGGAAAGCACAGGCCAAAGGGGAAAACCCAGAAAGGAATATTTCTGAAGCTGATAATAAAGGAGGCTGAGTGCTAGTCAAAGGTACAGTTCCAACAGAGTCTGATTAACATTCTCCCATAAAATAAGGACCAGAGAGTAAGCCATTAATTTTATGGCTATTTTTTCCCACTGCTTGGTTTTTCATAAGTTGGACTTCCTTCCAGGCTAATTAACCACTAAACATTTTACAAGCAATCCAAGTGCGGAAGCAGTAAAAGATGAATTGCACTTATGAAGTAATTGACAAAGGGTATATTGGGCCTTTTAAGCAATGATACTGTGCATCTTAATACAGGAAGAAAGGATCCCTGGTACTGCAGTTTGATAGGTCATTAGTTTTTTTCTCAGAACCCTGCACAAGATAATAATGGCTCAAGGCTAGAATGAACCTGCCTGGTTTAGGATGGGGAAGCCTACCTCGAAACGCTGCCAGAGAAAACACTTAATGTTTGTGTCTTGGTATTATCAAAATACCCCCCGTGTTATCTTAGATTAATTCCCTGGCTATTTCCTTTTCTTTTGACAGCAAAGTCAGAGCTGACAAACCAAGGCAGTTCTCAAGGAAATTCAATTACTGAAATGTCTGACAGCTTGCTTTGCTGCTTCTAACCAAAGTTTTGAAAGTTACATGCTGCATGTATAATATGGTTTTCACTACAAAGGAATAGATTTGCATTTTCTAGGGGGAAAATCATTTCCAAGCTGTAGGAGTTTAATGATAAAAGATAAAAAATGAAATGCTGAAGTTTGTATTCTGCAAAGAAATGAAGTGAGTTGAGTGGCTGCCACATGAAACTAAGAAAATACTGTGTTTTCTTAAAAGCAGAATTCACTTGCCTTTTCGCAAATGAGGGAATGCCAGTCTATGTGAATAGTACCTGCATATATAATTTTCTAATTATTCCATATGATGCAAGATGAAAATGTTTATAAACTTAAAAAAAAAAAAAAAACAGATTTTTTTTTCCTTATCTCTGCATCAATAACCTGAGCTTTTGGGTCCTGTGAAGTGGTACCTCTGTGTTTTTCACTTCATTATTTTTAGAGATAGGAAAATGAAAAATGTCTTGGTCACTGCACTTGCTAAAAGCAGATCAAACCACGTTTCCTCTCTGTTAAACTCATCCTTTTCCTCTTTCTCCAGAAATCTGCAAACAGACAAAAGACACATCTAAGCAAGGAATGCTTTCTCACAGAGTTAAGCTGTTAGCCAACTCCAGCTATCATATAGAAGGGGTGAAGATAGAAGCAGATTCTGAAATAAGAGCTTTGGGCTGTCTTAAAGTTGTCAAATCAAAAGTTGTGATCCAACAACTTCAGCAACAACTTAAATTCACAGGGTGTGTTCCTAGTTCTTATGAAAGACTTCTTAGGTTTACAATTTCAAATCTGAAGTGCCTTGGTTTGGCACAAATCTCTTGCAAATTATACAGTTGCCTACTTGGTAGGTAGGTACCCACTAAGTGCTAACCTGCTGGTTGCAATATGCTCCTGGGAAGCAGTAATTTCAATCTCTTGACTGTCCAAGCTGTAGGTTAAATTACTCTTGAAAGAAAAGATTGCTGCAGGGGGAGGTGGAACAATCTGTTGTGGCAAAAGGAAATATATCTTAAAAAAGGAAAGAGAACGTATGAGGTATCAGCTTTTTTTTTTCCCCAAGGCTCTTTATTCAATTTACATGCAAGTGTCATTTGATTGAAAACAAAACGGGTTCCTTCTCACACAATGCAGAATCACAAGGAGTAGCTGCAGTCACAGTTGCAGTAGGTATTGCCCATTCTGCTGCACTGAATCTTGCATTACTGTCACATAACGGCTCAGATTCAACCAGGGGAGAAAAACATCTTTTACTAACCGTATGGCCAACATAATGCTTACTGCACCAGCACATACCTCCTTTTGACTGGAATTAGTAGCTGCAATTTATCGCTGAAAAAATACATCAGGCTTGGTGTTTTTGACTGTGCCAGTTTAAAAGTGTAGCCTTTGCTTCACTACTGTATCACTCTTGCTTTATATCAGAGAAATTCTATTACAGAAAATGAGCTTATGCCAGCATAAAATTAGAATAACACAATGATGAAACAGCCTCAACTTTCAGAAAAAAAATAGGTAAAGGTAACAAGGAAGTAATGGGTAAAGGAACAAGCTGTAAGCCTTCCCATCATGCAAAATTCCTCTGAAAAATTCTTTAGATTGCCTGGATCACCAATTCAGTTTAAATGCAGATTCATTGTTACTGAATCACTATGGATTGTAGTACCAATTTGTACTGGTACCCCTTTCACTGAGGCTGAATTACAGTAAATACTACAATAAAACTACTCTCAGATACTTTTTTGGGTCAAAATGTTAAATTCAGAGGTAACTTTAAAAACTCATTATTCCAAGTGAACAAATAGACAGGGTTCAGGAGAAACACTTACCAAAGAATCTCAGTAAAAATTAGACTTCCAAATCCATTTTCAAAGATGGCAGAAAAACTATTCAATAGTCTAAAGCATTGGGGTTTAGGGTCTTCTGTGCTAGTGTTATCTGATAGAGATAATAGAGTGTTTTGCTAAGTTTTACCATAGTAAAAGAGATTACTGTCCTAGAGACAGAAGCTCAGAGCACAGGCCCAGTAGAAGAGCAGGAGCCTCCGATTTGTGGCACGAATAAATTAGCTTCAGGGATCAACATACAAGGCATGTTGTGTTACCCCACTCACAACCACGTGATTAATGTGACTATGGGGTTGCAGACAGACAATCTTCCTCAAGATTTGGACTGGAAGAATTTAATTCCATTTCATTTCACTCCTTTCATTCAGGCAATTAAACCATCAGCAGACCTTTCAGCTAAATTTGATCTAACAGCCTTTGCTATTTTTACATTGCAGATTAAGCATTCATACACAAGCTGACTTCCACCAGTTAAGAACAGAAGTGTGCCTGTTGTCTCACAAAGGTTAAGCGAGTATTTTAATAGGTCTGGAGAGGTTCAGTAAACCCCACCAGGCCCTTTGCAGAGCTGGATCTGCTGCTAAAATGTAACTTGCAGTTGGGGCAGTTTGAATATAATATAAAGTATACATTACCTTGAATATAGAAGTGTGACACATCTACAACTACAGCATGGCCAGCATCTTAGAGATGAAAAGCAATATTCTCCAGGATCACCTCTGGGAGTGTCCCTTCTTATTATTGAAAAATTATTGCTGAAAGCACATTATGTTATAGTACTTGGACAACAAAATCAAAAATACCATTTTTGTACCAACTTTTAAACAGTGTTTCCTTAGAAAATCTAGATGTGACACCTAAGTTCTCAAAGGATTTGTCTGTTTTATACAAATTCAATACACTATTTTAAGGTTTTGTGCTAATGATTTTGATGTATTGTTACACACGCTCAGTGTGTTTGACTACAGCAGGGATTAAATAAATTGTGTTTTAAGGATTTAAGGTTGAGAGGAAAGGATTTGGCTATGTAAATTGAGGTCTAGAAGGTCCTTGGTTCATTACACCTGTCTTTGGGGTTTTGTATCACCTTCATTCTTTGAGAAGAGAGCTATGTATATTTTCAGGTACATAGGATTAGATAAAAGATAACTAGAGTTATTAAACAGGTATTGAATTAGCTTTGAAGTGAAATCTAAAAACCAAACTTGCCTGTTTTTTAGAGTGTAGAGCAACAGTTTACATAAACAGAAAAATAAAAAAAAGAAATTACTGTGGACTCAGTTAACTCGGCCCAAATAATTGAATTTTCACAATTCTTTTGTAATTGAATTTTCATCCATCTTTTGTGGTAATGGATGTACTCAGAAGCCCCAGAGCAAAAGTATTAAGAATTAGATTAACATATAAAAGAACATATATATATATATAAAGAACCAATAAAACATATTTGGTTTTCATAAATACATTCATTTTTTATAAATACCGTTGGCTGAAACAAATGCCACAGAGGCCTTCTAACAGGGTCCTCCCATCTTATTTTCATTATTTTAGTGGGAAGTGGGAATTGGTTCCAATTTTTTTACAAGATTGAATTCCAAAGGCATAAAGTGCATTAAATATTTCAATTATGCTTTTCTAGAAAAAATATTTATAAATTACCTTTATTAACAATAAGAAATACCTAACAGTCAAAAATTAATGTATTTTCTCCTTTGAGTATCAACCAATAATACCAATACCAATGCAGTAACCTCATTGCAGAAAAATCTCCATTTTAAAGCACTGCAACTTGAACGTGTGAAATCTGAATGAACAGACCAAAGAGAAAGAACAAAAAAAGAAAAAAAATCTGACACCTAATTGATAACAAAGAAAATTCTTTAAAATAAATACCTGTTACCTTTCTACATCACACTCTTCAGACTCCTTAAAAAGCCTTAGTTTTATTTCATTTCCTTAAATTTTAAGTCCTGAATTAATCAAGCAACAAAAAAGAAAGAAATACTTTACACATAGTCACAGCAACCAAAAATAAGTTTTGTGTTATTTAATTCCACATTAATACTAGCATAGAACACTTTGGACAGAAGACGGTGTAAGATTGTCGTGGCACTTTGAGTAACTCCGGTTTACTGACACCTGATATCCTGAAGAAAATCATCTTCTGAACTGTGATCCGACAACAATAAAACACTAATTTGCTTTTCTCAATGAATAAGGTGCAGCAAAGGTCGCGGAGCTGACACATGCTCCAGTCCACATAACAGCAATCTGGCACCTCTCTCGCTCTTCATCCTGATCAGCATGGAAGTAGAGTGCAGTGATGTTGCATGTGTCCCTAAATACAACCATACTGATGATTTTTATATAAATGAAAGTAAAGAAGATACCAGGTGTAAGCAATGTACCCTTATTTGGTATTTCTCATTGGATGAATGTCACCATTCATAATGAATTCAGACTGGAATTTCATTATCAAGCCAAAGTGTATAGGAAATGTATGTTAATCTTTTCTCTCAGTGGAATGCGAAATATGAAGTCATAAATGATCCTCATACTTAATAAATAGTTACAGTTATTACACATGATAGGAGTCCAGATTGCACCATTCTTCCTCATAATGCATGGTATCTTCATTTTCAAGTGGCTGTACTGAAATTATTATTGCTACGTGAAGAAAAAGTTATGGCTCAAAATGAAGAATAAAAAATATTTCATTTGGGTTTTGGACAATAATTATAATACCTCCTATTATAACCTAGTAACATTCTATCCTCTCCATCAACAACCTGGATGCACATATCAAAAAATGGAAACGCAAGGTTATACAAGGTCTGGAGTACATTCAGAGTGTTTGCACGTTCCTCCATAGATGACTGTAGAAAGACCACTCGTGTATGTAATTTTCAAGTATTTGAAGCTGTTGGTAAGAGTTAGGCTTAACGGCAGTGATGAGCTATTTCTTTTGCCTTTTTTAGTATCTAAAATTTAAGCTTTTAAATTCTTGTGCTATTCGACACTATAACCTTTTAAAAGTCTCTCCATTTTTCTTTTTGCCACTTTATATGCACTCTTCTTCATGCCTTATTGTGTTTAACATTCTTTCAAACATTGTTTTTCATCCCCAGAAAAAGTTGAGTCTGAAAGAACTTTTGCTGTCATCTATCCATTTCATCCTTCCTGTGTCATGTTACTTCTTTTAATTTGCTTGGTCCAAAATCACCTCCAAGAGATGAGTAGCTATTTCACCTTGAATACCTCTGGAGGCAGTGACTCTCTAAAATCCTTTGGCAGTTTGTTTCATTGTCTATCTGTTTTGATAGTTTCAAAGATTTTTATACTATTTAACCTACATTTTCCTTGTAACAGCTCAAATTTATTACTCTGTCTTGGGTGAGTAATGAGAATAATTTCCCTTGTCCCTTCATATATCTGTAGAGAGCTATTAAACTTTTCTTAAGTCTTCTTTTCTTTAGACTGAACAGCCAACTTATCTTATTAACCTTTTTCTCCCCTCACGGATCTTTCTTTCCAAACCTTCTATCATTTTCTTGATCTCTCTTTTCTTCATTTTATGTCCCATTGCTCAAAGATAAAAGGAGAAGACAAAAGCCAAGAAAAACTGTAGGCAAGCTTTTGAAAACAAAGCACAAAATAAGAATTTGTTTTAATTCATACTCAAAAAATACAAGTACAAAGAATAAAATATCCAACTGAAAATCACCACTGGGGGGCTGATGTGTGCACACATGCAGACTGTGTGTGTAATTGTATGACTGTTCAAACCCTTTGGAAAATAGTGTGGCTGCTTGTCAAGATCTAAAGCAAAAGGACTGAGATTTCAAAACAGAAATACAGACTCAAACAATCCCTTGCCTATTGAAATAATTTGTCCTTGCCTCAGCTGCAGGTCTCGTTTGATTTTTTTTAAGCAATAGTTTGATGCTTTTGCTTCACAGTACTACAAAACAAAACAAAGGAAACTTTTTAAAAGTAGTGAAGAACTAATTTAATCTTGTCTGACTTAGGATATTAGAACAATGAAGCTCTGCTAGTGGTCAGTCTTTAAATAGACAAGAGCTGCATTACTAGGTCAGAACAAAAAACCATGGTGGTGTCCCTGGCACTGGCCAGCAGGAGGTGAATCTATAATATAAGAAGCAGAATATGTTGTACTGACAGAGTGTGAGCAATAAATATTTTAACTTAGAAGAATTTAGTTTATAATGGATTTATTGTTCAGTTTGACCTCTATAGTCAGTTTGTTCCTTGTTTCATTGAGCTCATCCTTCTCGCTCCCTTGTGCAAGACTGACTTCCACAGGAACTCTGCTGGGATGGTATGAATCAGTTTCAATTAAAAACATTACCACTGATGATGTTCAACTTGCAAAGAGAGATGATAAGTACCAATTTGAATTAGCATGTTTCGCTACCGAAACAAAGGCGAGTTTTCTGTGACACAAACTGGGAGAGAAAGCAGACACATTGTAGTTCTTATTCAGTCTAGGATTACTTGGGAGGATTCACTTTCCTCTCTCCCCCCTCCTCCTCCAGCCTCCTTCAGTGCCCAGATGAGTCTCATGTCAAGAAGAAACTCTCATGACAGAAGAAACTGGAGTGTTTTCACTACAGGGGACTCATCTAAAAAGTAATTAAACCGCTCAACCAGAACTCTTATTACCATTTTCCTTCACAACTTGATCCAGAAAACACAAAGACTGAACTCAAAGCTAAAACATCAGAAACATCTCATAATGCTGTTACATTCTTATGCTAGATATTATTCCATTTATATCTAAGGAATGTGTGAGGAAAAACTGCTATTTGAGGATCATCTCTCTTACTGCAGGAGTCATTAAAATCCACTGGATGATTGCAATAATTTTCTCCTCAAACACACTGTGCTGCTGGCACGGACTTACAGTAGATTCTTCAAGTGACACCAGTGACAGTGAGACTGTGGTCTGGTGCTTAAGAGCTAGACTGAACTCTGCCCAGTGAAGACTGTTGGTCCCATTCTTACGAATAGCTATGGCTTGCTAGGTGCTCCTTGTCTTTTCCAGGACTGTTAATGGCAGTTCCATTAGAATAGAAATTTCAAATACCCTTTTTGAAACATAAAGTATGGACCACGCACACACACACTCACACACATATGCACACACACACACAAAAATAATAATTTGATAGCATTCATTGATTTAGCATGAGGAGAAAAACCTGATCTGGGTTATTAATTGGTAGAGTCCACTTTGAAAGGGGAATTCAAACTGTACAGTCATAACTGTGTTTCATGTGATAATATATATCACTTCTTACAATCTCTGAGCTAGCTGTTAACGTGGTCACTGGGATGGAATATGATGGATGAGATGAAATGTTTTGAATCTTTATAATTCAAACTATAAACAAATTCAGACTTGTTACTCTGTGTTAGAGAATACTAGATCTGTCATTTCTGTTATATTAAAGCCATTCAAAAAGCAAATCTCTTCATTTCTGTTTCCGATTCTAATTCAAGAAATATTTCCCTCTGATGCTCTTCATTGCATCCTGATGGAAACCACAAAGAGATTTCATTTGCCATGGGCATTTTGGCCTGTGTCAGTCGGGTACTCAGACAGTTGTGCTGGGTGATGAGTCATGCTGTTCGTGCACTCACCTCCATCCTTCCCTCCTCCTCCCCCTCTGCCGAGCAGAACTAACAGATGGGTAGCCCTGACCTGACAGGACAAACATAGGGTTCTCACTCCTTTTCCTTTGATTTTATTACTGCCTAACGGAAGTATACTAGGGTTGATGAAGTCCTTTATGATACTTAGTAGCTACTGACTTATGCAAAGAGTCAATGAATGAAGGAAATGTGTGGTTTGAACAAGCTGATGTGTAAGTGGCCGTTGACTCAGGAGAACATGCTCTTTTTTACATGTTTGCTGGGTTTTCCATCAAATAGGTTGGAATCACAAAGCAGTTGGGAAGGGGAGCAGAGAGAAGGATTGTGGGGTGTTTTACCCAGAGCACATGAAACAATCAAACTATCAGATGCATTCTATAAGAAAATTCTAGGCAATGAGAGTGATTCAGTTTTGAAGATTGGAAACAGGCATTGCCCTCCCATAAATTTAGAAGCAGCAGTGTTGAAGGTGATTTTGTCTTTTCAGATATAGCAGGTGTAAGTTGAGAGTACAGTCTGCCATGCTATGGCAGTCTTCAGCCGAGAGGTAGTTCTTGGGGTTCATTTTCACTGATCCCATGTTAAGGAAACAACCAAGTCAGTTACTGAACCCTAGGTCTATATGACATTCCCAATAATTTCCTTAAGCCTGCGCCTGCACTGTCTCTGACTAAACAGAAATTTGGCACATCACAGGCTTTGACCTTAGAACCAGTATAAAGAATGTACTAGATTTTCTCTTTTTCTATGTATACAGTTCCCATCCAATCACTTCACAGATATCTGTGTCTATAGTAATTATAAGAGTGCCATCTCCAAATGATATGCAGCTTATTCACTTCACAATAAGTCTCATCATTTTTACTTTGTCATAAATTAGATCATTTTGTGCGGGAGAAATTACTAGTGACAAATGTGACATGTAATACAATTGTTTAATCTGTTTTCCAAAAGTGAACTCAAGTTGCTCAGATATTATTTATACATATTTGTAAATGGATTGAATTATTTTTCTTCTGAGGTTATTTGTTTGTTTACACTTGTTTATAATGAATTCCCTTCTACCCATCTGTCACCTGAAAGGAACCTCAAAATAAGTGCTTTCTGTGACTTTGAGATCCTTTTGTAATGCCAGAGTGCTGAATAGAGGCCTTAAGGTAAATGACAAAAAAGTGCTACCTCTATTTGCCATTCATCATTCACTATTTCTTATTTGTATTGTGTGACTTGTCAAATGCATTGTTTCTTTTAAATGAATGAGGAATTAGAAGGTTTGAAGCAGGAGAATAACAAAGGTGTTGAGTAAATAAAGCACTTCTCTCTTGTCACTCACCCTAAACAGGAGGTGGAAATTGGCATGTTCAAAGTAAGTGCTAAACCAGAAAGGAGCAGCAGGGTAGCCCATACAACAAAGCAGAAATTGAGACATACTTTACATCAACTCCTGAAAGACAAGTGTTGGAGAAAACTGTGCCCAACACAGTTTGGGGATAAATGAGAGACAGAACTGAAGTAATCAGGAATGAATGAGTCCCATAATTACCATGGTTAACAATCCATTCTGTTCTCTTTCTCCCTTGGTCATACATTTTAAGTGAAAAGCTGGAAATCTGGAACCAGAGGAGACTGAGGTTTACCCTGTACTGGGAGAAAAGAAGATTCTCATTTCTTGCCCCAGTTGGAATGAAAATGGATCCTTAACACTGCACTGATGACAAGCATACCGAAGAGAGAAAATTTGAATAGCTCTACTGCTTTCATTATAGCAAGAATAAGACTTTTTTCTCTTCTGTTGGGAAAAAAATCTGTAAGTAGAACTCAAAACAAAAAACTAAAAGCTTATACCTCAAATTGCCTCTTTCTGCTAAAACATCTTACAAGTGTTTGCCATTTGTAAAACAAAAGGACATCAAAAAAGATTTCCAACAAAAATAAATTAACAATGACTTCAAACATTAAAATTTCCTCTTTCTTTTTTCATTTTTCCAGGAAAGTCATTTCAGGTTTAGGTTGTACCCAAAAGGCTTGCAATTTTATCAATAGAAGAGGAAGCTATACTGAAGAGATAAAATTTTCATCCATTCTGTACTTCTGTATAATAGATTTATTTATAGAACTTTTATGAGATAATAACACAGTCTACTTCACACCAGTTGTAGTTTCATAATAGACACTGACATAAGGCCTTCAAAAATCATATTACCACAGAGTTCTTGGAAGATACCAATGACTATCACTACTCTTCACTTTAGAGGACTTGCTATTAACTTTCTGTTGCTTTCTTTTTTGCCTGTTATCTCAAAGGTGATCAAAATACTTTTGGAACTCATGATGCATAGCAACATTTCTGATAAACACAGTTTCTTTAAGAACACCCAAACATTGGTTTCAAGTGATAAATAATAAATTGCCTGTTTCAGCAAAATATCTAATAAAGTGGGTTTTCTTCAGTGGATTTAAATAGGAAGAAAGTGGAATTATCCAGTTCTAGTCTGAACTAGTTCTGTCTAAACTTTAACAAAATCTCCACAATCATGCAGTGATACTATTTTATTTTGTGCTAAAATCATAGTAAATTCAACACTCTTTTAGCACAAATATCTACTGACACCTTTCTCAAAATACCTAAGAGGATAGCTTTAACTCTTTGATCCCACTTTTGCATTATGACTTTAAAATGCTACAATGTCATCAGCTCACTCTCCCCACACCAGTCCTGTAAAAAAAAAAGAACCCAGAGGAAGATATGGAGATAAAGTTGTCACTTTCAGACCCTGTTCTACAGTGGTGTCCAAATATTTTTGTAGCAATCAAAGTAAAATCAGGATTTTTTTCACGAGTAAGAGTTTTTTCTGTCCTTACTAATGCAATGTTTGCTTTATTTCACATCCTGAGCTCGTGACTCACTGCCAGTTGGGAGTTTCATCTCTGCAGCTGTGCTTGCATTAGTTTTATCCTCTAAGATGAGCTAGCTGACGTAACAACTCTTTGATTTGGAACCTCCATATTAGAAGAAAGAGTATATTCTGATGGTCTCAAATGTAGTTCTGCATCTCCCCTTCATAAATGCCAGTGTTGTAGGGTCTGCAGAAATTCATCCAACCAGTGCTTTAAATTGGTGTTTTAGTGTATGAACACTCGGCTGCTTTAGCATTTGTAACTCAATCTAGGCAGCTTCACAATTCCACACTTCAAAAAGAATGAGTTGAGGCCTGTGTATGCATTCCCACCAAGTGCCTCCCAGGAATGAAAGAGAGATTTAGAGCTTGTGTCTGTTACAATAAATTTTTGGACAAGCCTCTATGCACTGTTCAATTCAGTTTGAGTATCCTGGTGAAAATATCTACGAAATTTAGGATCCCAAGCACTATTAAGAGTTCGCAAAAAAATGCTCACAGGAGACTCCAAGACAATGAACAATGGGAAGGTTCCTCACCCTGCCATGCTTTGTTCCACCAAAAGGAGATGTCTCTCCTTCCTGGAAGAGAGAGTCCCTTTTCCACATCCCTGGCAATGATGTAATGTGGTATCAGATTATCTTGGCCATGCCTCTCCCACTGATCTGGGCCAGAACCATGACACTCTCCTTTTTCTTTCTTAGCTTTTATTGCTGACCAGATGTCATATGGTAGGGAATATCCTTTTGGTCAGGTTAGGTCAGCTGTCCAGGCTATGTCCCTTCTCAAGATCTTGCCAAGCCTCAGCTGCTGATGGGGGAGGAGCTTTGGTGAGACACTGATGCTGTGCCAGCACTGCTCAGTGGTACCCAAAACAATGGTGTGTTATCAATACTTCCCTAGCAAAACACAGCACTGTGAGGGTTGCTATGGGGAAAATAAATTCAGTTTCAGTCAGAATCTATACACTGATTCAGGAGGATCATTGGGTGGCAAAAAATTCTAATACTGAAAAAACCCCAAAACCACAGCAAGGGGTTAAAGAACCACACACACATACACACACACACACACATGCATGGAAAAACAACACGGAATAAATAGCTTTTATGATAGAGCTACAATAAAATAACACTTGAGACTTTTGGCCTTTTTAAAGTCATTTTAATGAAACTGGATCAGAAGGATGAGGTATTAAAAAAATTCTGTGTAAACAGTTATTCTCTATTGTTTATACAGACGACAATGAATGTCAAAAGTCAGTCTGAAAAACGAGTAAAACCCATCTCAGAAGCAAATGCAACTGACATATAGACCTGTGGTATGAGGTCAAGAGAACTATTGTTTGCTGCCTCTAGACTAAAGAAAATCCCTAATTCCAGCTGAATAAGTGGTCAGATTTCTGCTTAGTGTCCTTGTGTTGAAATGAGCTAATCATGTAGGCATAGGTGAAGAAGTGGCAATACAATTAGAAAGAACATATATCCATTAAATGAAACAAAAGTCCTTGGGCAATATTTTTTCAAAATATCTATTTCTATAAAAATAATTGTTCTTGGAATTGAAATGCCAGCTCTGAAGAATAAAGATTTCATCTTTTCAAACTTTCACAAGTAGCAGGATCAGTGCCTACATAGGCCAGGTTTGCTGACAAACACTTTTAGAGTTAAATTTATTTTCTATTGCTATAAAGGTCTACTTGACCTGCGCACAAGATAGAGCAGCAGATAGACGTATACATGTAAATGCATGCAAAGGAATCTAGTTCCAGTGAGAACTACAGCTCACATAGTAAAGAAACTTGGTGATTTTTGTTAAAACCATTATTTAGAAGGGAATAAATTGGCACTTATTAAAAGCATTGGTTTGGCTGTGCTGGAAAAGATGTAAACACAGGCAGGAATTTTGTGAGTTTTCCACATTTGCCCCAAAATGCTTTTGAGCTGACCTGGAAAGTATTTTGGTGTCCTTCCTTGCCTGTCCTCTGAGAGTGCCAGTTGGGGCACCAATTGGTGCCTTTTTGGCAGTGCTTTCATGTGACTTGCACACTTCCCTAGGAGGCTTGGGGCTAAGATGGGAGAAATGGGTTTAATAAGGATAGAGAGAGAAGCTGAAAGGAATGCAAGTATCTTCTTTTAAATGTCAGCAGCTCAGCTAGTGTTGAGCCACATGGATATCTATGACAAGCACCTGTCATGGTTGTTATTAACCTTACAGCCAATTACCAAAGTTTAGATTTCTATTTCTTCAGGTTCTAGATTAGAAACACTGCTTTTCATTTACCCATGCATATTCTTATTTTAGCACTGTAAATATACTTCAATGCCAAATAGTGAAAAACACAGTTGAAAACCATGTGAGGAACACCCCTCCTTTTTATCTCACTCCATTTACTTCCCTCCTCTAAATTTAAACTTTTTCCTGAAAGAGAACAGGAGGATGATTTTTTTCTGAAACAGAATTCAGTGTCTTCATTGCACAATTTAATTACTATTCACATGATTTAATAGAGACAGGATGCATAAAACTGATTTATTACATTATTATTCTGTTGTGATTAGAAAAGATGTAGGTATATTCCTGAAAATTTAAGGTAAGTGTGGATATCAACTCCTTTACTGAGTGTGACAAATGCAGAGAGCTTTTGTTTCAGCAGTGAAATGCTGTTACATGATAGTATTTCCTACACTAGTGTTTTACCCAGCCCATGATATTTTGCCATAATAATTCCAGCCTGTTATTTGCAGCACAGTATTCATGGAGGTAAAGCCAATACAAGACCTGCACATTAAATTATTAACTCTTGATGAAAGCATAATGCAACAGATTAATAAAAGTATAGGGGTACCATGCCAAGAAGTTGGTGGTCTCTGTCAAGTTGCTGCTACATGAGTTTCCACAATAAATAACACCACCAGCAACAACTCTGTTACAAACCCTACCGAGATGAAAAAGATTTATTAAATGTGGGGAAAGTTACCCTGAGAGTAGGATGAAACACTATTTTCAAGGAATTAGAGGGGGGAATTCTCCACTTTTGTTGTTACCCTGTAAATATAGACAGGGGTGGAGTTTGAAGTCATCTTGGCACTTTTCCTGTACCTTCCCTGCACCTTCCCTGAGTTCTGAATTGAGATTATTTATTTTTAAATCATATATATAGCTAAGATTTCTCTTCAGAACATTTTACTCATAGTATTTTATGAACATAAGAGAGACAAGAGAAGCCAAGTTACTTTGTCTTGATATAAAGCAAGAGTAGTAGTGAAGAAATTGTGAAATAAGAAGGGAGGAAGAGTTTTCAAGAAACAAAAATCATCAAAAAGTGGGAAATTTCTACAATTGCAACTGTTAGAAGTATACTAAAAAAGGAGAGTATGAGGTATAAAAATGTGCAAAAGTTATCACAAATATTAAATGTAAAAGTTATCAGGTAAAAAAGAAACTTATATAAAAGTTAGCAGAAGATTAAGAATAGCATATCCATGTTAATCCACTAGAATGTTTAAGAGCTATTTAGTTTCTCAATCTTTTATAATTATTGGAATTATTTATATAGTTAGAGAGGTATGCCAGCACTATCTGTCTACAGACATAATCACCTGAAATAGTAACTGACAGAAAGTAAAAATTTTGCTATAAAAAGGCAGAAAATAAATTGTGAACTTTCCCACTGTATTTCCAAGGTACTATTCTCTTATTAGAGATACGCTGATGCTTGAAGTCTTCCTGGCAATCGCACAGCATGAAAGATTCAAAATTGCTCAGGACTGCAAAACTGTAAACCTTCCAAAATTGGTTTTACCACTGACATACAATATGGATTCACAAGTAATCACTTACGATTACAGAAAGCACAAAAAGTATAATCAGATGGAGTTCTTCCAGTTCTTGGTTATGCAGTGGGCTGCTCAGGTAAACCAGATTAGCCTGCCTTGTCTGAAGCCATTTTGGTTCAAAGCTGTGATGGATGGGTACACATTAGGGACCAGTTTATTGTCCATCTGTGCTTATTAATGATAAAGGCATAGTAAGTAAATTACTCATGCTGTGAAAATGATCTTAGTAATGACAATTGCCTCAAATTAAATGGAAGTACTAAGATTATAATTCTGAGAATAACTAATTTTCATTTTTCTGGTCGTATAAGCACATTATTTCTGTAAAGAAAAATTAAAATTTTTCAGAAAAAAATTAAGACATTTTTATTTGACTAACAAGAAAAATATAGAACATGTAGAACAAAATAGTTCTGTATCTCTTCAATATTTCACCTCCTTTTTCTTCATTGGTATTTTATGGAATTGCCCTCAGAATATTTTATTTTAAAAATACTAGAATTCAAACATTCTTGAAAATTTTTTCTAAATCTTGTCAAAACTAGTAGAAACTTTCATTTAGGAAAAGAAGGACCTCAAATCTTGAAGAACAAGCATCCCAAGCCTAACAGTACCTATAGTTATATTCCCTCACCACGGGAGATTTTAGAGGACTTCTCTGTAGTATTTCATCAAGTTTGATCCTATGGTGTCTGTAACTACAGCCCAAAATGCCTGGGCTTTTAAATGCTTCCTCCTGTGCTGTTGTGAAATTTAAATGTATCCTGTAATGCTGTTGGTCTTTCACCTGTATGTCCTCATTAAAGGTTCCTTTCACCTGTGCACCACACCTAGATGGATGCAGAAAAGAATAACACCAAAAACCCCTGTGCTGAGATACACTTGCTTTCTAATCTGTTATTGATAAAACAATAGCTTGAAGTGAGATAAAATAATATGGAGAGAGATCTACTGGATGGCAGGGAATGATTTCACCTCTAAGGTGCTGCTTTCCATGATAGCAACAAACCAGTTTTGAAAAAGAAGGTATGTTATGACTGATAAACAGAGATATTATCGATTCTTCACTATTTCTTTTAGAATTTCAGAAACCTTAATTACGATCAGGATAGCTGCATTAGGCCCAGCTAAAAACACATGAAGAGATACGGAGGAAACGCACAGAGTTCAGCCTAATGAGTTTAATTGTATGGATAAATTAGGAATCACAGCCTAGAAAATCTACACTTGTTTGCTCTTTCAGGAGACAGCAGATCACTCAGCAGACCCCACTTATACAGTCAATGGGTTCTACACGCCAATTCTCCAAACTGAAGAGCCTCACACTAAAGTCACTGAGACTGCACATGGGTTCAGAGGCATGTATTTGTTACCATTTAAGAAAAGTGTAAGGGTTAGCATCACATGCCAGCTAGCAGTAGGTTTTACTTCCGTTTATAACTGGCAATTCCTGATGAAAGAAATCTAGCAGTAGAGATATTCTTTGCTCAGAACATCCTTGTCTCTTTCCCTGGTGAGATTATTTTTGAGGAGGGAAATAATGTCTTTACTAGAATGACTTATTGGAAAACATTGCTCTAAATTTGAGAAAGTGAGACAATAAGTGGATGTAATTAACAACACAGGAGAGGGAGAGACAAAGTATCTCACTGTCTAGTTACATGCACAGTTTTATTGTACTGAAATACAAATATAGAGTGACATATTTGCTACAGCTAGGACTTCCAGAGACTGCCTAAGGCACATGACTTTCAGTAAGCCCAGGATAGTCTAACATCCTCAAACACCTTTAAAAACTCAAGATTAAACAAACTAGTAAGCATCATTTGAAGGAGAAATTCTGATTCTACCATTCTTTCCAATATTCCACTCCTAGCTTCCCATCTATAAAGCACTCACTTTTGGACTGCACAGAAGGGAACCATTGACACTAGGAGGTTGATCTCTGTCAGGGGTACATACAGTGGAGCTGTGAACAGAGTCAGAATAAGCAGGGAATACAGTAGCCTACAACAGAGATACCTGGGGTTCTGATTGTAAAACAAGGAGAACCACCTTTGTTGCATTCATAAGTTAACATACTAGGGCTATTGATTTACACTCAACTTAGCACTCATTTTAGCCCTGGTTTGCAACCACAAAAAGTTATTCTTTCAAAGAGAACTCAGTCCTGTTTTCCTTGGTGTGCAAGTACAAAATGTCACATGCAAATAGATAGATAAAGTATTTTTGATCACCCAAGTAGACTTTGGCACATATATATATATAAATATATATATTTTATCACTAGTGCAAGCAGATGACAATGCTCAAAACTTACACAGGGCAGAGCTCTGGGACTCTGGGTTTTGCCCTTCTCTCAGATAGATGACTCACAAAAAGATATTTTTTAGTACATTTTGGATTTTGTCTAAATGTGTGTCTGGGCAGTATTTTACAGTGACATGCAAGCTTACCCTTTTTTTCCCCCCTCCAAGCAAATATAAGCTCATTTTGCAATATTACAATCTGGCCAGACAATATGCAGCCTGTTCACATAGGCCTGAGCCTAAACCAACATAAATTCCTAACAGGATTTGAGAGTTCACAACCAACACCAGGCCAGCAGAATCTGTACAATTCAAGGCTACAGCTGGCACCCATTTGATCCACACAGAGCTCACACAGTCAAAGCCTGTATCTGCCTCACAAACATCATGTTGGCAGAGCCTGAGAGACTCAGATGGCAATTGAATGATGTAGCCAATTCATCTCTCAGGTAGCTAATACTAGATAAAAAATGCTGCAGTCACATGACAGAAAATGCTTCTCCCTCACTCTGTCAGCTGTGTGAGTATAAACTCACTTTGTCATCTCATAGCTCAAAAGACTTGGGTACATACCGGCAGGCTTTTTGCTGGATCACAAGACTTCTGCTTTCCCATAGCAACAATAAACCTGATATAAAAGCATAAAAATGGCAAACACTGAGTTTCATGTCCTTTGAGTAATCTGTCGAAACAATTCTAAGTTCACTTCTCAGTTGGTTCAAATTTCAAATGCTGGACAATCCAACACAATCCACTTGTTCAGTATTAAAGACTGCAGAGCCTTGCTTCACTCTCAGGGTGAGATTTTAAAAAGGGTCCCAGTGTTCTGCTAATTCTTCAACAGGTGAAGTCACTGGAAATTTTACTACCAAAATCACACCAGATAGCTTTTACAAATTCTGATCTCTTGCCTCTTAATACATTAGATTCAAACCCCATGCAAAATTAAGTATTCTACAAAAGGCTGCATTTTGAACAACAAGCAACAAACATGAATATCATCAAAAAGCTGAACTGACAGAAAAATGCATTAACTTTTTCAAATAAACTACAATTTAGTCGTTATTTTCTACATTTAATGTAATAGAGTGAACCTATACAGCAGATAAGATAGCTGACCACCAGTAGTAGAGCCCTCTTCACTGTTTTAGAGAACTCTGTTCCCCAAACATTGCAATAATGGAGCTAGGTCCCTCAAAATGATGTCTACAACCACTGGCACAGGTGTGTAGAGACATCTAAGCTAAAAAGAAGGGAACTTAGATGAAAGGGCATATTTTAAATCTAGCTCATCTCGGGGGCTTCCTTCCTTTATTATAAGCCCTTGCTAGACAGCCTTTCATCTTCTTGTGGAGGCTAGCACCAAACCTAGAGAAAGAGATTCTTTCTTCTAAGAAGGTGGGGACAGTGCAGCGTCCTTCCCTGATGTGATAGTTCAGTGGCTAGTGTGTCAAGTCAGAGACTACTGAATTCACCCTCTTCTACTGTCTGAGAAGAGTAAGACCTCACCTCACCAGTGCACAGGCTATCCTGGTGTGAAGGAGACACTTTCAGATAATTTTGGTTCAGTCTAGAAGAACACATTAATACTCTCTGGTAATTCGAAGCAGGCTAGTGGTGTATGAGCACAAAGCATGTGCCACTCTCTGCATTTGCCTCTCTTGAGAAGCAAAGTCCCAGGTTATACTTCCTTCTGCATTTACATTTTCTGGTTTTGTGTATTGTCCATTCTGCACTAAACAGCATCTGAAAAGAATCACCAATTAAACAGATGTTTTTAAATGTACTCATTTTTCTTTCTCTGGTCTCAGTTTAAAAAATCTGTCACCACAGTTGGTAAGTGCTCATTGTATTTCTGTAATTTCATTCTCTCTATTCATGTTCTTTTTCACATACGTAATTTCTTGACAAACACACACTGGCAGTTAATCTACAAATATTTTCTCTGAGAAAAAATTATGAAGAATTTCTTCTTCCTTTCAGAAGGGTTTTTCTTGCTTTTCTTTTCTTTCGGTATGTACATGGATCTCTTTCACAGTTTTTCAAAATCCTATTTGCTTTTCAATATAATGTCATGGGTTTGATTGTATCTTGCAACATCAAAGCCTACAAAGCAGGTTACAGGGGAAATGGATTTGCCTTCTTGGACTGCTTCCCAGAAGACAAAACAAAATTCTCATATCCTCTATATCCACTGTCTGCTCTCCTAAATTTCCTACCTGCCATCATTAAATGAGTCAGTATCAGGATGTAAATGAAATCCTGTGGATCTAGCTACCGAATCTGAAAAACAAACAAACAAACAAAAAGCCAAAAAAGAAAGCATATATAACAGAATATACCTTTTTAGTGTATTCTAAATATAGGTAGCAATGTCTTTGATAAATTAAAATAGAGATAATAAGGCATATACATTAGCTACACTAAGTGGACAATATCTTTAAAGGTTTATTGTACCCTTAAAGAGGGTCCCCATTAACTTTTTGGTTCAGTTTATGAGCACATCATCAAATCTGTAGCCTTCATGGAGCTGCCTCTGAGCACGTGAACTCAATTCCTGATAAAGGAAGTCAAGCAATGGGATGTACCAAAGAAAATAAACTTTGTGTGTTTCAGTTATTAATGGACACCCGGTCAGCAGGACCAAAGGCTACAACAGGTGTGAAGCAAAACCACACTGAAACAAACTCCAGTGTTAAACTTACATTGTGAACAGCAGGACTACCCCACTCACTCTTTAAACACCCTTACTGTGCTGCAGTGCTCTGTGGAGGGATGTGGCATTGTGAATCTCTGAATCTCCTCCAGGAGAGCCTTTCTTTCTCCTCTGAAGAGAAATGAGTGAGCCAGCTGAGGCAACTAACTCAAATACAGGAGACTTACTGAAGCAAGAGTATGTCCAATCATTAAGTCCCACTCATACTACATCAGGTTTTACAGCAAAAGATAGGAAAGTGGTGTTTAGATACAAGACCTGACAAAAGAAATCCTCTCAAAACTGATGATTTACACTTTTACACTCTTGAACAAATAATTAAATTATTCATCTTAAGATAAATGGAGGTTTCACTTCTTGTTATACTGTATGTAGTTATCTGGCAGAACGCACTGCAGGGAAAGCACCTGCTGAAAACAATCTTGATTACTTTTTTGTTTTTTTAAGGCAAGCTAATTTTATAATCCGTAGTAGTAATTTATTTATTAGTTAAACACTGTTAACATTGTGGAATCATATATTTTGAAGAATAAGTTTTCTCCATGGAGGCCAGAATAATTCAGTGTGGACTGAAACATGCCTCTTGGGCTCCTTGTTGCACTCTATAATGGAGCAAGGTTGGAAGCTGGCTTTTCTTATTCCATAGATGTTGTCCAGAGTCAGAGATAGGATGATGAAGCTGACTGAGAAACACAATGTGAAAAGAAAGAAGATTTAAAACAAAATAATTTTTATTCACCCCCCAGACAAGATTCTGGTTCATAGAGCATTATCTGGTTGCTTCTGAGTTGCTTCTACAGACAATGACTAACATCTTGCAACATTTTACATAATTTTTCTGTTTCAACAGGGCAACTAAATATACTTTTAACTGGAGAATATACTATCCTTTTCTTTAAAGATTAAATTGGCTTCACAGTATATAGTTAATGAGCTATCTAAAAGTGTATCAGTGAAAAGAGCTCATTGTGTTGTATCTTATCCTATCTGTAAATGAGTCATTAAAAGCTCTGATCACTATCTCCATACCATCCTCGAACAAAAGGATACATTGGCATCAAGCAGCAAGCAAAGAATTAAGTTGAAATGTTAGAGGAAAAAAGCTAGTTAATTGATGCATGGATTTCTCAAGATGATAGCTTCTGCTTGAAGGAAAAGAAATCTTCATGACAATTAAAAAAAAAAAAAGCCATTTAAATCCAGATATAATGCAATGGCCCCAACGCAGTGAAAATTCTTCTTTTGAACCTCTATAATAGACAAACACACTTCTCACTGCTCTTCACTTAATGTACTCAGTAGTAAAGTACAGAAAGGACTGGTTCATCACTATCATGAATTTGCCAATTAAAAGAAAAACATGTTGGTGAATGTAAATGCTTTGTGTTTGATGTTGTTCTCATTCCTCTACTTTTCTTGCTAGGGCAGGTAACTATCTACTTCTCTCCTATGGATTGCCATTGGAAATTTTGTCTTTCAGAGAGCAGGAACATGCTGGAAAATTATTTATTTCTCATCAAACAACTTAGGCAATTTAGGATCCCCAGATAACGGAAGGAATTCCTGCAGTCCTTCCAGAAAGATCCAGAAAGAGTTGTTGAAACATTTAACTAAGAAAACCAAATTTCCAGTCAGTTTGTATGTACTGTGAAAAGAACACAATCCAATACTAAAAAAGGTGTCCTCCCATCTGGGTTGTTATATACTGGAACTTACAGGAGGGCTTGATAGCACGTTTTCAATAGTCATAAGTAGCCATCATCCCACATTCAAATAGTACTTTGAAGTATCTTAACTCATGGTGTACCTTGCATTTGATCATATCTCTGTTTCTTTTGGGATTTTCTTATTTATCTGTCATTGTAGATGTTGTTGATAGACAATTCACATCCCCAAGGTCATGGGAGGAAGAAGTGACCTTTTTGCTGACTCTTCCATGCATTACAAGAAAATGCTTAAAGGGTTAAGCTGCTTTTTTGTGGATCGTCAGTGACATCCAGTGGCTATTCAAGGTGATCGCAGGTGTGCTATGCCAATCCAGAGTCCCACTGTAGTGGAGTGATACGAACTGAAGAGGACGTTAACTAGCTGACTATGTTCCTTGTCCTGACTGATCTCACACGCTGTGAAAATTATAATTATGGATTTATTTTTCAATATTATTATACTTAGCTGCGTATTTTTCTTCTGTGGAACTCAGTTCTTCCAGGCATATCTTGCCCATTCTGTCACCACAAGTAAAAAATGGAATTGCCCAGGAGATATCTCTTATGTCAAGAACATACAATAAGCAAAAAGGACAATCTCACGAGGGGAAAAAGAAAGAAGAAGGAAAAAAATACTTAGACCTCTTTCTATGACCCCACCACTCTAAAATTCATTGTATAAACTAGATGGTGAACTGGAATACTGGAGCTGAAACAAATCATGGATGGTTTTTATTTTGTTATTTCATGATATTTAATTCACCCCTTGTCTCCAATCTCTTCTTCTGTTCATAACCAATGAGACATATTCCAGGTTTAGACCTTAAAAGATCAAACCAGTTTTCTAGCACACTATCACCCATTTATTTTGTTGTGTTTTAAATGAAAACCTGTTATTGTTAAATCCTTTATTTGTCTTTCCCACCTTCTGTTTCTGTTTCACTCTACATAGATTGGGCTGACTTCTTGTATCTGCCTATTATTGCCACATAGTCCCTACATAGTCCCTTGAGGTTCTGTTATAACCATGTGTGTGTTTACCTTGACAACTTCTCAATCTCCACTAAAACTTTAAATCTTTATTCTAGCTATTCATGCTATCTCATGCTTTCCATCTCTACTGTATAGATTTATGAGCTGTCTGAATAAGGTGTAGGTCTCTGCCTATCCTTGGTGGCCTGTCTGTTTACAGAGATTTATAAGCCTGTTACAGGCTCTGGCTAAGGAACTGTCCTGTATACCCAATATTCTGCCTGGTCACCACCAAATAGGTACATTGCAATGTATACTCTAAGCAAATCAGAAAACTTTCCAGCTCACCTAACCTATGGATTAAAACCATGTCATTTTCTTCTCAATTGTTCAACATAAAAAAAAAAACCAAAAACCAAAAAAAAACTGACCCAAAACAACCAAAAAACCCCAGATATATCTTGGTACTATAAATAATTCACTAGCTTGTTCTCTAGAGAATCATTACTTCCATTTTTATAAGACAAGCCAGTGCTCAGTAGCATAAAAAAATATAGAAGTTTGGGTTATGACACACAAAATAATCTTCAAATCGTACTAAGTATTTCCTCCTCATCCATACATTTAGCTATCAAAATCCATGTACCTCAAAACACAGAGATTTTATCCAATCAGAATCTTTTGTAATAAAGGCCAGATGTAAAAATTTGGTGATTTGATATCTGGCCAACAGCCAATGAAATACCAAGTGTTACACCATTTTAATATAGAAATAGTTATTTATTCAAAACTAGAATATCATGTAACGATGTACTTCTAATGCATCCATGAAATAATTTGTTTTTCTAAAAAACAGTCATTATAACTTAACCTAAGAACAATGCGCAAATGCAGGAATACAGGACAGCACACAAAAGTTATACTGATCAGCATGAATACTTTTCTGTGACAGAAATATTGTCTTCTTTTACCTTCCTGGTGCTGTCAGGGTACACCAAAAAAAGTGTTTGTTCCCTTGGTTGCAACAATGTATCTTCCCACTTCCCATATACAGATTCAATATACAAGCTATTAAGACAATATGGAAATCTGGTCAATTCATCATCATTATCAGTGCAGTGCATATTTCATATATGTAACTAGATAAAGGAAAATTATTAAATTGCTACACTAAATCACAAGGTTAGAATATGTACTAAAATGGACAAAATGTGACAAGAGAGAAAATAATTATGCATTTCAGTAACGTGTGATTATTTTACTTAATATACTGAGACATAGCATTTTACTTTTAGTAGTAATGGTTGTCTGCAGACCTACTTTGAAGGGAGACAGTAAAAATATTCACACTTCTTTTGAAATATTAAACATTGGTTTAGAAATTTATCAGGTCATACAAATGCATCTGTAAGGCAGAACTGTCTAAGGGAAAGAAATACACGAAGATTAAGGGAAAGAAATACAGACAGATCACTGAAATTAGTTAAATATTTGTTGTCAGGCATTTATATCCTGTCTGCCAAGTTCTCATAAATATTTGCTCTGAATTGATTCTAAAATCTAAACATCATCACTAGTACTGAATGAGACAAAAAAAATTGTTATGTAAAATAGATGGCACAACTTCAAATCGCAATAGGAAATACTCTTAAAGGCTTCTAAGGGATGAAACAGCATCGGATGAGGGAACTCAAGGATCATTTACAAAGATGTCTGTTCTTCAATCACTCTTGAGATTGAATAAAGTTAAATTTTGTAACTTAAGCCAAATGTAAATTACCTCCCATCTTAACAAAAGCAAGGCAAAATTCTCCTCTTGTATCCCTTTTTATTTCCTTTTTCCAAACATTAAGTAATTTACAAAAGCAGTTCAAAACGTGTACAAAGTTCTCTGTAACAATGGTGCATTAGTGACAAACCCCATGTTTTTGAAGCAGGAAGAAATCTACATACATAATTGCTGTCTTCTCCATTCACCACCTTGCTGCAAAATAAGAGGATAGGTGTCAAAGTCTACTCTGAAATTTCTAAATTGTTTTGTGAAAAATGTGATGCTTCACTAATTAGGAAAATCTATGCTCAGTTTTCTTCCCACCCCTACTTCCCCCAGTCCCTGAGGGTAGAGATTATTTTGTCATAGCAATTTATTCAAGCATATTGAGTTATAAATTCACAAGAGTTCTATTTGTCTGTTATTCTGATCTCCTTCACAACATGTCCAGTCCATGTCACCTATGGATTCCTATGCCTACAGTAAGTATTCATATATGTTGAAGACCAGAATGTGCCTTCCTTACTGAGTTCATTACAGCTACCCTGTACAAGAGACCCTCAACATGAGGAAAAGTGAGATGGCACTCCATGGGCTTGATTTACCAAATTTCTTTCATTTTTTGTGACTAAATTCCATCTCTAAGGTCCCTTGTGAAAACAGAGGGCAGATTCTGCTGCCAGGAAAAGGAAAAACAATCTCTAATTTGTCTCTTATGCCTGACCCTTCTGCTAAGACATGCATTCATCTCCATTCACAGCCCAGCAGTTTGACATCTTAGTGTCTGAAGCCACACTGCAGTTTACTGTAATGCTAAAGTGGAAGTGAAAAGGGGAGAGATATCATTTTGTCACCAGATGGAAAGATGAGCAGATTGGGGTTTGATGGAATGCTTAATAACTGTGTTAGAGAACACTGTCAAAACGGCAGATCTGCTCCTTAATGCAATGATTTTCCTATAGGTATCCTCCACCCTTCAAAGACAGTCCTCAGATTTGAATCTACCATCTTTTCTAAAAAAGTGAATAACAGCTTACTTTGAAAATAAACCTTCCACCCCTGTGTTTCAAAGAAGTTAATAGAATTTTGTTCTTAATTTATTACAAAATGATAAAAAAAAAAATTAGAAAGTTGTTAATCAGTCATGTGGAACTGATTTTTTTTTTTAACTTTTTGTTACCCCTTACTCGTTTTCACTCTTCATTTTAAAAGCTCCTTATCTAGCCTCTTATTTCTTCCCCTATGTAATAGATGAGAAGGTGAATGTTCAATTCAATTTATTTTGAGAATTATTTTTTGATGAAGACATTCTTTGTTATATGATAGAATAACCTGGACAGAGCCAATTATCCGTCTCATATTGATTAAGAAAATCTGTCATTTTGGTCAAGTTTTACATTTTGCATTTTAATCACATTACTTTTTTAAAATCTCATTAATAATTTTTGGGTTTTTAACACAATTGGTTCAGCAGCCCTCTATTTCATTTGATATCTAATCCTGGCATGACAGAAATTACATGTATTTAGAAATTAAATAATTACCAGAAAATTTTCAAGAACAGCAGAAGCACAAATATTGATTCATCATCTAACCCACTTTACCTTCATAGAAAGTTAAGTATTTGCTAACACTGGATGACACAATGGTTGTAATGTATCTTGCTAAACTTAAATCTTGAGTCAATGTAAAGTCCATGTGATAGGAAAATGTGTTCGAGCGTCTTATATTTATTAAAGATATTTGCAATACTGTGAAACCAAACTACATTAAAAAGTGCCTATTCCCTTCTATAGTGTAGCTACCAGGGTGTACATATTTACATTTAAGATGTTTAAACATATTTTTACATATTTCATAGATTTACACTGCAGATATATAAAAGGGAAATAATTATACCCTCCTATTAAAAAGTTCACTTTTTTATCTAAATAAATGTCATGTTATATTATTAACTAACAAAACATATTGTAAAGATTTAATCACCCTTGCTGTCTATAGATCAGAAAACCAATGGCTATCTATCAGCGATTTTTTTTAATGTATTCTTTTATTCAGACAAGGAAAAATTATCCTTGATCTGTTATTTTGTTTGATGGCAAAAATCAAACTAGTAATAGCACAGACTTTCAAAATCATTACGGCATCTGCGTGTCACTGAAATCAGACATAAGCACTTATTTTTTTCTAAAGATTTGTGTTTACAAACCTTTTGACTTATTACCATAGAGACATTTGCACTATGACACAATTCTTTGCAGAAGCTGCCATTTCATCTTTGTTCACAGTCCTTAAGTTGCTGTATTCACAAAAGAAAATGTATGGTTATAATTGACCAAAATGTGGAAAGTAAAACAATGCAATTAGTATATTCATCTGTGAAAGAAACTGATTTTGAGATTCATTAAGATACAAAAGGTTTCTCCATAGAAATAAGTCATTTCCACATTAAGAAAAAATTTAAAAACTCATCAGATAGTTTAGCTACTCAGAGATAGCATCGATTCAAAATCTTCTGAATAAGCAGTAAAAAGATGAGAGAGCTCTGATAACTCTAGAAAGTAAAATATAGTTATCTATCACAAAACTGAGATTTTCCAGTGCTAACTTCCTTGGCGAAGAAAAAAAATTAAAGAAATTTAAAAAAGCATAAACCAGTCAAGTTGAAGGCTATCTCATGGATGGCACTTCCACAGCCCCTTGAAGCACAAGAGGAGGCCTCTCCATTTGCACAGTAACATAAGCAATACATAACAACTTAGTTGCAGTATAGACAGGCACAGGGATTTCTTCAGTAACATTCCCATTCACGGGAAACTGCCTGGAAACAGCAAACAGAACAGAAACTCTTACAACCACACAAATCGTCAGAGTTAATTTATTGTACCTGGGGAAAAGTGTCACACCCTTTAAAGAGCTGTAGCAAATTATTTTCAGAACAACCAGGGATATCTAGGAAGTATTCTGAGAACATACTATCATTTCATATAATAGAAAAAGCCCAAAAGATACTGTTTACTCAAAGGCATTAACTACTATACACAATTTAAGAATTTCTAGGGCTGTGTGAAATCATATCTATGGGCCTGGAATTTAAGGAAATGAGAATATTAAAGGAAGAGTAAAAATGTCCTAAAAGATGCTGCATTATGAGTGATATGACTCCATTCCACTGATACCTTTCCTTCAGGAAAGAAAACATGTTTAAAATCTGGTGTCTCTATATGCAGGCAGACTATTATGCTCTGTAAATAGGTTTAAAATGTCCTAACATTTCTGAGGCTTTCTTATCTCTTGTTCATTTACCTTTCTTTAGATTGCTTTCACACTTTTCCCCCTTTCCATTAAATTATTCAAGAACTCCTCTTTATAAAGGTCACAGCCATAAAAACCAGAGAATGGGAGCAGTGGCATGTGATTCACAGGACCAATGAGGCAGCGCACAGAGGATTGTGAAGGACACATAAAACCTGAGGCCAGAAGGAATCGTCAGATCATCCAATCTGATCTCCAGTATATGACAAGTCATTATATCTGACTTATATAGACCACAGTGAAAATGCCTCAGCTTTTCACTAAAAATGGTAATGTTATCTCTTTGGCTACTGACTGTAGGCAGGGGCAAGTTGACCAAACTAATTGCTAGTACCACCCATGAAGGTTATCCTATACTTCATGGAATTATTTCTGTACCCTATGAAACAAGCTTCAGGGAGATTTACTACTCAGAGCAGCGAGAAAATAGTTCTCCTTCTTCCAGCTTCCCTCTCATTCTGGCAGAAGTTCAGTCTGGCATCAGCACTGCCTTGATGATCAAATGCAAAGAGAGGCTTTGACAAGCAGAAACAACTCAAAATAGGCTCATGAGCTTCACTGTGTGATTTGTTGCTGACATAGATCCCAGCTGAGTGAAGTTAATGAAGCCACTGCCTAATTAAACCATATCTTTTGCTTTTTTTCCTTCCTGCCACAGACAACATATGGGTTTGGCCAGTACCCACTCTGGTGTAGTCATTGTTTCCACTGGTGGCTTTGTTCCAGTGGCTCATAATTTGCATTGTTGAAACTAAAAGTAAAATACTGTAAAAGGTGCCTGAGTTCTTGTTTGGATTTATCTTCCTTCAGTTTCCTGTCACTGGTTCTTCCTATGACTTACCTCTAACGAAAATAAGCCAATATCCAATGGCACTGCTATCTATCTATCTATCTATCTATCTATCTATCTATCTATCTATCTATCTATCTATCTATCTATCATTTAACATGAAACTGTTGAGAAAGGTACTGAATAACTTTAGATTAAATACCAAAAGCTTTCAGCAATTCCCTAAGCAAAACCCCTTTAACAACAATTCCCCATTTATGGGTTATTTTTTCATCAGCATGTTAATTAAGTTTTGATTTAGCTACATATTTCTCTTTGATATCTTACAGCATTAATCTTTTTGTCAGATTTTTAGTTATTAAATACATTAAAATTATACATTTGTACATTAATGCCTTATTCATACATGCTAAATGCCTCAGTAATAACTCAAAGATATAGTTACCTTTTCGAGGAGAATTTGTAAAAGGTTGGTTTGACAAGACTTACTTGCTATAAACCCACGTTGAATGGCATTAATTATATTCCTAAACAATACTTGCAGTAAACAGCTAGTGGACAATCCATCAAATAAAATATGTTTGCACACTGTATTTGGCCTCTGTCAAGAGAAGTCAGTAGGAGTGTTTCCATCCATTCTTTAGTCTTTGGATAAGGCCTTTCTCAAACACTTTAAAATTTGCACATTAATTTCAAAGGCAGTCTGTTCAGTGACACTTCATAAACATGTAGAGGACTACAGTGAAAAAGCTCACTTGCTACAAGTGATTCATCCAGCTTTACAGGAGCTATATCTATAGAATGCTGAAATACTGGAGCTAACACTATTTCAAGGTCTTCCCTTTGCACTTCAAGTTTATAATAACTGTTGATATTTTGTTGGTTTTTCACAGACGGCATTGCTAAAAAGAAGTGGAATGCTTCCAATGCAAGTAAGCAGATAAATAGCACAAGGCTCATGGGTTGGCCTCAGTAGGAATTCTTTAGAAAATGCTAGATGAGAAAAGGAATACCTTGTTGCTAAGTTACCTTTGTTTCATTTAGTGCCATAATTATTTGTTTCTTAAAGAAAAAGCATTGACATTTTCCCCCTTACTCCCTGCCATATGGAAGATAGGCTTTTAAGATTCTCTTATGAGAGGTGCACATTTTTAATATATACCTTTATGTTCTCCAAGTGGAAGAATCAACAAGCTAGGGGATAATCAAGACATTTCATGTTTCAAAAACTTCTGCTGTTTCAAAATCATTCTGATATTCCTGACAGTTTATTTTTAGAAGCAAATATACTTCCTAACTACTTGATTATATATTTCCCTGCTTTTCAATCAATCAGGAAATGTGCAGATAAAATTATCAGTCATACACTTTAATCACTATGTAGAACTGTTTCTCCCTTCTGGAGGGTTAACAAAACAGATGGTATGAGTGAATAGGCTCATATTTCAGTTTTTAATCACACTCACCACCAGAGGTCTTATTTGGGTCCATATGATTTTGATACATTTACCTTAAAAACAATAAAGAAATACTGTAAATTATAAATTATGCCAAAGCAAATGCCATCCTAAATATACTCAGCTGAAGATGTGTAGAAATCTTTTTCCTGAATTTTTTGGTAAGTGATTTTTACCTGAAGACCTCAAAAACCTTTGAACATCACAGAGCTTCTGTATATGTGAAAGTGTGTAGAAATATTAATATTTTGTTCTTGAAACAGAGACAGTAAAAGGCTACTTGAGCCGTATAGATAGAGATTAAGTGACGCAACCATTGTCACAAACTATGATAGTTGCAGAGTTAAGGACAGTACCTGCATCCAGTATTTAATTGTGGTTCTAAATCATGTATTTTAAACAAATTCTGAAGACAAGATAAGAAACCTTTTGCACTCTCATCTTCTTCCTGTGTCAATTACAGCCTGGCATCACAAGTATGTGGGAAGAGAAATACTCCTGCACCTAGGGCTGTGTGAGCCATGGGATAGAGTGTCCTGTGGCTGCCAGCCTAAAGTGCTGATGTACCCCTTCAGTACTTATACACTGTAATAGTGGAAGCTACAGAAAGTGTCAATAAGAGCAAATTAGTCCTTCCTTTCTATACTGTCTCTTGAATCATATCTAAAAAATGGTAAGCATAATTTTTTTTCCGTTTGGGGGGGGAGGGGCTTTGTTTATTTTATTTTGTTTTGTTTTGTTTTGTTCTTTGGAGTTTTTTCCAATCAGATTCAGAAAACCTATGCTCGGATATAGATGTGACAAGTCTGTAGTACCAACATGGTATGAAGCCATCCATGACCCAGAAGAGCAATGTACGTTTTGTAATACAGATTTGACCAGTAATTTTAGTTTAAAAATCTTTAGTGGTGAGGGAGTGGTGGGAAGAGGATCCATAATAACATTTCTTCTCTCTAATATCAAGGAGAGGAGACAATATTGCTTCGTCCATTCAAAGTCTTGATTGCATAGTCCAAAAGCTAAATACCTGAGCAATGGCCAAAGAGACACTGGGATAAACACATAAAAGAGCATAACCTATTTCTTCAATCAAATAAGTAGCTTGTCCTTCCCAGTGAAGCTCTTACTTACACATCAGAGCCAGCTACCTTATTCCTTCTTATGTGTCTCTATAAACAGCAACCATTTCACTGCAATTTGACAATAGACATAAGCTCAGTGTTTGACAAGCAGTCAGAAATAAGGAGCTATACCCTTGAAAAATAAACAGTGTGCTAGTACATAAAGAACCACCAAGAGAGAGAAAAACTCTTAAAATGTTTCATTTCTTTAATCACTTCCCTTACAGGGTTACTGAATCAAAGAGAAAGTCCTGGTTTTATTTCAGTATCATTTCACCTTGCTTTCATCAACTCCCATGCTGCATTTTTACATTTTCTACCTATTTAAGGACCCACTGAGGACCACGTTCACACATTCTTACTCATTTATCTTTGTCACTTGTAATTACCAGAGTGGCCATTTCCTTGCTTGTGCATATTCCTGCTCTGCCCCTCTTTCTTTCTTTCTTTCTTTCCTCCTAGGAGGAGTGTGACACTCTTTATTCTAGGCACCCTTGGCTGTACCATCTGTAGGAAGATCAAAGACAGGGTCATATCCATCTAATAACAAGAGAGGAAACAATACTGTAGGTGAACACTCTATTAGCCTCCTTCTTCATTTTATTCAGGTCAGTGCTCAGGGACTTTCAGATGTCTTTGAACAAATGGATGTGAAAATGAAAGACAAGTTATAAAGAAATAAGTTTCTTTTCTTACGCAAGTTAGGCTGATAGGTTGCACCATGCTAGTGTTATAATAGTCTTTTCCCTGGGCAGCTCAGGAGGTATCTTTTCTGAACAATCCTTACCCTTCAAAATAAAGCATAAAAATCTGCTTCCATCTTGAGACTTGCAGCTATTAAAAAATGTCCAGAGGCAATAAACTGAAGACTTGTGTAGGATACTGGGGACATTTATTATTGACAGGAAATCAGTCTTCCATGATAGCTCAACTCCAAGATCTCTCTATAGAGAGGAATAATTTCTCCACTGGTGTAAACAGGCAAAGCTTTACTGACTCTGGTAGCGCTGCATTAGTTTATACCAGCAGAGAATTTCAACTAAAATCTTTAATTTGTTTTGGATGCTTGGAACTGAAAGTTTGTGCCACTATGCTGCGAGAGCACCCTGAGCACAGGGCTACAGTGGACAGGGGCTTCTGGCTGGGTCATGAAGCTTTTCTTCTGCACCACAACTGCACAGCACGAAAACACAGCAGGAAGAACAGGAAAAGCAGCAGCCATTTAGTTTCACCTTAGGAGACCTTCTCATTCCTATATCCTTCCACAAATTTTTGGTTCAGCTGACTGCCCTGAAGACTAAAGCAGCAGTTGCGATCCTCTTTAGCACATCTGAGTGCCATGTACTGTGAGACAGCCTGTGTGTGCCTCATTGAAAAATAGTTATATTGACTAAAAATCAGACACTGCATTTCTTGCCAGAACAAAACTTACGTATATGAAAATATTTGGAACAAAAGTTCCAAATGCTTTTGTCAGGTGCTGCTTTGTGGGGTTTTTTTCAAAGCATAAGATTTCTTATATGTTACAGAGAAAGTCATTGAAAGCATGAAAAAATATTTTCAAATAAGGAGACAGAAAAAAAATCCACAAAAAGTCAGTTATGTCAATATATGTGCATATTAAACATTTTCTAGTGCTGATAATGTTGTCTCAGACACTTTGTCTAATGCTGGTAATATTGAGTGTTCCATTTAAATCCTATAAAGAAGTGTGCCTTCAGTATGTGCAAAGTTTCTAAAAATGGCATTGCTATTGACTTTAGCATCCCCTAGCTGAGGGCTTGCTCCTTTATTGGATTATTCTTTCCCCAGATGGAATTGTATAAACTCAACTTTTCATCTGTGGAGAGGTCCCAGGCAGTTTAATGGAAAACATACTCCTACTGCAGTGTTCTGGAGGATGTTTCAGTGTTCCTTCAGTAACAGCTTATTCTCCACTGAACTCAGTTTTTTAGTGGGGTCTCAAAAACTACAAATGATTAATTTCTCAATTCAGTAGGCTATGTGAATAAAAGCCTAACTTCATGAATATGGGTAGTTTACTTGAAGATATTGAGAGTCCTTTACTATGTGGTTAACTCTAAGTTAATGGTAAGAGTTTTGCTACATTAGGGTCATTCTACATATACATAAGATTTTTCCATATATATTCTCTTAATTAGTAAAACATATAATGTTTATAACATATTATAAATCATATAAATATAAAGTAATAAAATAGAAATAAATATAATAATGTTATATTATATAATAAATATATAATTCTGTTGGTACTTTGACATCGTTTACGGAAATTAGTTGATGCATTCAATGATCTTGTCTTGAAAAAGAAGAGAAATTCCTGTTTTCAAGATTACTTTGGGTAGTTGTTGTAGTTCATGATAAGTTCAGGATTTTTATCTAATTGTGTTACTGTGTATCAGTAGATAAGTAGGTAGGGTAAGATGAGTTTTTCTAGGCCTGCTTGACTGAGTAGAACCTAGGTAAGAAAACTAAAAATATCACATAACTTATTGTTTAGTGCCTACCGTACCTTAATATGTCCTTCTATTAGTTACAAACTATGTGTTTCAAAAAAGAAAATAAAAGGCAGTATTAAACAAGGCATTCTCATTTTCATTTATACAAATGTTGAGGTAACAATCAATGTACAGGAATCCCTGCTGAGGCCAATGTTTTTGTGGGTTTTTAGGTTTTTTAAAGCTCGTCTTCTTTGAAATAACCCACTAAAATCTGGGAAACTACTGCTAAGCAAGTACTAGCACTTCACCAGACTGCCATGGGCCTACCTTTGTTTTACAGACTTACTTGAAAAGAGACAGAGATAGGAGCATAGTAATGTAGACTATAGCTGTGGTACACAGTAAATAAAAAAAAATTGAGTGAGTTAATTTAATTCAGACCTTCAACAAAACTATATCCCTTGTCACATTAAAATGAGAACAAGCTGTCATTTTCTTCCAGGATGTAAGGGAATAGATGCTGGGAATAGGAGACTAAGAATTGATGCTGATGCAAAATACTCCTTTCAGAGTTGAGATATTTTGAACACGATGACAAAAGTCTATTATTTTCAGGGCAGCTCATTAAAATGTATGAAGGTGTTGCCAGTATTAGAAAGATACCACTTACAATAAAGTCAGTAAATTTCAGAGAAGGTCATACCAAAGATCCTATATCAGGTGAAAAATACCTATATGCTGCTATAATGGGACTCCAGAATGTGCTGGCAGAAGTTCAGGTTTCTTAGGTCACCTGTCATCATAACAGTGACTGCTGGTTCTAAGGGAAGGAGGAACGTATTTTAAGAGATGTCTCTGTGGATTCAGCAATTGTCTTCAACTGCAGAGTGTCAGAGTCCTTGTCTCTTCCAAAATAAGTTCAGAGCAGTAGCACAGAGGTATTTTACCAAGTGCTGTGGGCCATGCAATTCAGTGGACAATGAAATAACATGGTCAGAGATGCACATTTTGCAGTCATGCATATTCTGACACTCTGGAGCTCAAAAATCCATATTTATGGTTAGAGCTGTTGAAGGATTTTGTTGAATTGCTTTTGCATTCTGTTGGAAAAGGGCTGTCATTATTAATTGGTCTTTCATTTTGCTATTTTACAGGCAGTTCTCTAAATGGTCACAAATCATAGGCAAATTTTAAATTATTTAGGACAGGAGCTGTCATTGGCTTTCTATTTGTAAAGTACCTAGCACAGTACTTTGCCTTTTGGTCCACCTAGAATATCAATTTCAAATGAAATAACCATCACCTATCTCAGCTAACCTTTACCTGGGATAAACATAAATAATACAACATACACACAGTTGCAGTAATAAGGTAAAAATCAGCACATATTCTCCATATGAACCCTCCTTACGCAGATTTATGACCCAGGAGAGATATTGGTGAAGTTCAGACTTTGAAAAGGATGGAGAAACACTTAAGGTGTTGAATTAAAACTTTTCTTAATCCTGGATAAACAGTTGTAAAATGAGCCAGAAAAGCCTGACTATTCAGCATTGATAGCATATTCTTTTCCCGAAGAATAATAAAAGCAAAAGCAAACACAATAGTAATATTACAGTACATGTAACCTATCACAAGTGTTTTAACAAGAAAATTCACAATTCGTGTTGATGTATGAACTAGTTTCCCTTTCAATTAATGTGCCACGTAGTTTCAAAAAAGACAGGCCTTCCAAACTTTGCTTAAAAATACAGGAAGTAAAGCAAATCAACAAACTGTTTCAGTTTGAAAATGGCTAAATTTTATCAATTATTATGGTTTTAGTCAATGAAGGGACTTTGCATGCAAACTAAAATAAAACAAGCTCTGATTCAGATCACAAAAGGCAGGTGTCATTTTCAGATGACATTCAATCCTCTGACCACCAATGGATTTCCGCTAGCCTCTGAAGCAATGTTATCCTGTAAGTCACAAAACAGGATTCAGGAATATGAGTGTCCAGTCCAAATGCTTCTTTTAAATTAAAAAAAAAAAATCAAGAAGCCACAGAATATTTTGAGTTGGAAGGCCTCACTCTTTGACATACATTTAAAAAAGTCTACTTTCAAAAGCAAATGAAAAGCAATGTTCCTGGTTAAGTCTATTAGCAGGATGGGTAATAAAGTGCTTTTCATTGCAGTGTCTTTCTTAGGAAATAATCTTGGTCAACAGAACGCTGGAATAAAAGAACAGAATAAAAATTTTGGACTTCAGCTGAAAGGAAAGCTACAGTTTCACAAGTCTTTTCCTTTAATTTTGGAAATAGAGCAGTCATATTTTACTGTACTTTTACTTTTTTCGTATTGTACTTGAACAAACATCTGATTAAACCAAATCCTTGGATCATTTGTGTGGTAGATTATAATGGACTCCTGAAAGTGAATTTCAGGTCTTGAATACTGAAATATCTTTAACTAATATCTGTAAATATCTCCATGAAGCTTTAACTTTCCTCAAATCGGAATCTGCAGATAAAACTTTGAGCAGGTGGCTTGCCAGCAGAAATGCTGGTTCTCTGATAAGAAAATCTCTTCTAATTTACTGCATAAACCACATATCCTGGACCTCTGTCTGACTCCCTGATGTCTCATTTGGAAAATCTTACAGCAAATAACTAAAGGCCAAGACCCATATGTAATTCCTCATTCAAATAAAAAAATGAAATAAAATAAAATAAAATAAAGGTCTTAGATATTCCTGAGGACTATCAGAAGACAAGATTTCTCTCTTGGTAGGTAAATACCTCCCTCTTGGGAGGTAAATACTTGTGCATTTACCTCTCAAACAGCCAACCTTTGTGATTGAGGTGTATTCTGCAAGAATCCCCTCAACTGTGTGTAATTTTGGGCACCACAATTTAAGAAAGATATTAAACTGTTGGACAGCATCCAAAGGAGGGCAACAAAGATGGTGAAGGGCCTTAAGGGCAAGCTGCATGAGGAGCAGCTGAGGTCACTAGGTCTGTTCAGCCTGGACAAGAGGAGACTGAGGAGACACCTCAGTGCAGTTACAGCTTCCTCGGGAGGGGAAGAGGAGGGGCAGGCACTGATCTCTTCTCTGAGGTGACCAGTGACAGGACCTGAGAGAATGCCCTGAAGTTGCATCAGTAGAGGTTTTATATCAGAAAAAAAATTTTCACCCAGAGGGTGGCTGGGCACTGGAACAGGCTCCCAGGGAAGTGGTCACAGCACCAAGCCTGACAGAGCTCAATAAGCATTTGGACAACGCTCTCATGGTGTCATTCTTGCAGGTGTCTTGTGCAGGGCCAGGAGCTGGATTTTGGTGCTTCTTGTGGGTCCCTTCAAACTCATGATATTTTATAATTCTATGAACTACACCTTGGTCTTCAAAAGACCAAGAAAGGGTTATTTTCCTATTATCCCAACTTAAAGGCAAGTAGACAAAGTATCTCTTGTGACCTTGACGTTTGTCATGATCTAAGGAAAAAATAAGAGTGCCTTGTTATTATGAATTTGTTACAGTTTGTAGTGATCAGTCCTACCCTTACTAATGTTGATTTTGAGGCCAAAAAACTGAGACAACAGAGCAGTGAAGAGCAAATTAACTTTAGTAGCATTATGTTCAAGGAGGGTTTTTCCATGACTTAGGATAGTCAAGAAAAAAAATGCATCACTTTTATGGAAAAATGAAGATGACAAAATTTTGTGTGTCAATTTCATAGAAAAATTTGATAGCCTTGCCATCATGCAGACATGCAAATGCAGTAGATGTCATGTTTTTAAATAGTTCTTCATGAAAATGTCTGTTCCATTTGAAAAATCCATTACATTCAGTCAAGCAACGTCACCGGCAGGTAATCAAACTCCATCCGCACAACAATATTTTAAAGTTAGTTTTTGCAAATCTCCCATGTTATCCTTCCAAGAACGTCAAAAGATAGAAAAACTTTCCCCTTTATTCTCTGGCTTATTTGCATTCAGTATCCAAAATTCCCCACTCAAAAAAAAGGAAAGAATTAAGCGTTTCTCTTAGAGATCTCAGATAATTTAGCCTCCAGCTGCATACATTTTTAATATCACAGACAACATGATAATTCACATACGTGATTCTGGATCACACTTTAGATTTTAAATTATTTCACTCAACTAAAATGTGTTTAAGTGCACTATCGAGACACTTTCAGCAATTCAGCTTTTAATGATTATCTATCTCACAAGTGCTACCTTTGATGTTAAAATAGTCTAAGAAATAATGTAATTTCCCCACATTCTCATTGGGTTATATTCAGAAGTTTCTTAAATATTTTATTTAAGAACTCTCCCTGACCCCAACCACAGTAAAAATTTGAAAAGATTTTACTTACAGTAATTTCATGTCTTGTAGTTTGCTAAATTCATTCAGATGATCAGGACCTCAAAACCAGCATTGATAGATGAATCTGAAATAATATCAAAAGAATAAATCAAGAAGTTACAGCAGACATAAAAATACAAGGTGTAGCAATGAGTTTCTAATAATGAGTGTTTCCAAGATTACACTGTCTGAGACCTTAAAGATACATGATCACGTTCCCATGAATCAAAACTGGTAGCTTGAGAAATTTTCTTAGCCAGTGTGACATGGTCCGCCAGGTCAAAATGGAGCATGTACAGTCCTGTGCTAGATAGTATTTAATTCACTGGCAGTTAATAGATGCTTAATTGACTGCTTCAGATCCATCACACTTTGCCATGGAAATCTCCAAACTCTATAGGCAAATAAAAAGACTTAAAAGACTATATAAGCAGCACAGTTAAAAGAACCAGATCCATGCTTTCATTCATTATTTTACATTTCCAGCCACAGAAAGAATCTGTGAGGTTTTTACTTAATATATAATAAAAACAAAAACAAATTTAAAACAAACAAACAACAAAAAACCCAAAACAGAATATAACGTTGAGTAATGGTCTAAAACACTCCAGTATAAACGTTACTACTATGGAAAAATTTTAAACCATTGCTGTAATTTCCTCATTAAAAAGAGATAGACAAACTCATCACAACCTTATTCAACAACTCTGGTTTTAATCCTTCTTTTAATTCTCTATGTCATGGCACAGTTTTAAAAGCTAAGTTTTGTTTTGCTGAAAGAAATAGTTTTCATTAAGATGTTGCCTACTTTCGTTGATGCTTTCAGACAATGCAAACACTAGAAATAGGATTCCACTGAAATCACAGTTTCATTTTAAAGGTTTTCTTCAATACAAAAAATAGATTTGTAACTTTCTTACTGCCTTCCTGTCATCTTGCCTTTAAAGATCTACTCTTCCCTTTAGAACTGCTAAAGTCCAGGGTATCCAGAAAGTTATGTTCTATCTATCACCAGCACATTTTAAATTTTTTTTTATGTATTGAATTTGGTTTAGAGAATCTTATTTTTCTTTACATGATATTTCTTACTACAATCAGCCAGGGATCACTTTATTGATTTTTTCCTAAAGATTTTGGTTGTGGACCAAGATGCATGACCTTCTTCTGCTTCAGGCTACCTTTTAATTAATCACTATAAGTAGAAATAATCCAGAAAACAAAGACTTCATTTGACAATAGGTTTTTCTCCATTGCATTTCAGTTTATTTGTTTTCCAATATTTTTTCCTAAAGAATATTTAACAGTATCTAAGTGTGGAAGCTCAACTAACCTCCATGAGATTCCTGCTATGAACAAAGAGTCCCCACAAACCTTCTCCTCAGACAATCCTTTTTTAAAAAGGCAAGCATTGTAATATGTCCTGCAAGTCAACTAAGCACTTCACAAGATGAACCTAAAATTGCCTAAGAATAAATGCAGTGTCATTTAGTCACATGACAGAAATTAATTGTGAGAAGATGTCACATTTCCACTCCTCAGAATGGATATCCTGTTATAGAAATAACCAATCCATTCCTTCTCCAATAAGTTTCATTCAAAAAACATAGAAAGTGCATTAAAAAAAAAAAGTTGGGTCTTACTATGCTGGCACTGATAGCATCAGAATTCCCTTTATTACTGTTATCATCTTTACCGTCACATCCACAATTCTCTGTTGCAGAGGATGTCTCGTTTCTGTAGAAACACTGTGGTACCACCATGTTCGTATAACTTTTTCATAACACTTGTAGAAAAAGAGAGCTGACAATTTGGACAGAAATGGTCTGAAGAAAGAATGGAGGGCAAATACAAAGGACATCAGTAAAGTTTGAGCAGCTATGTAGAACCTCTTTCCTGGAGGTTTGATAGCTTAGTAGCAGTTTTGGGTTTTTTTCCCCAAGATCTGTGATTATCTGGCTGCCACGAGAACAAGTGAAGGAATCACCTATGAGTTCTAGATTGGTGTATGCATGGAGGATGCAGAACAAACCTGAATATCTGTGGCTTCAGCTTGCCGTTGCAATGGCTGGAGATGGCAAGAACAAATTAGTATCAAAGAACTGGAATCAACTCCAGAGAGAGTGAGAGACAGAAAAAGAGAGAGAGTTCAGCAGAGCTTAATCCATGACACTTACTTGCCTTTATCTCACCAAAGTAATGTGCATGACTGGTTTTCAAGGCACTGATATGAGAAGATGAGTTTTAAAACCTAGAGGGTAAGTAGGACACACAACACCTTGTACATGCTGAATTTGTATAACTTCTCCAGGCAGCAGGCAGGCTATTATAACTTTATTGTTTCAGGATATAAGCCTATTATACTCTGCAAATGAATACAGTGACATTTTGCTGTATCGGTTGAAAAGATTAACAGTTCACAAAGCAAACTGCCGAGTGCGGCAAATTAAATACGTTAAAATGTGCAAGCTTAAAATTCTGTACTCCCTGTGCTATAAACTTATATACAATACAGTTTAAAGGGTCTCAGTGGCTCAGTTAATAATGCAGTGGCCTGTCAGCTTTCTGGATGCAGTCTAAGTCTTTCAGGTTGCAGTAAGCCATGACAGGGTGTGTTTTTCTCAGCCATTAATGAATGCTGTAGGTAAACTGTGCAGTAAGAAGGTGGCCCTGAGGTGTATTAGTGTCACAGTAAATGTGCTAGGACTATTTTAGATGTTATTATTAAAAAGAAAAAAAGGGTATTTTGGATAAATATCAAGCAGCTTAAAAGTTCATTGTGGAGAAGGACTGGAATATTCCAACACACTAACAGACTAAAACAATGAGAGATTTAGCAGAACCTCTTGTCAGATTACTTGCAATTTTAAAATATTTTCTCTACTGACGCTCATCTGACAGAAGAACTAGGCCTAAGAACCCTCTGTAATTTCAAGAAAATTAACATTAAAAAGACCACAAATCCTTGTGAGTCCCAAGGATTTAACATGAAGTTTCCTTCAGTAGCTAAAAGAAACAGTCTCCAACATAAGAAACACAAATACTTCAGAACAAATGGCTTGAGCGCAGCTAATATTAATTGCCATTAATATGGATAGAAATGCCCTGTTTCCTGGGGCAACAGTTATTTGACCATTTAAATGCCCACAAAAAATCCATGGCCCTTTAGACAGAAACTCTTTAGTAAAACAGAATGGTATTGAGGAATCAGATTAAAATGCTTACTCAGCAAATCCAAGGAGACACACAGAAAAATATTCAAGGCTTCATTTTAAAAAGACACTCAAGATTTTGTTTGCACTTAGTCCTTTTGGGTTAACCTGTCAATTTTCCAGGTTCTGAAAAGGGTTATTTTTAACAAGTAGAGAGATGGGCAGATTCTATCAAATTGAATCAGTGCTAAAAACCTATGTTCACAGAGCTTTTGCATTTATCAAATCTAAAAGTTCTTATCCCAGCTGTGGGGCTAGATCACAGCTGAAAAATGGGTTACCTAGAACAAGAAGATGATAAAGCCATGGGAATAAGTATGCTTGAGGGGCTACTTTCCTATTCTCATCAAAGTTCAGATTTGGTTCTACTGCCGAACCAGACAGAGGATTTGGCTGGCACAAATTTTAGCCATGCTGAATGTTACATCTTCCCCTAAATATTACCACATAGCTCTTTGAGTATGTGGATAAGTCCTCTTCCCCACTCTGGCTTTCATTGCTCTGGTTCAGCAGCACAGTATTGACTGGTAGGGGCTTGTATTTTGCAAGGATGAAATAGAGCTTAGCAGATCCTCACCCACTTTCATAAACCCCTTGCTGACAACTCTGATGTTGGTACAAAAATGTCTTGAGATTAAGAGTTTGTTGAGTACAATTTGGAATTCAAATAGTTCTGAATACGTGTAAGTCTGGTTGTCCAAACTGTGTCAAAAAATATGCTTCTACAGTATTCCCGAGTTTGAATATCCCAGCTGCCAGGACAGTCAGTCTGGCCCAAGTATCTTAATTTCATTTCAACAGAAATCAGGAAAGTTGAAGCAGGTGACAGGGTGAGTCCAGGCTCAAGAATGTGGCATGATTCTCAGGGTTATCAATTTATATGTTTTCTTATATTCTAAATAGTCTAGCCCAGTTTTAATAGTGAAACAAGAGATACCATCTTGGTTTGAATGTTAATTTGCTTTTTGAAGTATTCTACAAATTCACAGAATCACAGAATAATCTGAGTTGGAGGTAACCCAGAGGGATGATTGACTCTTAAGTGAATGGCTCATACAGGGGTGGAACTCACAACCTTGGTGTTAGCAGCACTGTGCTCTAACCAACTAAGTTAATCTGGCCAATTTCTGCTCTGATTATGGTACTTATTTTACTGTTCTATCTCTGTCCCCGCCATGTGAACAGCCATGACCTAAACCAGAGTTAGTAAGTGGTATGATCAAAAGATTCTAGACTATCTTTAAAACACACTTATAAAGTAAGGATTTCTATGAAGTTGATAACAATTTGGATTAATTTTTTCTTCTGAGAAAACTGAAAGAATGGTTTTACATAGCAAATATTTAATGTTTCTGACAGAAAAAATAGAAAATAAATTCATTTTTTCCTCTTCCACTAAAGTGTATTTAACATTTTCCTCTGCAATCCTAAGGTTTGCTGAACCCTGTGGGGACATTCTGTGTGTCTTTCCATAAGGATCTTTTTTGACACCATTTTTCAAATGTCCAGCCTTACTGACTGTAGCTTTATGATTGACTCACCTGAATATAACTTCCTAGCACTAGTGCTGGCTGCCTCTGCCAGGCCTTACTGATCTATGTTAGACATCTTAGTCTCTATCAAAAATGCCACATGACAAATGTCATGAAATTTAGTGTACAGTAGGATTCCGAAAGAAGGCAGAAGATACAGCCAACAGGAACCCCTTGGAAATCAGTTCAATGCCTTTTTTTCTATACTTTTCAAATTGTTTTTCTATCAGAAATTTGAGTCAAGCTTCTAAAAGATTTTCTAGGATGGGAAGTCATGGTACTTTACAGAAACTAAAGTCAAGACTATTCCAAAATATGTGCATAAGTTTAGCTGCATGAAACATGAGTTTTGTCTATGCTTGTAATGAGGTTTATTTCATGTGACTGACTTTTGCACAAAGGTCTACAGGAATATCTGCCAAAAAACTAATGGAATTTATCACAGAATTTCACATTTTTGACTTTTTTATTTTAAAGGTAAGATAAATTATTTACTATTATTGAATAGCCATTATAAAATTTTACAGTTTAACATATTTGCAGAAAGGCTGTCATTCTTTACTATGTATTTATGTCTTTTTGAGAAGAGAGGGCTTAGAATCTGACTAATTTTGACTTTTCCTACCAGTCAGCTTTGTAAACCCCATATTTCATATACTTTACTTATATAAGAGGTGTGAAGGTTGCTTTTGGGGGAACAGTAATGGTAATTCTTGAACTAAAGTACTATTGTAGCTTCTAAGAATGAAAGATTTTCTGGAGAATTTTATATATGTTGTTTCCAAAGTTCAGAATGAAAAAATATAAATATAAAAAAAGTATCTAAGATACATAGTAAGAAAATGTGGCTAAAATTAAATTATACTGATGATGATGAGGATAATGATGATGATGATGATTAATTTTTTTAAATCTTATCAATATTAGTAGCAGCCTGTGTTGCTGTACTCTCTGTATCAAGATTCTACACTTTTAAAGGAGAAGTTTTGGGCTTCTTCCTAAAGAATGGTAATTTTGCACTGATGCTATAATGAAAGCAGCTCCTCTCCTGGAATAACTCCAGCCACATTGATTTCCAAGGATCTGATCAAGCACTCAGAAGTAGAATCAGTATAAGGCAGGAGGAAAAAAAAACAGAGTTAGGGAGTTGCATGAAAAAAAGGAGCACAGACTGCAGAAGAGATAATCGAAAATCAAAATTACGAAGTATCTACCTGTGTCAAATAAAATCTACTTTCTTCCTAGGCTATGTTCCTAGTCAATGGTAAATCTCTCTTTTGCTTCAGGTTTCTGATTTGGGGATGAGATCCTTGTCCTAGTGATTTTAAATTATCTTTTATGGATTTTTTTTACACCTGTACATGAAACCTAAAGTATAAGTTCTTACGTTTGTAAAATAGCAAGGATCTTGGATCTTCTCTAGATATTGCCCAATTTGCTATTGTCTCCCATCTTACCTCTATAATGCCGCTTATTTGATTAGAAAATAAAAGAACTTGCATCTTGCCAGCAGTTGAAATGAATTATAACTTTTAATTGCTTTTTACTCCAGCATGATTTCTATTTGGGTTTCAGCAGTATGGAATTTACTTAAGAACGAAAGTCTTATTTCAAAAACTCAGTTTGTTCTGATTTAAACACCTCCCAGAGGCTTTCTGCTGTGAAAATGGAGCCTGATAACAATGAAAATCTTGGCTCATGCCAGAAATCTCCAGCTAGATCTTTGCCGTGAACATGATATCCTGGAATTCATGATGCTAGATGTAAAGCTCATTTTATTAGACTACTATGTTTTTGGCAAGGCAAAACGCTTCAGCGGAATTAATATTTTCTAGTTTTATCTATGGACAATTTAGAAAAAAAAATATTTTTCCTTTTCAGAAAATTTTTCTCTTCCAAAAATTTAACAAAACAACATTTTCGTTTTTAAGTGCATCAACATCTTTCAATTACTATTATTTTCAGACATTTCAGACATTCAGACATTTAAATTACTATTATTTTCAGACAAGAGTTCCTGAAATTGAATGTTCCTGAATGTGGGGGACACCAGGGAAAAGGCAGCTGCTTGTGGTATGACTGGACAGGTTAGTAAGGCAAAAAAGAAAAAATTCATACATATAAGATGAAAATCATAAGGGAAGAAGAAGCAGGAGAGATTGCTAATTCTAATACAACTTATGACTCATGGTCAATGCTACCCTAAGTTGAATCATAAGACTTTACACAAGACTATTGTGCTATTTAAAATGTACAGCCTTGCGTATTCTCTACTTGTAAAATCACTGCACGGCAAAAACCCTGCATACTTTCTAGATCAAATACAGGATTCATAAAAGCTGTCATTTTCTATCAGCTTTAGAAGACACCTTCAACCGTCAAGGATGTGATCTTTTACCAGTGTCTCTTCCTGAAGAATATTTCAAATATAAATTGTGTAAGCCTTTTAACTGTACTTGTAGTTCTGATGGAAATGGAAATAAGTAGTTTTATTAGCTTGAGTTTAAAAACAACTTAACTGTAAGAAAAGGGTTATTTATTCACGCACATGACACAGAAAATGCTTTGGATTAAAGTACTTTCATTACAAAAGAGTTGGAAAGGTAAAATAAAATTAGGTTCAGCTAGATCATTTTAATGTTTGATTATAACCCACTGAACTGGGATAAAAAATTTTGTGCCAGCACTGGTGATAATAGGGTTACATACCCTCTGTAAAATAAAATGTGAAATTTACATGCAAAGTGGTGTGTTCTCCTGCTGCACACATATAATTCCCATTAGCATTAATGGGAAATATATGTGCCTATCAAGAAGAAAATATACCCCATTAAATTCCCAACCATCATGTCAGTTTCTGACGTCTTCTAATGTGATCTATGCTCATACAGAAAAAAAAATATTAATAACTCAGCTCAAATACACTGGGTTTCACATGTAGATCTCAAAAGATTTTAGGAAGAATAAGTCCACACAACTCAAAGATGCCTGTGAGGAAACTGGAACTTCAGTTATGCCTGTGGCAATCAATGCCTGGCAGGCATACCCCAAAAATCCCTGCAACAGATACTGAAAGCAGAACAGCATAGAAGTCAACACAGGTGAATATAGCACAACTCATCACAGATCAAGTATGTTATACACAAAACTAGCTTCTTTCTAAAAAGAAATGCCTGCTGGGTTTGCCTTGGCTAAGTTCCAAATGCCCATCCAGCTTCTCACATTCCTCCTTCATGGGATGGTGCAGGGGGTGGAGGTGAATAGGAATAGAAAACTTATTGATTCAGATAAAGACAGGGAAATTACAAATTTGTGCTTATAAATTAGCACAATGGCGAAAATTGACTAATTTAGGTTAAAAATTAATTTAATTTATAGGCAATTTAAAAAGATTTGGGTGGTGAAAAGTGAAGACACCCATTAAAACAACACGTTTCCTCTCCACTTCCTCAAGCCCAACTTCACACTTTTATTCCTGACTTTTCCCCACTGCCCCAAGTGGCACAGAGAGGATAGAGGGTGGAGGGGCTCCAGTTTCTCTCTGCAGAGCCTTTCTACATACATCTCTCCCCTGCTCCAATGTGGGCTCTCCATGGGCTGCAGCTCTTTAATGAAATTCCCTCCTGCTCCAGCATGAGATCCTCCACAGGCTGCAGCAGAGATATCTCCTGTGGCACTTAAATGCCTTCTTTGCCTTTGCCTCTGCCTCTGCCTCCTGCTCCTGCTGCTTCTCCTGCTTCTCCTGCTGCAATGGGTCTGTTGGCACTGCCCTGGCCTCTTCCCACAGAGGTCACTTCTGCAGCCTTTCTGCTGCCAGCACCTTGAACATTTAAAGCCAGTACAGAAGCAAAGCACATAGATCAGGATTTCTGATCTGGAGTTGTGCCAGGTAGACATATTCCACAAAGCAGCTGGACCCACTTCAGGCTGGTCCCACTTTCCGGCTAAGGCTGAAGTTTTCAACTTGAAAAATTTTGTAAGTATCTGGGCAAATACACCCTCCAAGAGGCTGAAAATCCCGTGCATACTTTATGCTCACAGGTTTCCAGTCCTTTGCTCCGACTGACCCACAAAGTAATCTGTTCTCAACGTATGCAGTTCTTACCAGTAAATTTAATTTTTCACTGGTTAAAAACAGACCATTTCCAATGTGAATATGTCTTGTGTAAAGGACTGTGACACTTAAGTCTTATCCTGAAGTAATGTAATTGCAACTGGATGAGCTGACTGCTATTAGAGTATAACGTGTAGTAAATAGGCATTCTGGTTCATATCAGTGACAATTAAGATAAAGGATATCTAGATGAGAGATGGACTAAGTAGTTTGGCAGGAAAAATGGAAAATTAAATAGGTTGCTGTGATTTTTTCAGACATGAGAGAAAATATGATGTGCTATTTGTGCTATTAAATATAAAAAGGCAATCTATAACTGCATATCCACAGAATATCAAAATAAAAACAACCGATTATTCAGAAAAGTCTGGTCATTCAGCAATCTTTAATATTTAAGTGTTCCTTTGGACTCATAGAATAGGACTCACAGGACTCATAGAATCCTATGAGTCTAATTCTGACTCTACTGTGAAATATAAAAAAAAGTGAGAAGCAAACATTTCCTTCATAGATTTTATTTTATGTTAACATAACTGCAGATTATTTGAAATAGTCCAAACTAAAGAGGAAAATTCACTAAATTGTGATTTCAAGTCTTCCATTATATTTGTATTTTTCTCTTTCCTTTGCCCTACCTTTTTCACATTGCATAGATTTTTACATTTTATCATTTATAACAGCATAAAACCCAAATGTCTTAGGGCAAGAATCTATGAAGCAGGCAATGTCCCAAGAATAGAGAGTTATTTTCTTTCTTCATCATCTTAGCCTTCAAGGAATTGATTTTAGGGGCATGACAAAAATAGCTCAGGAAATAGGTCCAGGCTCTGATGTAACACAGCAGTTCTGTGATTTCAGCAGAGATATGCCAATTCACACCTGCCAGGAAATCTGGCCTTCACCCCTGAAGTGGCAATTACAAGATGTATATCGCTTCATGATGAGATTTATATTATCAAGCACATTCTGTGGAGTTTTCCTTGTTAGCTTCAGGGGAATAGATATTTACAGATGAGTCACTGACATGTCTTGAGCTATCACAGAATCTCCAGAGAATCATCAACCTTTTCTTCACAGCAGCAAAGGTAAGAGAAGTCACATTTTCAGCTCTAAAATGTTGCTGGTTTATTGGAGATCATGTTCTCTACACCCCTTCAGCCCTTTGATTAATATATTTGGATAGTACTTAACTTTTATGCATATATATCAAGCTTCCATTCCAAATTGTTTATTTCGCTATGTTATGATTTGTAATTATTTTCCTTTAAAAAAAAAGGACAAAAAATGGATTATGTTAAAAATCTGCAAAACACCACAAAGACAGAATGAAAGAATACCAGGAAATAAAAAAAGACAGAAGTGAAAGATTTCTAGAAATGTTGAAAGTCCTCATTCAAATGTCCCCCAGTATTGAAATAATGGTCTTTACTTATATTTGTATCTGTTTTCTTTGTAAAGGTCTTCATAACCTTTCCTCCTCTGTAGTTCAACATTATTAAACCCCCTACTGAAAAAACTGCAGCCAAAAGCGTCAATGAAAATATGTATCCTTTGACAAATTCCAAAGTACATCTGAATTATGTCCTTCAGATTTTCAAGTCTGTAACAGTGGATTTGGCAATAAAATGTGATGATTTTCAGGTGCAGCTATTGTTCAAGTAGCATGTGCCAGGAAAATTTATGAATCTTTTATTATATGTTGAAGTACATGTTCTTCTTTCCTTCTCAATGCATAACTTTAAATAAACATTAAAAAATCTGTTCCCAAATTTTTCTCAAAGCCATATGAAATAGATGGCAATTGTATATTATTGTTACCCAAACATACTTATTTCCCCAAATAACTGGCAAAAAAAGGACTATTGAAACAGGTGAAAAGCTGCTAAAAGTCTCAAAGCAACTGTTGTTTGCCTGTAAAATGGAATTTCAGAGAGACTAATGGGTCACATAAGCAATCTTATTCTACTTTTGACGGAGAAAGTAAAACAAAACTGAATGTAAAACAAGCCCTTAGCTGACTAAAAGCAGCTTGATTCATAATTTGGAGTATTCTGAGCACAGGTCAGATGCAGATTTCGGCCTGATCCAACCTGTCATTCGACTATAACTTCTCACTTTTTATCTACTATGAGGCTCTAATTTTCATTGATTAAAACTAAAATGATTTTTCAGGATACCGAAGAAAAGAATAACAAAATTGGAAACTTTGCAATTTGTCATATTAATGAGTGGAGTATAATTTATAGCAAGAAAGAACTGAGATACAGTACAATAGCTCAATTCATCACAATATTAGTAAGTCCATTTAGTGAAGCAGAATAGAGGAAAATTACAGGCTTCAGAAATATGTGAATTCATATGACCATCATGAGAGTCTAATATTTTTATGAATAAAAATAATAACTATTCTGGATAATGGAAGGAACAAATAGGTAGACATTCAGGATTAACATAGAGAGCAAGGTAATGGAAAAACGTGCCAATTAGAAGTTCCACACTTAGACATGACTTTAAAGCTATACCAAGCAAAACTAACCTTAGTGTGTTACAAAATGCCTCACAAGCTTTGCAATTATAAGTAAAATAACATGCTATCCATTAGGAAATTGAAAAATGTATTTTAAACTCTGTCTCTTCTGGATTGATGTTCGTGCCTTCACTGATGTGTAGTGTCTTGAATTACCTACCTAAGCATTTTTTGACAGAAAGGAAATACTTAGGAAAGGGCGAATTAGTCCTAAAAGAAAAGAGAACATTATTTCATTTAAAATCTACCCTTCCCTTTTATTTTTATCTGAAAATGCAGCAGTTAAAATAGTTGCTGAAAGATAAGAGGTGGAATTAATTTCTCTTCTACATGAAAGATTGTATCTGGCACCTCCTGGAAGTGCCCTCTCACCCAGGGTTGAGCTAAGAGGAAAGCTATTTCTAAAACTTTTTCAAGGCTTTTCTATTTTGTACAACATAAAGCTGAAGATTTATCAGGCCAAACCAGAGCAAATGAGCAGAATTCTCCTGTCCTGTGACTGCTGTCTATAAGAATGGAGATGAAATTTTAAATTCTGCTCCAGGAAGAAGTTTGTGGTTTTAAAGCAGTTTTTACAGTGAATATTTGCATAGTTGCCCAGGAAGGACTGCCATCATGATCTTGACTGTCATGGGTGATTTTAGAAACCGTGAGCCCACAAAATCCTGGCTGTATTCTTTATCTCTGTTTTTTCCTTGATTAAAAACTTTGCTATTTTTTCACATGTCTCTAGGATTAGATGAAATTCAGCAGAATTTTGATTTGTACTGAGTTACCTATAGGGAGGAAAGGTTAAGGAGCACTTTGGCACCTGTATCTTGCTGTAGATTTAAAATGTACTTAGTATCCTGTGGCAAATGATAACTATAAAATTATGATTTCATGTGGTACAAGATGAAGTCCTTACTCTTACTCCAGTAATTGTCAAAATAAAGGATTCAAGTTATGCCATTTAGCATTTTAATTGCAGGCTTTGTTCTTAGTGTGGATTAATTTTATGCTGTATTATGTTCTTGTAATAATTTTCCCATGAAATGAAGTATTGGGGAATGGAAAATATATCGTCCGATGTACAATATTCCATGAATTAGAATAATGTACTCCAGTACCTTGACCTTTTCTATATTCTGTAATTTGACTGAATAGTCATTGCACTTTTCCCTCATTAACAAACTGAATAACCAATTGCTGAATTGATGACATGGGCATGAAGTCAAGAAACAGAATAATGAAATAGTCACAGCAGCATAGTATATAGATGACTATGTCTAAGAGAGCACATGAGCCCCTAAATCTCAGAATCAGTGAGAGGGACTGGAATAAGAGCAGAATGTGCACAAGACAGAAAACCTTTTCATGACAGTAGAGCTAACTTAGCCTATTTGTATTAAGCCGTTGTAAAATTCTATTGCCAATTAAAACATTAGAACAAGTAAAATATTAAGGTTTAATTTAAACAATAAACACACCACTAGACTAGACAAGGCTTAAAATTTCTTCAACAAAGAACTTAACATCAAATATTTATAAGCGGATTTAAGGTCTAATGAACTGAGAGTCATCATATACACACAATAGTACAATGATGGAAGTATTACAAATTAGCCATAGAAGACCATTGTCTGGGCCTATCCTTTCAACCAGACTATACCCACAAGGACAGCATTTCCCTCGTAATACTCTGTTAGTATCATGAAAGCATGATGCACATACCAGAATTGAGAAAATCAGGTCACAAGAAGACCGAAGAGATGCTATAGTTGTATACTACAGAGTAGAGAGCATTGCTCTCCTGCTGGATTCAGTTTGTAGTTGATTGTAGTTACAATAAGCATTGCTTATCTATTTATACTCAGCTTTAAAAATACTTACAGTAATTTTGTACCACTGATTTCCATACATAGTCCTCTCTGAGGACTAGTAGGGAGTTCTGATCATGATTATCTTCCTTATTAAAGCCATGAGATTCATAAAGAGGGGTAGTATCCAAGCTTGTGATAACCTTTTATCAGCTTTCTAGACAATGTTGTTCTGGTTCATCAGGAGGAAGAATAAAATACCTTTAGTCCAGGATAAAAAGGAAGTACTGCAAATTTGCAACTAAATAGGAACTCTTGCTTCAGTAATGTTATTTTTAAACTGCTGTGTTTCACGAGTCTATCTGGAATTAGTTCCACAGATTTGCATGGGGTTAATTTAAGCTTGTATTATCATAGTTCTTCCTCACACCAGGAAGAAAGACTGTTTGTGATTATTTACAGTCCTAAGTAGCAACTACATAACTCTTACAGTTAGGTAATACTGCAAATGTAACCTTTCCAGATTGCTATCATCAGAACTCTGGGTAAAGTGAAACAGAACAAGAAATTTTAGTCTTTCTACCAGTTTACATAAAACAGGTGAAAATTCATTCTGTGGGTTTCATCATTCATTTTGATGTTCTTTCCTTTTTTCCCAAGAAAGAAATATATTTAAAATTTCCAGAACTGCCTCAGAGGTAAGTGGCATCCAAATATTTTTCTGTAAAAATAAAATATGTACTGTGTCAGTGGTATTTGGCTGTGGTTTGATGATGTATTGCACAAGGATATAGAGACCTCATTACTATGAAACTTGTAACATTGTAGTTTAGGGTATATTTAACCTTTAATACAAATCATTTTTATTTCCCCTGTTTGGAATTCAAAGCACTTTTTTTAATATATATATTTAGTTTGTTTGTGGGGTTTTTTTCCCTATGTTTGCCTATACTGTGGCTGCTACATTTTTTTTCCTTTAACAGAACTAGAATAGTGGATTTGATTGCAAACAAGAGTAATATAAAGAACTCCAAAAGCACCAGCTTAAGTTGAACAGATTTCAGTATAAATGAGTCTGAAATTGGGCTTTCAATAGGAACTGGTGAAAATATATTTTACATTGGAACTGTCATCCAAATCAATCTTGAGAAAAGGCTAAGTCTGTAATTTAAACTCACAAAACCTCCCAGAAAACAGACTAGCAGAAATACCCTGAAATTCCTGTTTCTGATTTTTCTCTGTACTTCCTTGATATGTCTCTCTCTTCCACTCATGTCCCATACCATGATTAGTCACCGATTTCTTTCATGTATATTATATATAGTCATTGGAGAGAATTTGGCTTCTGACAATGTTTTCTGAGTAATCAAAATGCATAGTGGTTTTCTGTTATGTGTGATTAGTTGCTTGATCTTCATTCCAAAAACAAAAAAGGATCTCCGGAGTCACCGAGGATTAACATTTACTTAAATGTCCTTCCAGTAGCAAAGGTAACATTTGGTCTTGGTAATCTGCCCTTTGCAAACATGCTGCCTACCAGTACAATGACTTTATCTAGAGGTATTCCTCTGATCCATATCTGACTCCAGAGGCAGTGGGATTTGGTGGTTGGGCAGAGACCCAGACTGCTGATCCGCCAGCCAAAATTTGTGTACTCTGAGACGAAGACCTCTTGGCTCTGAGTTATAATTGAGTCAGAACTGCAGCAAATTAGGCAAAGACCTTGAAAAATGAAGCCATTAAAATCCTCACAACAGCTGAAAAAGTAATAAAAGGAAGGCAATTTAGCAATAGGTGCTAGGGAAAAGGAAGACAGGGAGCTATTCCGAACAATAGGTGTCTGGCTTTGAAGCTTTGATCTTTCAACAATTTGCAGTTAATTCTGAGGAGGTTAACTGTGAAATTCTATCACTGAAATTTGAAGAGTCCTACTCCAAATAAAAATTAAACTTTAGGTCATCTTCCTTCCTTCCTTCCTTCCTTCCTTCCTTCCTTCCTTCCTTCCTTCCTTCCTTNTTTCTTTTTTCTTTTTTCTTTTTTCTTTTTTCTTTTTTCTTTTTTCTTTTTTCTTTTTTCTTTTTTCTTTTTTCTTTTTTCTTTTTTCTTTTTTCTTTTTTCTTTTTTCTTTTTTCTTTTTTCTTTTTTCTTTTTTCTTTTTTCTTTTTTCTTTTTTCTTTTTTCTTTTTTCTTTTTTCTTTTTTCTTTTTTCTTTTTTCTTTTTTCTTTTTTCTTTTTTCTTTTTTCTTTTTTCTTTTTTCTTTTTTCTTTTTTCTTTTTTCTTTTTTCTTTTTTCTTGTCAGAGTCTTTGAAGAGCAAAGAACTTGGAGAGTTTTCAAGTCTACCTAAGCTTCAATAAAACACTTTAAAAAGAGCATGAAACTGCTGCCATAATTATTGTGCTGATAGGGAAGATGTGTGCTAAAGTCTTTACAAACAATTCCATGGGTGAAGGTGTGGGTGTTAACGTCTTTGAAATGGGTCTTAATGTCTCCACCAACTTCAAGCAGCAGGTTTGTTACAGAGCCCAGAGCTCTTGGCTCCTGAAATGGACAAGCAATGGGTCTGCACAAGCCTGAGTTTCTGAACTTTGGGGTAAAATGACAGGTTCAAGGGGGCACATGTGATAGGCGGTTTGGGAAGGCTGGACCTTCCCAGTACCTCAGCCAGTGAGGAAAGGAAGAGAGCAACGTGCAGCCAGGAGTTTGGGATCAAAGGAGGCTGCGCCCTCCAAAACCTCAAGAAAACCCTGTGGGCGTGTGCACCCATGGACTCTCTCCCTTTATTTGAATGGAGTTGCAGGATTCCTCTCTCTCCTTTTTGGACTTTCAGAGCATGACTTTCTGTGTAGTGCAAATTACTATTAGCTGAGAATAGAAGTCACTAGATAAAGCTGATCAGAGTGATTAGTTTCATACCTGGAGATGTATTAGAGAACTCAAAATATCCCCAGCAGAGAGACGTGTGTTTGGGTCCACTACTAAAAGGAGTAGTGAGCCTTCTGCAGGCAGAGTTCCTCCAAAATTGGTGGACAGAAAAGCTGCAGGCAGTGAAAGGTCTCACAGCCAGCATATGAACTATTGAGTGGAGGCTGATCTCATACTTTGCCAGAAGTCTCGAACCATGAAGCATAGAATAAAGTAGGTGCTACTATCAGAAAAAGAACCAAACCCTTCAATACCCCTGTATTAATAAATCAGATTTAAAATGGGAGCACACAATGTCCAGCAACACAATAATTTCTCTTAAAACTTCTATGAAAATTGAAAATTTTGCAAGAAATTGAGTACCACAGCTGCTTTCTTGGTTAATGTGAATTAGTGCCCTGTGACAAACTAAGTAATTCAGACTGTGCCTAATTTGCAGAAATGGGGAAAGAACTATAATGGATTGTGCAGCTAAAACCAAGAGATGATTCATATATTGCATAAAAATTGAACATCATCAGCCCAATGGAATTCTTCATAGCAGCACTGGTGAGCACTACTAAAATACCATGTCAATCAAGGAGTGTGATACAAAACCCATGAATTAACATTAATTAATGTCATGCTGCTACACCAGCTACACCCAAATTGGTAATACTAATACTTGAAAGAGACACCAATAATAAAGGGTAAATAGATGAAATGTGACCTTTCAAATCATGCCCTTCTTACTTCCTAAGGGGCTCTGCCTTGTAAATTTATAGATCGAGTGTGGAAGACCAGAACTAGGCATTTTATGTCTCAAATATTCTGACTGTTGTGACAGGAAAGATGTGATTGGAAGATAAGGTCCTCTGGAGGTGGGGCAGTGCTGTTCTGAGCCAGCTTCCTGCTCCATCTGGAGACTCATGTTCAGTCCCCCCCTCCTCGCCTCACTTCCTGGAGAAGGGCTCCAAGGGCTGGTAGCATATGCGTGAACACAATAGGGAGAAAAATCTTGTTTATACAATAGATGTGCACCAAGTTAACTATAAAAGGAAGCCAATCCATCCCTGTCCACCACTAGCCTCGACTTGATTTCTGTCTTTTAGGTTTTTCCTCTCGGCTGCTCATCTCCATATAGTACCAACACCAAAATACTCACACCCTTTCATATAGGACATATCTAAATTACTTTGACTTACAAGAGCTAGCACCCACAAGTCATGTATCTGCCCTCTACCTTCCATTTGTTGTTAATTTCCAGTAAGATTATAACTGTTCTGAAGTGAAGTTTATTTTCTAATATATATTCTTAACTAGTAAAAGGGACCTTGATCCCAAAGGTGGCCCCAAAATATCACTGTAAACAATTACAGTGCCAAAAGGAAACACATTTTTTCCCCATACTTTTTTCAGTGTTGGGCATCCATTACATGTTTCATTTATGTTGCATGTACATTATGTTGCATGTTTCATTTATGGTATGTTTTAGAGGAAGCAGAGAAGAGGAAAATCTAGGTCTCGGGATGGAATTACCAAACATGAAGCAACATGATTCTCTAGAGAAGAAATTGAATCCTATTGTATCAATCTACTTTTGGTAATTTTGTTTACTGTTTAGTTGAAATGGAAGGGAGGGGGAAAAAAAGGCATAAATCTTTTGAGCACCGTCAGTTTCACAAGCTTGATGAAGGAATTGCAAATCTCACATGACCACATTGTAAATTTCACAAATCTGTGATCATTGTAAATTGTACGAATCTCTGTTTTCTTCAGTCCAAGGATTTGAGGAACAATTTGCAGAAAGTACTTTAATGACCTGAGGGAAGCACTTCTTGGGTGCATTTTATATTTGTTATATGTTTCATTAGATTTATTGTGAGTTTGAGTTTTGGAGACCCTTAAGAGTTTTGTAATATTTCCATGAAGAAAGAGTAAGTTATCTGATTTCTGCTCCTCCCCAGTTCAGAATATATGAGCTTTACAATCTGTTTCACATTTAAATGTATGAAGATATTTCTTTACAGATATTTCAGTTTAAGATGGAAAATAGATGGACAACTGTGTCTGCACCAGTTCTGCCTTCCAGACAATCTTAAAGGATAAACCTATATTCAGTAAATTACAATTATAAGATGAAAGTTACCTCTGTCTCTTGCTTTAGTTCCAGTTACATTCATCTAGTTCTCAGAAATAATTTCTTGAAATATTTTGAAGATTTGCAGTGCAGATTTAAAAAGCTTTGACCTCATTGTTATAACTGGCAGGAAAATTAGGGTTAATATTTTTCTTCTTGTAACTGTTATTTAACTACCTAACTGCTGTTATGCTTTTCAATATCGAATATTCAACAAATCCTATTATTTCATGAAAGTTAAAAAACAATGCAATTCAGAATTAAAACAGAAGAGTGACAGTCCTGTCGCCATTCACCTGGCTCACCTTTCAGCTGAACCTGGGCAACTTCTGATCTGGCTGAGATCATCTGTCTCCCATTTCTTGGAAGCAGGCTTCAGGATGTGATAAGTAATGTCAGCAAATGCCTTTTAATACATCTCTCAGCTATGACATGCCTCTAACTTAATTGCCTAACAAAGATCAGCAGGACTGGCAGGTTCAGAAGCACTCTGATCTCAGGAATCAAGATAAGAAGCACCCTAGCACATTGGTAACAGAGTTGAAATGTAAAGAGAGGTGGTAATTTGAGGACAACACAAGTTTTGTGTGCATGTATCCAATAGCCAAGGGGTTCAGCAGTCACCTCAGATGGGGGAGACTGAGCGCAGCACCCTATGCCAGGAATTAAATATTTTGGGGGATGGAGGAATTAAGAACTGGATTAGTTGATATTATTAACAGCAAGGCTGTGGCAAGACAGTTTCAAGCCTATTCAATTATTAATACATGGCAGAAAGGTTTCAGCACGAGAGTGAGAAACCACCCAGCAGTTTGGTGGTTTCAATACTCAAGCCTCATTTTTCATCACACAGGACACAAATTTAAATCTGTATCTCCTATATGAGGACATTAATAAAAATCCATATTTAATCCAAAAGCTATTTCTCTCTTTGTAAATAGGTATAGATACTGAATGACGGAAGGAATTTCATAATACAAAGGAATAGCATTCATTTAGTGATTGGTGCTGAGCAGATTACTGAGGCTCCCATTCTGAATTTAATCCAATTCTCCATGCACTTTATGCACAGCAGGTGGTTGTACTTGCATCATGTGTAGGTGACCATTTTAGCACCTCCAACCTTTAATAACCTGTAATCAGGTGAAACTGGCAGGCTTTGCAGCCTGAGAGACTTCCATCTGATTTATTTGCAAGCAAATCGCTTTTTTTCCTGCAAAACTAAAACTTCCTCTAGAAACACATATGAGTGTTTCCCAACCAGTTCCCCTCTAGAGGGCAAAAGCATCTTTGCTTATGTGCAGTGTATTGTGTGGAGCAGTCTGTGTTCAGTCATGCCCACAGTAAATGCAGGTGAAGCCAGGCATGCATATCCTTAGTCAAACACAGGCATACCAAATAGCGCCGGTATTAGTTACAGGCAGCAAGGTACCTTAGCTCATACAGCATATGAACCTCAGAGCTTTATCTGTCAGATTTTTTGGTCCTGGAGGTGCGAAAATAAATGTATTATAACATTTTATAATGCAGGGTTCTGCTTTGGGATTTTTTTTTTTTTGTCATTTGTTTTAATGTATTTACCAAAGAATAGTTAAATCAACCCTGCATTCTGTGCAAAGGCACTGCTGTCTCTGGGGAGAGTTTTCCATCGATTATGCCAGAGAAGAGGAAGAACATGTATCAGCTAGATCATGTTCCCTGTTCTAAAAAAGCAGATGCAACACTGGTTTATGCACTGAGCAGAAAATTAGTATGAGGTAATGCTATCATAAATAATTGCTTAAAGCACCTCAGTAATATGGAGGTTGAATTAAAAAAAAAAAAAAAAAAGGAGAAAGGCCTGTAAATGTAAAAGCATGGTGAAAGGTAGCTTTTAAAGTAATTGAGGATTTTTCATTGGATGGTAGCTTTCTACAGTACATTATTTAAAATCTAAGTGTGGAGTACCCTCTAGCTGATATCTGAAGATCAAAGCTGCTATTAGATTTTTTTTAACTGCTGTAAAGGTTCAGCTATTATAAAGGAAATTAAAGGAACTAATGGAACAAATAACATAAAATAGTCTTCCATCGAACATAGCAGATCAGTATAACTTGTGAAAGGGTGTTTGTTACAAAAGGCCCCAAAGCTTTTAAATGCATTTTTGGTCTAAAAATTGAATTTCAGGTAGCACAGTTGAAAAATCAAACATTGACTTTAATAAGTGCCATTAAAGATTCACCATTGTTATTGTCAGGATTTATTCTCTCTTCTCTCTGGAAACTAAATTTGAAGCTGAAATGCAAAGGAAACAAGCTACTGCGCTCTGGACAAGAATTCTTTGATCACAGAGGCAAACACAAAATGGCTTATTAATGATTGTAGCTCAGTGCTCTGCCTGACCTCAGGGCAAGCAGATTTTTTAGAATAAGCCTCAATTACATTATATAGTTTAACCCTTGATGGGAAGGCAATTTTTGGGTCTATAACCTACTGTAATTTTACAGGAGGCCACAGCAGCCATTCAAAGTATCAGTCAAATGTGAGTCTCTGCAGGATTAGCACTCTGTCATCAAAGGGAATACAGCCGTGCCTGGATCTGCTGTTGGACTGGAGAACTGTTGGATGGTGTTACATGTTAGGCTGTAAATTAAAGAACCATGAAGATAGTCTGGTTTACTTCCTGAATGAGGTAAAACATCAAGCCACCTGTGAAATGACAGTATTCCTGTTTTCATGAAGACTACATTGAAATAAAGTCATTGGCATCTGATGAGATGCAATTAATTGTATAGATCTGTCCATTCCCTCCAGGGCTTAGCAGAAATGATTAATCATAATGGCTCATAAGAAATGAACTAGCAGCTCCAGTTCTTTATCTGGTTATGACTAAATGTAAAGTAAATCCTTGTAAACAAACTCGCATTTATTTGTAAACAGAATTGCTTTATCCTGAATGCCACATTCATGGTCCTTTATGAGAGAAAATACAACAATCATGGAATATAAAACTTTGAAAATTATACAGGAAAATGATACAACCACAAGGTACTGAAAGCTGGACTGAGACATGACTTGTAGAGAAAAGAAAAAACATTTTTCTAAATGCTTTGAGTTGTTTTCTTTCACCTTGCTCTTTCTTTTTTCATTTTTCTAGTTCTAGAAATGTGACTTTTCTATATATGAAGCTGTGAAAGACAGATACAATGAACCTGGCCCCAGATTTCACTATATTTATCAAAAGAACAAGAATAAATGTTAGACCATGAAAAAACTTTAAGAGAAAAGAACTAAAAATTACATTTTTCCCCAGCTTAGCTAACACAAATATTGAATATCTACTCTTTCCTCTGCAAATGCAATCATTTTCTTTAACCAGAGAACAAGACACATTTCTACAAAGGGTGGCATATATTAAGAACATGTTTATTGTATCTTATACACGTGCCATTACTCTGAGTTTGATGTGCAATTTTTCCATAAAGCCACTAAGCAGGGTTGTCCAAAATAGAAGAAATCATGGTAAAAGATGGTGGAAAAGAACCACTGATGAATAAGTGGTGTAGGAATTTGGAAACTTGTGGAATCTTTGTTGAGGAGAGAGACCAATTGTTTGAGTTGCCTTTACGTGACCAAAAAAAAGGAAGCACTGTGGTGGGACGGCAGTCTGCAGAGCACTAACAGGCTGGGTGGGCACAGAGGAATACAAATCAAGCAATTAGCTCCAAAGCAAGATATTGATTACAAAATTAGCCAAGGCACTAAGGGAAGGCAAGGGAATGATACTTATTAACTATTTATATGCCACTGCTGAGAATAAATAGTAAATAAGAAGACTTGGAATTGCTCATTTGTCAGTATACATTTGCTTCAATCAGAATTAGAGAAATCTGGAGGATTAATGATGGAAATATTAAATTCAGTGGTTATATGCCGTTACAAAAATAGTGTAGGGAAGAGATAAGAGACATTCTTTGTCCAAGGTGGTCTTTTTTTGAATTTTTAAATCATTGATATGTTGGTGCCATTGATTTTGAATCTGTATAGATTATTTCTCCATCTTGTGCTTCTGGTTAGAGCAATAACTAGCATCATTGACTGACTCACAGATTTAGGTCTTGTAAGCCCAAAAGATTGGCTTCTGCCTGTATATATTAGTGCTTATAGATAAAGTATAAGTAGAAGGAGAGGAAAACCCTGAAATGCAGAAATGAGATTTAACACACGTCAGGAATCTTATGACACAAAATAAATATATTTCGTTTACCAAACTAAATACTACCTGGTTATGACTTCTACAGGAACACACGATGATGATTTGATTATGTCTGTTCTATAAACAGGATTAAATGAATGCATTACTATAAACTACTACATGCATACTATACAATCCCCCCAAATACTTATGTTCATCAGGGGAGGAGAAAAATTTAAGCACAAAAATGTGAAATTTGTAAAAATACAACACTGAAAATTTGTCTAAGACAAATTTAAGGGAAAAAAATGAATATTTAAAAAAAGCAGCACTGAAATCATAAATAAATGTCTGATTTTAAAAGGTAGCTATTAACTAGAGGATAAAAAAAAGGTAAGATTTTAGTCAATAGCTAAGCAAATAATAATAAATACACACATGATGTTAGAAAACATGGAAAATTCACAAGAAATATAGAAAGGAAAATGCTACATGTGGAAAAACCTATCATTATCAGACTGAAAATAAAGGTTTTTCTTCAAGGAAAATATGGATCAAAAAGCACCCTAGCAATGAAATTGACCAGCAGCTAGATAAAAATGTCATTTATTTCAATGATAATGGAGAAGAAAACAAATGTTCATTAAATAGTTGTTATGCATTTGGGAAAGATACTCAGTATGTATAATGCATACATATCATTATGATCATGAAATACATATTACTCAAAAGTCAAGAAAATAATTTACATTTTGATATGACCAACCATACAGTTATTCATGAATGAACAAAGAATGAAAATAGAAGGGGTTTCCATGTTCAGACTGCTGATTTTGCCAAAGACTCAAGGATGCTACTGAATTGCCAGCTTTACACAAATTTTAAATCAAAAAAGAGCATCTTCAGTAGGACTAATCCTCGGTAGAGTTCCTCTTGCTTCAGTGGGTTGTGACCACTGGAACCCTACAGCCATTTCTTAGTTTGTACTTCTACCAGAATGTTGACAAATGGAAAATGTTCAAAGAAAAGTCATAAAATTAAAAAGAACAGTGGAGACATACAGAGTGTTATACAGAGACAGATGTCAGGAGCATAGTATATTTGGTAAGCGTGTGACTCACTCCCAGTCTGTGGGAGGGAATATTTGTCATAAATGGCTGTAATACCATTCACAGAAATGATTGATAATACTTCTAAGAAATGACTTAGTGGGACATGATAATGACTTTCAGAAGTCTACACCCTTGTGCAGTTTAAAAAGCCCAGTTCTCCAAGGTTTTCAGACACAAATTGTCATTAAATCAAGAACAGGTAGATACCCAGTGTTTTTTTAAATCATGCTAATATATTAAAACGCCTGAGTTTAGAAGGATATATGTATCAATGCACGGAATAGCTGTATTGATGTTAAATAGTAGTATTAACAGAAAGACATGGCAAGTATTTATTTTGGATGGAGCACTGAGGAGGGGAACTGTATGCAGGTTAACTATTCCTTGCTGCTGAATGCCTCCTGTATTCTAGATAACAGGATGTGGTACATCCTCTTGGGCAGCAAGCATCCTGGTTGGGCCAGGGCTTGTATTGGGCATACTCTATTTCATAATCAGGTTTTCTCCTATCAGAAACTACCTATAGACTTCAATTCCAGCCAATCTCTGCAACGTAAGAAGCACAGAAAACATGCTGACAATTCACCCAGACTGTTCAATTTTGGTGAATGCTGTGATCTAAAATATAGTTTCAAAGCCAAAGAATCCATGACTGAATTTCTGTTATGTTGAACACAACAGAACATAACATATTATGAACAACTTGGTATTGATCTATCATGGTCCCTTTAAGAAGGAAAATCATGTCCAGCGTTTCCTGTTCCAGCTAAGCTTGAAATAATCATTACTAATAAAGGCTGAAAAAATACTCTTACAATGCTCACTGAATATAGATAGGTGAAGCCATGTGAAATTGGAGTCTTGTTCTAGTAGGAGGAGCTACAGAGCACACCTAGGAATAGCGGTCTACCTTCATTGATTTGCAGTTCTAGTTAAAGCTCCTTTTGAGTTTACAGACTCCTGTTTTCTAGCATTCCATCTCTTTCAGAGACAATTTCAGCTTTAGAAGGTTTTTTGCCAGATGTCAAAATCCTTTATCAAGAACTTAGGTTTTCCCCAAATTTATCAGCTGTTGATTATCTGCAATAAGGTCTGAAAGTTGCACTGGTTTTGGAAAAAATACTTCTCTTAGCACTTACACAGAAAAATAGAATAAGGCAAATGGCACATGAGCAAAAATAATTCTGAATGCTGTATTGTAATATATCAGAGTATTCACTCTGCCATGACTATCAAGGGAATGAGTGGTAAAAGTAACCTGATCAGAATGATATTAAAGACAGCAACAGCTCCAGTTTTTATATTAGGGAAGCAGATGAAACAATGTTCAGCATATAGACACAGCAGCACTCTAAACTCTCCAGCAGGAACCCTGGCATTCAGGCAATTAATCTGATAAGAGAGACAAAGACCAGTGAGCAAAACCTTGGCAATTAGTGCTGTGTTCATATAAATGCAATTACTCTATGTGATTGGGACAAGAGCAAAAGGAGTGTATATTTTGTAAACAGACAGCTCAGACAAGATAGTTTATATATTTTTACTCTTAGAATGGAAAGGGTATTAGGTTTTTGCTTCCCAAGTCATCATGTATCAACATATACTATATTTTCCTTGGGGATAAAAATGAACAAGCAAACAAACCAAAATAAAGACAATAAAAAAAGGTTAAAAAGTGTACAGTGCAATTCACTACTGCTCTCACTCTGAAACACTGAACTGCTCCTAGCCATTAGGGTGTACAGGTATCCAAGACTTTCTTGCAGTCCTTCCTCACATGTATTTATGTAATGTTTAGGTGCAGAACCAATACTGTGTGACTAATTGCACAAAACACATAATGAATTCTAGACTCTACTGGCTATAAAAAAAATAGTCAGGCTGGAAGCTACTTTCTCCATGATTCCATAATACATCTTTCTTTGTAGTATCTCAGCTCTTGATCAAAAGAATCTGTAGGGTAAAAAATGTTTTCTTAAAATACTCAGCAAGACAAACACTCTAAAATTTGCATCTATTTACTGATTATTTGAAAACAAGAAGAAAGCTGAAATCTAACATTTCTCAACACATTATTTAAATAGCTCTATTTAACATTGAGAGTCCTCTTTATCTCCTTAGCAGTCTCAGCATTTTTCAAAGTCGTTAATTGTACTCAAAATTCAATGCCAGCATAGTATTTTTAGATGGTTTTTCCAGGCTTGGTTGCAGGGATGAAGAGATTCTTGTTAATGCACCATCAATGCTAAGGGCATGCCTAGTTTGACTTTGTATAAAGAACCAGTTCAATATTCTGGGATGAGCAGTAAATCTTGGATGTGAATTTTGTTCCCTCCTACCAGGTAAATGGTTTCTTGTAAACCCAAGTGCTGCCGCTATGCTTCACTGATGTGCTTGGAATGAGTTTGTGAGAAACAAGGAATAAAAGTAAAGTGCTCTACCAAGTATAGACAGGAAACAGAGATGCAGTTTTTTCAGAAAATCTTTTGCATTTATGACTCATATTATTAAGATGCTGAGCTAAACAGACAGAAAGGGATGCAACTCAATCTCAGACAAGCAGTACAGCAGCACAGTGCAGTCTGTGCCACAAAATAACAAGTGTGATATAATGCCGTCATAAACTCTTGAAAAATAAATCACATACCTTCTGAATTCTGTTGCTGCTTTCACACTTCAGTCCTCAGCACAGAAACTTCTATTTCTGCAGCATAATATGCAGAAGGCAGTCACTGTATTACTCAAGGTAATGGTGGTTTATATTACTTCTATACTCTACAGTAAATTCAGATTGAGTACCTTACAGTCTATTTCACTGTTTGTATTATTCATCCCCATTGAAAACAAAATAGGATTTGTTGTGAAACTTGGGGAAATGACTCAAGGCTCTTTTTTAAGGGGTTTCAGATTCCAAGGCTCAGCTTTGTCACTGACTAATTCATTATAGACCAAGACACTTGTACATAGAATATGTGACTACCCAGCCTCTATCCATGTGGACTTAGCAGAGCCAACACTGATAGGTTTTATCTAGTTGCTTGCTAGTGCAATCTTCTAGCATGTGAAATCTTGCAGGGGGCTGTGTGGCCCTGAGAAGTTCCACTCAGCAGAAAACAAGTGTGAGGTGTGTTTCCTTGCAATCAATGCATACCACAGGGAGAGGGGGAGGATGTTTCACAGTGCAGTCTTTTTGAGCACATCCTGCTGGAACAGTAGAACCCATGAGAGTTATCCAATACCTTGAAATGTTTGTTACGGAATTCTTCAGTGAAAACAAAACCACGCTGACCACTAATTCTCTTTACAGAATGAGCTTTAGTATTTTAATAAATACTGACACAATTAGCAGTGTTATCTTTTAGGGGTAATATCTTTGCTGTTCTTCCTTGAAAGAGGCTATTATCATTTAAGCCAAAAAGATATGATCATGCTAAATACATTCTATCCATACAAAGTTGGCCAATAAAAAGAAAATCTTGGTCAGTACTTGAATGTGAAAGTGAGCTGGGTTCAGAAAGAGTATTACAAAGAATAATAAGCCTTTGATTCAAATGTCTGAGTGCTTGCTATTAATGCCCTGTCAGTCAAACCTGGATTTATTCAGACTGCTCCTGGCAGGGACATTTTCAGTCATTTGAACAACAAATTAATGGTATCTTTTATTTATATCAAGATACTAACTAGAATTTTCATTCAGATTAATTGTACGCCTGAGAGACTGTTCTGCAGGCTTTAAGCTTGTCTTTTTCTACAGTCAGCATATTAAAACCAATCTCTTTTTATCTCTGGAAAGTGGAAAATATTGTTGGTTTAATGGACTGATTATTTAGAGAATTTTACTTTAAATGAGCAAACCTTTCAGGTGGAATTTCTTAAGTGTCTCTTAGAAACTTTTATTTTTATATTCTCCAGATATCTGTGATAGTTTCTAAAGAAATGGTATTATTTTGTGAAAATGTGGAAAGAATGAAGAAACAGTGGAAACTTTAGAAAAATGCAGTTTCAAGCTTTAAAAAGTCATAGTTTGATGATTACTTTCAGCATAGTGATCTTTTATCTCTCTGATGTACAACATCATTTTTTCCTGCTTTGTATCTCTAGAGACAAAGAGTTCTTTTATCAGCAGCACACTTTAAGTAGAACATTCTCCTATGCTGAACATTTTAAAGGACTCTTTTCTAGGTTGATGATTTCTGGCTTCCAAAACACCAGGTGTTTCTTCTGTTGGGAGGGTTTCGTTTTAAGAATTGGAAGGGTTACCCTACGTAGTTCTCCACAATAAAGGTTATAAGAGATGAAAATTCGAGTTATTCAATAAGCTCCTAGATGTCAAGGTCCAGATGCATAGTAAAGCACTCACAAACAAGAATAGCAGATGCTTGTGAGTCAAAAGATTCATAATGTGGTTGTGTACAAATGTCCTTTTTTGTCATTTTTTCTATAGGTAGCTTAGGTAAAAATATATTTGAGCCTAGTTTCTTGTATACAACTGACTCTGATGAAACTTTTGCAATAATTAGTTCAACAGATGTCAAACAATAGCAACAACAAATTTCTGCTTAATATAAGAAAGCAATACTGAATAGTCAATATATACAATCAGCAAATTTATGGGAAACCATTCATTCTGTATTTCTTTTCAATACTTGTTCATTTCTTGCACCATTTGTAATACAGATTTCTTACTGTACCTTTTGTAAGTGACGATTGCTACTCATACTTCTCACTCATCATGGTAAATGCACTTTGTACCAGTTTTTCCCTCAACAGAGGAAAATAGAGCTACCTCTTCAGGTTGAAAGTAGTACTATATCTTAGGTCACCTAAGAATCATGTAGCTGCCTGATGAAAACGTTACTATGTCTTAAAAAAATGACCTAATGCTATTCCAGGAAGTATAATATCATAACAAAGAGCAGGAAAGACAAAAGGGACAGTGTACTATTTACTGCACTATGGAATTGGACAAGTGGTGCCTGCTTCAGATCTTGTTGCTTTTTTCAACCTGTGGTTTTCTCAACTTTTCACTGAAAAATAACTCTCCCCTTATCCCTGCTATACCCTGAGAATTCTCACATTATTTTCCTGGGCCTTACAGGATTATGTCTCTGAAACAAGGCTTCCTCTGGAATCCAAAAGCCTGAAAACAAAATCATTAATTTCTGAGAAAGAGAAAAGTTTTGCGTGTACTGATTCCTATGGGTTTTGGATTACATACAAGGCAAATGCCTTGTAGCATACATAGCAAGCCTCTTTTATTGCAGTCAGAGCAAAGAAAAAAAATTAGTTCATGTTTACCTTCTCAGAAGGCTAAAACTCTTTTTGTCAAATTAGATTTCATTATGTTTCAAAGAATCTTGAAAAAGTCTTTGGTTAGGGTAGTGGCTGTATCACGTGTGAACCCAAACTGATGGAGTCAGATTCCTTTTTACTCCAGAGTCAGTGCAGATATTTCACTTTGCTTTGCACTATGCATGAATTTCAGGTTACACTGGTCAGCTGAAACAGTGACATGGCTTTAAGCGTCACAATATTTTTTCTGGATTGAAGCTTGACAATACCTACTGTAGCTGTCTAGAAGGATTTTAGAAACTACATCCACTTAATTTATTAGGAAATGACTGCAGCTAGTATAAGATGTGAAAAACAGCAAGAAAAACTCTGACCTTTCTTTGCTTACTCTTGTGTATCTGATAAAAGGTATAATGAGCACTGTCACCAAAGGTATCCTGTATGTTTTCCTTATATAACAAAGAATGTTGTATGAGGCACATAAAAAGTCCCCAGCCAAGACACATTTATATATGGTTGGCTAAACAGGGGTTGAGTTAAACCTTTGTTCTGGAAAGATAAGTTAAAAATGAGGTGAACCTAAGAAGTATTTCCCTTTACCCTAAAGATATATTTTTCAGCACAATGCAGTCAACTGAAATTTTATGGAATTCCACAAGATACAAAACTCCCATTCCCCAGAAAGTCTGAAAGGATTTTCTTACAAAATCAATGAGACTACATGATTGTTGCTGGATAATACTCAATATTTTGCAGAAATCACACCTGAAATATTATGTTATGACTCAAATTATTTCTGCTTAAACATTAGTATAAATTTCATTTCCAAAATGATGAAAAGAAATAGAAATAATCAGATTCAACAGGAAAACTGCAAGTGTTGGTGAAACACTGGAACAAGGAGCCCAGAGGCTGTAGATGCCCCATTCCTGGAAATATTCAAGGTCAGGCTGGTGCTTGGGGGATGGGACTCAATGACCTTTAAAGGTCTCTTCCATCCCAAGTAATTCTAGGGTTCTGTGATTCATTTTAAGAGCAGTAGACATTAAGTGATAAGATGGGGTGGGCTTCACTTAGTCTTCCCATCCATAGGGTTCTGTTGCATTCCTTAAACAATGCCCCCTTGCTCCTTTCCTAGGACTCTTAGATTTGCCTAATAAACACCTTAATTTCAGAACCTTCCTTCTCTCAATGACTTTAGCAACTCCAGACAAATTCATGATCATATTTATTCTTGCAAACAGATTCTTTGGACTTCTGTCTCACTAGATACCAGTCTGAAGTAGCAACGTAAGTATATTTTATGAACTGCTTGTCTGAGGAGGTGAAAATCATTCATTACAACATTATCAGTGTGGCAGTAATGTTAGAAAAACTGTCTCCTCTCATCCATAGCACGTCAATCCAAACTGTGTTAAATAATACAGGGCCCAAGGAGAAGGAATGTAGATTAGGGGAAACTACCACACAGAGGAGTTAAGGAGATGATACAGAAGACTCTGAGCAGCAGGAGAATGTTGAGGACAACTGGAAAAAAGGGTTTAATTCTGCTTTATTCTGCAATTGCAATGAATAGAGTGCCAAAAACAAGCAATATATTTCTGAAAGAAGCTGGTTCTGAGGCAACTTAATGTTTTAGTAGTTTTCAGTTAAATCAGGCAGAGGAAATTAACAATGGACTTCTTTGTTAATGGTCTGGAAAGTGCTGTGCATCCTGTGAAAATGAAGTATAAAGGTGATTTGATTTCTTTTTCAGTGGCATTTTGGAAAAAGATGACCACAGAAGAACATTAATTTTAATGACAAAGTGGCACAAAGGAGGAATGAAGGAGTTGTAGATGCTTCATTAGGAAATCAGAATTGTTTTAAAAAAAGAAAAAGCCCGGAGGAGTGGTGCCATGAAAGGCTCAGGACAAGTCCTTAGAATCCCAGCATGAACTATCACAAAGACTGCACAATATGAAGAAAGACTCAACCTAGCCAACACAAAAGAAACCAAACTAATTCAAAAAAGGACATTTGTGTTAAAAAGACAATGACCTCAGTATTTATTTCCAAAAAAATCTGGATATTTTGTGGTAAAAGCCAGAATTTGGGAGGGAGTCTCAGACAGAAAGGACTACACTGAACTGTGTCCATGGCAAGAGACAAAGAAAGGTGTTTCGAAAGGACAAAGTGTCTAGTGCTGCTTGCTCAGGGAAAATAGTCAAAAAGCAATGTTTGGCAATACAAGACTATCAGGCTGCAAAAGGGACAGCTTTTCTATTTAACATATCACACACCTTTTACAGACAGGACAGTCCTGTGGATGCTGTCACTACCAGATAAGTCAGCAGCAGGTGGGTGGCTAAGGTGAAACTGATGTTTTGCAAAGATGGGTTTAGCCCATCCTACGGAGTATGTCAGTTAAATACAAGCGCGTAGAAAAAATTAGTTTTGGAAAGGATAAAGTTTGTAACAGTGGAAGGAAAATTATTAAATCCTTTTTTTTTTAGTTAAAAAATGACTGAATTTTTTAAAGGACCAGGAAACCAGGAAAAATGATGGAAAACCTGACATTGTATTTACAAGCACAGGACAACTGCTTCAGTTAGCTCCTAGAAAAAAAAAAATCCAGCCTGTAGGGGCTGAGGAGGAGCCAAAAGTGCATGTGCTTTGGCAGAGTCATCAGAGGAAACAGGAAGGATGCTCACTGCTCATTTAAAGCCCAGAATTGAGATGGAGTGATTTAGAACAGGAAAACTGTACCTGCAGATCCAAAGGACTGAACTGAGTACTTATAACATGGATGTCTTTCTACTAAAGGGTTTAATGCCAATAAGTTTGTTGTGCTGGATCTTTCATTAAGGCTCTAATAAGCAGTAACACATCTGCAGTTATTGTTTCCAAGTCTGCATTGGAAATGCTGTTTCCACAGGCAATTTTAATTTTGAGCAGCATGGAAGATATAGTTGAGAAAAATTGATTTTCATATTATATATATTGCAGAATACAAAGGTCTACATAGGCTACATTTTGGTCTGAGAGAAACAAACCAATACAGGTCTGTATAGGCTACATTTTGGTCTGAGGGAAACAAATGAAAACAAGGGAATAAACAAAAATGTTGAAAAATTTTAAAGATAATCAGGTGCAGGTCTAAAACTAAACAATTAAATCCTTGTGATATAATTTATTTTTGAGACCAGTTACCTCAACAGTGTTATGTGCAGTAGCAAAGTTCTCAGAGTAATTGTCATTAGATGGAAAATTAAATAACCATCAAAACTGAAAATATTCTGAGATGGAAGAGCTATTGGTAATGCATGTGAAAGGAAGATTATGAAAAATAAAGAAAAATCAATTAATGGTCACTATAAGCTATATGTAATATTAACAAGGAGAAGAAGGAATTTAGTGAGATAAAGAATGTGTCAGTTAATGTATTCAGTGACATTTCCATACTGATTAAGGAAAAAAAAAAGAAAGAAAATAACTGAAAATACCAGAAAAGGTAGGTATAATTTTTGACATGGATATGTAAGTCTTTTAAAAGTGCCATTTTTAATATTCACAGAATAAAAGAAGGAAAAGGTCACTCAGTTCTCATGCCAGTTCAGGAACAAATACTTCCCAGGATTTTCAACATTTCTCTTCCTGTATAGTTTCAAGTGCTTCAGGCAATGAGAGTCCCACCACCTCTCTTTAGAAACTGCAGCTTCATATATCTCACTGTCAGAGAACACTTTCTAATATTCTGTTTAAATATTTTTTATCTTAATTTCATTCCATTTTTCATAATTATTACACCATTTACTACTATAAATAATTACTTTCTTTCAATTTGAGCAACCTCAATTAATGCAACTGTCCTTTCCTCTAATTTGTCAACAGCTTTCTGATAAAATGATATCCACAAATGAACTCAGTGTTGTGAACATAACACAAGGATATGCCTACACCAATTGCATTTCAATAGAGGGGTATGGGGGCTGACTCTAAGTGGGTACTGAGACCTCTCCCTTTTTTTTTTCCCAACCTTGCTCAAAAGTGGTCTGTATTAGTGTGTGAGAAGCATGGTGCTAAAAAATTACAGTGCTTTGGCTTGGCCTCTTAGTGCAGCACACACTGACATGGCCCAGAGGTATGGAGATGAGCAGGGGGGCCAGACTTGCATGAAACAGAAAGGCAATTCCACACATTGACTGTGACCCTAAGATGTTCCAGAGAAATGTCTACATGTGCTGTAGCTCTGCTTCCCAGGAAGAAGCTGAACATTGCTTGCTGATGGGAAGAAGAGAATAAACCTATTTGGTTTTGTGTTTGCACCCGAAGTTTTTCTCCCGCTGTAGTAAACTGCATTATCTCAACCTATGAGTCGCTTTTCCATCTTATTTTCTCTCCCCTGTCCATCAGGGATGGGGAGAGCTAGAACAGCTTGGTGGGCTCCTGGCATCCAGCCAAGGTCAACCTACCATGCTGCTTTACCAACAGGACCTCATTCTTGAAGAGCAACAAAGAGAACTTTCCCACACTTTCCTCCTGACTTTTTTTCTTTACAATGAAAAAGCCCTCAACTCTGATTCCTGATTCTTCAAGCCTTTCTGGTTATTCTAGCTCCAGTCAAGAAAATAAGATAAATCCCACAAATTATATAAATATAATTTTGGAATGTGTTTATCTGAGGAATTAGTCTGTATTTTATTTTTCATTATGAAGAAAGCATGTCTTCAGTAAAAGAAAAAAAATCAATTACAAAAATCTAACAAATTTTAGAATAACTCCCATCTCTCAGACTATAGGCAAGAGATTACCATTGAAGAGTTGCTTGAATGCATGGTGAAGAAGGAGGCATCAGATGGAAACCTTTTATTTATAAAATGAGAAAAGTATTTCAAAAATAGATAAAAAATATAAAAGAATAGGCAAGGGAAGAGTTAAAAAAGACAGAAGAAAAAGTGTGTAAACCAAGGCAGAATAATCATCTAGAGGGTCACCAAGGTCACAATAATATATTTTAAAATAGCCTGCAGACAGTGCATAAAAGGCACTATAAGCATTCAAAACAAACTAAAAGGCATATTTCACAAAAAGAAGTTGAGTTTGAAAGCACAGGCTCTGGAGTTCCCTGTACCACTATCTATTATCCAATGTTCAACTTTTTCTCAGCTGTCATACCCATAATAATCTGCTGCCCGAAGCCTGGAGGATTTGAGTAAAATCAAAACACTCGCACTTCAGTTCACCAGACAGCGTCACATTCCTACTAATGTTTTAACCCAGAGCATCCTCATGGTGAACCTGTCGTGTTCAAATTACTTAATGTGATTGCTTGATCTGTGCTGACATGGATAGCAGAGTGATTTCGCATTGCCTCACTCTCAAAAAATCTGTTTGGCTGGCTGTTTGGAGTTTACACGCTAGGTGTTTTCCCTTGGTTTTGTCTTATTAACAGACTTTTCTGCAACAACAAAAGTTACCTCAGTACTTGAAGACCTTCCTTACTCACAGCTGAAAGGAATTTCCATCTTAAGAGTTGGCTAACTTATCACAAACCAAGAAAGTTTAAAAAGGAATAAAAAAATAAATATCAAACTAGTATGAACAGTAAAAATACAAATGCAAAGCAATAATGTTATGGAGGGATAACCAACAGCTGAAACTTTATACCAACTTCATTTCGGGAAAAAACTTTTCTGTTGAAAAATATATACAAACCTTTGCCCCAAATAAGGGACAGGAAAATTAATTTTAAAAAATGTAAAACTATGGGATAAATTCCCAGGCAGTTTCCTTGGAAACAAAATTAAATCGGCAAATTCAGATTATATTAATATTAATAAGAAAAAGTAATTTCCATATTGGCTTCATTGAAAAGCATTTAAAAGAAAGTATAATTTCACTAGACAATAGGAAAACATATTACCATAACGCTTGATAAAACTTGAAGGTATTATATATGTCAACTAATGCAACAGGTCACCAGATAATTTTAATTTTGACTGTGTATTTCTGCATAATAGAGACCTTTGTGATTAAAGAGGACTCCTTATTCACTTACACTTCATTGCATGCTTAGGTGTTTTGCTGGAGCAGGTCTAGGTTTCTCAGTTTTTATCTTCACTTCAGCTACTCATCCTTAAGAAAAACGTAGTGCATATGTGAACCAGTGAGTCCCTGGTGAGAACATGTGGTCAACAGAGAGGATACAATAACTAGCCTATTGCAAGAGAATACCTGATTCCACCCCATAAACAGTGAGACATAGTTGCCTGCTGACTAGATACCAGATTTTGTAAATATTCTTGGCCCAGACACTCAGCTGTGGTTGGAGGCTAAAGGTCAATAACCTGCAAACATGTAAGCAGTGAAATAATTTAAATATTTATGTCAGCAGCTAGAAAGTCAAGCAAACAATTTAATCACAGCTTGGTGGTCTGGCAAGGAGATAACCATGCATTAAATACCTGCTTCACATCTCAATCAATAGAGTATAATTTCTCACTCAGAAAATTGCATTATCTGTTTTGAAACTGCTATCACACAACTTAAGCTTAAGGCTTAAAGCACTCAATAGTTATGTTGAGTTATGGACTTGTGCAGGGCACAAGTTTGTCAAGGACAATAACATATATATTTTGTTTATCCTTTATTATTTTCTGCTTAGAGCCATATATACCTTTTTTTTTCTCATGGATTTCTCAAAAAGATCTGGTCTCTTAAAATGTCTACTGAAATAATGCATTTACAGGTTCTCAGGTCTATTTTCTCTTTACAATACCTTGTTTAACTACTTTATTTTTTATTTCCCTGACAACAAAACACTATTTTGGCTCTGAAAAATGTAGTGAAACCTGTACAGGCTCCTTTTATTTTTGTTGACTTACACTGTGCTATCTATAAATATTTTAAAAGATGAAGCAGATGGATTACAGCCCACCCACTCTTTTTTTCTTTTTCTCATACACACACACATTTAAAATTGCACGAATGTCTGTTGAGTGGGGCTTGAGAGTCTCCCTGGATCTCTATTTCCTATTCAGAAGGAACAGGGAAAAGTCAGAAGTGAGCCTATCTGTGTAACCATGACAACAAGTACTTGTATATAATGCTTATCTATATAGTATAGTTTGTGATTCCTTCAAGAGTTCACGCAGCCATAGGCTGAATTCTTTGGTAAGCTGTCTGAGCCATGTCAAATGGTTCAGAGGAACCAGGTTAGTATTGCTGGGCATTGTAAACACTGTTTGCACCGAAGAATTAATGACAAAATGGGCTAAATGGTGCAACAGAAACAGGGCTGGGGCTGGAAAATGAAAGAAAGAAAAACAAAAGAGGTGTTAGTAATTTTCCAGTGATTAATATTTGGCAAATTGATTTGGAGTTTTAAGAGAGATCTTTTGCTATTCCACATCAAATTCGTGCCTAGCAGATAATATATATGGATTTTTGGAGAATTGGGATTTTTTAGAGATAGCAGACAGTGAGAGGCATTATGCCAGCTGAGTGTAAAAGGCTAGTTGATCAATCATTAAAATAAACATATTGAGTTGAGGTTAGCATTAAGTTTTTTGGGGAATGAAGAATTCTCGGTTTTGCAACCATCATTTGTTTTTAAATTTAAATTGTTTATTGTTTTGTGTAAAGTAAGAATGAATTCTCGTAAGATTTTTGGAGTAATACATAAAATTACCAATGTTTGCAACCTCAGAGGTTATTCTGCCTTTAACATTGTTAAAATTTACTGTAATTACAGAGAAAATATTATGCTCCTTTTACATATAGATATTTATTCTCAGTTAAACATTTATGTTATTTTATAATCTACCACTTTCCCAATATTGTCATAGCTCCCTGTCTGGTACTTGAGGAGATGCTCTCCAAAACTATGCCTGCTTCAAATTTCAGGTGCTGGGGTTTTTCAGCAGTTAGAAGTTTGCTCTCACACTTCCATACAAATGTCAAAGAATACAATACAATAAAAAATAAGACTTTTCAGAACAAGCTTGATGCTTTTTTATTCTTTTTTTCCCTTTCTTTTCTTCATCCAAAAAGTTTAGCCCAATTAACTTTTGGCTCCTGAAGAATTGCTCTTGTTAAGAGCCATGGCCAGAAGGGTTTTGCCTTGCAGATTTTAAACAGAATAAATAGGTCAAAAATCAGGCTAATAATTACAGAGCTAATTATAACATTAATAGAAGAAAATGTGCTACCACAACTTGATAGCTGAGTAATTCTCATGGCTAGAGGTTGAAAAAAAGACCCAGAAAGACAGAAAAAGAAATTAGATTTTCAATCTGCTTTAAGCAAAAAAAGATAAATATTGACAAGAATCATGCAATATCTAAAGGTTAAAAGAAAGAACAAAATATAAAACTTTTGCATTCCTTCCTTTGATTCATAAAGGCAGAATTAATATCTCCAAAGTTAAAATTAAGTAATCATTCTAGAACTATTTTTTATCCTTTTGATAAGACAAAATATATTCTCTTGCTTTAATACATAAAGTTTCAATAGGTTTCAAATTACTTTTAACTAAAGACCATACAAAACTCTAATTTAGGAGAAACTTATGTCTTCAGTGGAAAAAAGTCTGCTAGCCCATCAAAAAGGCTTCTGAAAGGACAAAGAGACATTGTAACACCTGAAGCAGATATCAGGTTTTTTTTCTTTTCAGAAAATGCAGTAATTAAGGGAGAAAAATCTATTCATTTATATGTTATGCTAATTTTAACTTGGATAATATGTCACTCACTAGGCCAAGCAATTCTGGAGCTTGAGCACGAGGGTGAATAATATTTTTCTTGCCTCTCTAGAGACTCTTAGCTTGATTTCCAATGTGGGTATAAGGAAAGACGACAATATGACAAAAAATCAATTGGAAGATTTGTTTTCTACCTTTTTTCTTCTTCTCTACCTGAAGATATGTAATTCAGACTTCTGAATGCAAGTCATCAGGGCAAGTGTGACTTTCATGAAACTTTGGTACAGTCAGATCCCAACCTGCCCAGTCAAACACCCCTGTTCAAGTAATTATGCTGTAACATCCCACCACTTTTCTTAAAAAGTTACTGATACTGAACCTGCCTGTGAAGGAAGCAGGTGAAACTTTTGTAAGTGTTAGAGTAGTTTGCAAAGAAATGAATACCGCCAAAAATATAAAAATTAGAAGACAATTGGATGCAGGCTGAGTGACTTATTGTTACCATGTAGACTGAGATCATCTCAGTTACAGTAGACAGGGATAGATCAGAACCCTGTTTTAAAATGTAAGCTTAGTGAGCAGAGAATGAGAAAATTGTCCATTCTACCCATCTACACTTTTGAGGCCAAACCAAGTGAAATCACTCCTGGACAATCTCATGGAGGAAGTTGGTTTACTGTTTGTTTGCAAAGGCTGCCCTGTATTGGTGATCTTTGGCTATTAGGATGTACAACTTTTACTACTACTATTGGCTACTAGAGCAACAAAATGCTTTTGATCTTTGTTACCAAAGCAGCAAGGGTTCCTTCCACCTTGATCCCCTTTTCCGTTACTTTCCTCTGGACATATTTCCCTTCTTCTGCCATTTTTTACTCTTGTCTTCAAAATTATTCCTGCATGATAATATGAGCAGATAAACTATTTACCTCTGTAATGCCTGAGAATGATGAGTTGAAGAAGGGCCAACCAGACCAGCCAAAAAATGCCTTAGACAAAAGAAGTGCACCAGGTCCTAGGGGAATATCTGCTAGAGGCAACTTGTCAGTTCCAAGTATCTACCTGTGACTGATAAACCGTCTTAAAATCTGATATTTAGAGGTATTTTTTTATTACTTATTATACTACTTACACTTTTCTTTCTGGCTGTCTGTTTTGTCAAACTAGAAAAGTAACTGGTGTGCTTGTGGTTGTTTCAGGGTTAAAATTAACCTCTTCCTTCCTGCTCATATGGGTTGCTTAGGAAAGAAAGAATTTTATCAAGTAACCTCTCTGTGAAAAACAGGCTTGAATTATCTTTGCCTAGCATAATTCCTACATTTCCTTTTTTTCTCTTGTTTTTGTGCTGCACATTATTTTTCTCAATTTTGTGCTTGGGCTTCTTTTGCTTATGTTTTCTATAGGAGTAAGTAAAGAGGCCTCAAACTAAAATCTTGACTCATGTTTAACTGCTTAATATTACGTACTGAAAAAGTTGTGTTAATACTTTTGAGCTTTCTGGGTCCATTTAGTTCTCCTGAATTAAGACAGTATTATCTTGCCAACCTTGACAAGTTCAAGACTTACAAAACATTCTCGGTAACCAATAGTACAGTTTTGTTTTGAGTAAAAATTATTTTCATATTCCAACTGCCAGTTATATTAAGGCAAGATTTGGCATTTTGAATTGTAATCAGATGAGGCCAAAGGTAATTCAACACAGACAGCTCACCGTGTTCAATAGAATGGTGTATTTGGTTGTAGTAAAAATACTGAAATGTGTAAGGGGTTCTGTTTATGCATTTTATTTTAAAACATGAGCTTGCTCACCTGTAGCTAGTTTTTATCTTCTTTAGTCACTAGCCTTAATGTCTCACTCTGATAGATTTCTTACTTTAAGAACATGGGATTAATTATGTATTCTTGGCTGCATAACCTAAGGGTAAGCTGAGAGTCCTCTAAATATCTACCTTTTGATTACCCTGGTATTTTCCTGACTTCTGACCAGCTTTTCCCATGCCATGTTGATCAATACCCAGCTGTCATAACAAGAGCTTACCCACCTGTCAGCTGTATTTGATTTGCCTATGAATTTTTCTAGTTCATAAACCTGATCCTCTGTAATGGAAGTCTGGCAGAAGACATCATTACATTCAAGGAGTCTGTGGTCTTGAGCAAGCCATGTCTGCTTTCCTAGGCCCTGTACTTAGCACTTGACAAGCCCGTATGTTAGCATGAGTGACCAGAGTAAAATCCTATATTTTACCTATTTCATTTTTATGCATAAAAAATATTTTATTTTTATGTATAAAAAATGTGGTGGAATGTGGTGGAATACCCTGGATACAGGCCATTCCTGGATATAGTTGCTAGATGCATGTAGATAGATGTGCTCTGGTGGGCATTAAGAGATAAAATCCCTATGTCCCCAGACAAGATATATAATTGTGTTTGCTACATTAAAGAGCAGAGGTATGGGGGGGAGGGTGAACCTTTCCATAGCCACACTGTAGCTGCCCACCTGGATTCCACCCAGTGCTGCACTAAAGTCTTGTTCCAGAATCTGCAAGGATGTAAGGTTTAGTTTCTGTGCATAATTCCCTTCTTCTTTCAATCTCATGATTAAAGCAATTTTACTATGTGATTTGTTACAATACAGTTCTGGGTGCTGTGTTTACACCGGGGTGTTCTGAGATGAAATGAGGACAACAGCATTTAGACCACTCAAAGCCCTCTTCTCTGATTTATTACATTCTATTTTTACATCTGGTTTTGACAAATAGCAGCATTTCTAATAACCTTTTTGTAACTGGATCCTAAGAGCAAACTGAACCAACTCTGCACTGGTGGTTGGACGGGTAGGGAGTTTAGAATTTCTGTAGATATGTGACATATTAACATAAAGGCTTTTTACTTATGTAAAAGCAGAGTCTTTCCCTACTAAACTTTAATGCCTGGTGCTCCTTTATTTTCATGCACAGATATTGCAACCCTTGCCTATCCACACTCTTTTTTTCCAGGCAGAATCATGAGGGTTCTTGCCCTGGAAGCCCTGAATGCTGAATTTAGTCCTTCCTCTATGTGGAAATTTAAAGGACTACACTGAAAAAATGTAGAAGGGGGAACAGAAGGGAAGAAAGCATCATCCTGGCAATACATTTCTCTGTTTCCTCCCTGGATCACTAAAAATTAATTTATCAGAGTGAAAAAAAATGTCTATACAACTGTCAAAATTATTTCCTGATTTAAGCCTGTCTTCACACAAAGGAACCCATCACACTGGCTTTGCCTTGGCTTGTAGAACACCTATACTTTCACAGCTTTTGGACTTTTTTCTCAATTTATCCCAGAACTGCAACTATTCCACAGTGCAAATGACCTTTGACAATTCAGCTGCGCTGGTAAGGAGTGAATTGATAATTGATGAATTTGTAAGCCCTGGTTATGGAGGTGAGAATGGACACTGACTGCTGGAATTAGTGATCTACATGTCCTACACAGAATATTACATAATCCTGCCTTGCTTCATGTCAGGACAGCTATGTCCCTGTAATTCTCATAGTACAAAGCCAATTTTTTAAAACTTCTTTTTCTGAGAATGAATAAAACAGGCAAACAAAAAACACAAACAAAAAAAATGTACCAAAAGTGAAATTCCTAATCCCACCTTGATGGAAATTTGTCATGTTACAACAGTGATTAAATTCTTCTAGCAGTCTCATGTGTGTTAGCATTTTACTTTTGTTGTCTTTATTCCTCGCTATTGTTGCTGTTATAGTATAACAGCATACATATCTAGGAACTTTTTTCTTGGACAACATTCTTCAAAACATTCTTAAACACAATTTTGTAAGACTCGAAGTTAACTTCAGGCCTTGGGTAGGAAATTTTCCAATCTATTTTCAGGAATTTTGAAAATATGCAAAAGGCTGTTCTCCTGCATTTAATTTTGCGTCTTTTACTGCATTGAGGTTTTAGGCACTTACAGTGCTGCAAAATGCTGTCTGATTTCCTGTGAAGATCAGTAACTGCATACTTTGTCATGTTAGGTCTGGAAGTGGATTAATCTTCTGCATAACCCTTCTTCTAGATTACAGCTGTTTTCAGCAAAGGCAATGGATGTTTTGCCTTAACTGAGGTCTTGGATCTGCAATAGGAATCAAAATGTGTTGCAATGCTTTACCAGGCTTCTGCTTCAAAAATTATTCTCCTAATCATTAACTATACAGTGATGACATAGATTTGAATAATTTTAGATCTTAAATTTATACTTCTATTGTAAAACAAGCAAAAATCAACAAACTTCTTTAGAAAAAACGTCGTTTTTCTGTTAACATTTATTTTATAATACTGAAATATATAAAACTAATCGTATTTTCCTTTCTGGGCCATTTTTCCATATTAAATTGATTTTTTTTGTTAAAACATGTCTTACAGCATTTAAAGCATTATAATAGAAACCAAATACTCAGTTGCACCAAAGAAAAAGCTTCTCTCCGTCCTGCAAGGGCATATAGCAATACCATTATTTCCCATTTTGCATTTGTTTCAGTCAAAAAATGTCACCATTGAATTTCACATGGAAAGAAAAACACTTCTAGAGTTTGATACGCACAAAGTACTCAACTGGCTATGGCCACAGGTTTCTGTACATATAGTGAATGGGCTTTTGTTGAAACAAAAAAATTCATTAAATGTGTACTGTTACTGCTGCATTGAATTCTGTGGTTAGTTTTGGCCTGTGGACTTTATGCACTCTAAGCCGCTGTCATATCAAATCTGACTTTCTCAAACTCAATTGCAGGCAAACTCATATTTCTGATGATTTGGATGGAAAGCAACTGCTGAGTATTTGAACGTGAGCTGAAGTTAGCATGGAGGCTACCATGGCGAGTCAAACTCCTGATATTATATCAAAGAGCAAACTCATACGAGTTAAACTCTGAGAAATCCCTAAAATCTCTCAGTGCTTTCTTTTTCCTAGTAAGGTGCTCAGCATCACAATTCTCCACTTTGTCAGGACTGCCTGGTCAGGCTTGGGTAGAGCAGGCCTAGGTACGGCTCACACCTCAGGCCAAGAGGATCCTCTTGCCAGGCAGAGATCTCCACCCTGGCAGGGCTCAGAAAGCACCTACAGACCTTCCTGCAAACAGCATCCTTTCCCTGTTACACAGCAACAGCCACAGCTTAATGAATCTGAATAGAGAAAGGTTCAACTTCTTTCTCTAACTGAGGATTTTGCAGTCCTGGAGAACGCATTAATTACTGAGCTGTGCTGGGCATGGACATTTTCCTGTCATTATCCTGAAAGTGAGCCAGGACAGTTTTTTTTCCATTTATACACATAGTAAGTGAAAAACAAAACTATTTCTCATAAAGAAGAGAAAACACATGACTAAACCCCATTTTATCACTAGGGTCAAAAGTCCATAAGCTTGTATGACATGTTTTACCTAAAAATATCACCTGAGAGGAAAAAGAGGCCATATTGATGCTCAGGAAATGTATAATTTTATAAGGTGGGACAGGATATCTGACTTATAGTAGCATAGCAGAAGTTATGTGGAAACAAATTAACAAATTGAAATTAAAATCAAAAGACTCCAACCATACATTATGTTTGTGACAGCAAGTTGAGTTTTGTTTAAGACTTGAAGGCTTTCACCAGAATATTTCATCTAAGAGGGAAAGAAAACATGAAAATTTAGCAGTAAAAATAAGAGCTAGAAAACATAGAAATGCCTACAGAAGAACTGAAATAATAATAATAGTAAAGAAAAGCTGAAAGACCTTTCTCAGGAATGAAGGAAATAAAAAATAATTAAGACCCTTGCTTGGGTCTAGATAGTATAATTCAAAAAAGCCTTAGGTTGAAAAGAAAATTTAATTTAATTTTAAAAATCTTTCCTTATGCCAAAGATTTATCATTTTTAATGCCCAGTGAGACCAGAATAGTTTTTTTTTCCCTTAATCTTAAAAAGATGCACTTCTGTTTTTGTTGATAGGTCCAGGTGACTTGTATGTTACTAAGCCTTCTGAATTTGTTTAGTCTCATTTTTCTTTCATCTTTAAGAAAAGAAAAATTGTTTTAATATCTCAGTATCTTGTACTTTATTGGTTACTGTAAAAGTATTTAGCCTTGAAAAGTGAAATCTGAAGTTTCTTTTTCTAAGATATTTTTAGTTCCCCATCATGACTATCACTTCACTTTACACCACTCCATTTTAAATGATTTTACATTATCTGAGTCTAGCAATCAGGCAGCACTACCAGCTGATAAGTGCAATTCTGTAATTGTTACATACTCAATGGTTAATGTGGCAAATCAGACTAATTTGAGACCAAAACTCTCATTATTATCCTTCAAGGAAATCTCATTTGATTTCATAAGGCAGAATTTCAGTCAAATCAATAGCACTGCCATGACGAGGGATGTGGCTGGGAAATGCAATCTGAAAAACACCCAAGACCATGAACAGAAATGTGACTAGTGAATTCTGTAATGTCCTGATATTTGAGCTGCAAATGGCCATCTCTAGCTAGCAAGTCACAAATGAAAAAGCATGCCAAGTTGCAAAAGAGGAACGAGGACAGAACAGTGTAAGTAAAGCAGCAATAGCATGGGAGGGGGCAGAAATAAGGTTTTCCTGCTTTTATTTCTGTAAGCATTGTCATCACTGCAAGAAAACTGTGAAAGAAGTCAGCAAATAACAGCTATGGAATATGAAGGAGAAGGTAGAACCATAGTACAAAGGAGAAGGCAGGCACAGAGCGAGAGGGGAACCATCAGGTCTGAGATGAGATGGGTCTGATTATCTGAGACATGATCAGCAGCTGAGAAAGGTAGAAAAGCTGAAGTCACTGAGAAAGAACTTGATTCTTCTTTATGATTAAGTACTTGAATTGAACAAGACTGTTCAGTGGGAGAAAACAATGAACAATTCAATGTGTCTGGCTCAGAATAACTTCTGTGATCCCTGGACACTAAGTCATATCACCCCCATTGTCAGGCAACTCCAGCAGCTGTTCATTAATTTCAGAAACCAGTACAAAAGGAACTTCTTGATTATAAAACTCTCCATGAGATTGTTCCAGTCTCTCTCTACTTCCTCTGCACATCTAGCACTGGCTTACTCTTTTTCCCTCCAGACAACACTGCTGGTGTGATTAAAAGCTCTTGTTTCTACTGTGTCACAACATCACTTACTTTCCTGGTTTGCCAGTAGCTGTATGAACACAGATTATTAATAAAGCTTGTGCTGTCAGAGCAGGAAAACAAACCACTACTGAGAAACTGTAATGTGTTGGATTTTGAACAAAGAACAATTCATGCCTGAAGATGTAGTTTCAGTCCTGCAGCTGGATATGCAATGTTTAACAAATGTAGAAGTTTATGGCCGTGATGTAGCAGCTATTGTTTGTCATATTGTTGTATGACATCATGCTATCTATTGCATGATGTCAACTGATATTGCAATTCACTTCTTGTCTCTAACCAGTGAAAACAATCTGATAAAAGGAAGTAGAAAGGTACTAATACCTGTGAATTAGCTTGGGGTTAACTTAGGGTACCAGAAAACAGGAATATCTAAAGTAGGCCTTCAAAAACACTTGAGGAACAGCCATACTTTAATTTGTGAAAGACTGTCAGATTCCTGTTGCTTCCATTGCATATCTGTTGCTTGTTACAAATCTGATTAACTGTCACACCTTGTTAAACACCTTGTTAAGACTGGTGTCCACATTTAAGCTCTTAGTTTGACTTTTGATACTGCTTTTGGGCCAATATATGGATTGATTTCTAGGTTTCTTTTTTTTTTTTATTGGTGGTAAAAATATGTTAAAGATGCAAACAGAAACAGAGCATCTCAGAAATAAGAGTTTGCTTTCCAAATACCAATGCTGTCAAAGGCAGCTAACCCCATTATACATTCTTCTTACAGCCACAAGCAGCCCTGTTTTAGAAAGATTCCAACGGAATGAAAATTAATTAATGAGATTAGCTTTTTTGTATCGCATGTCATGAGGAGGCAGGCGCCAGCACCTGCCCAAGTGATCTTTCATATAATCCTTCTGTAAAGAAAACAGGAGAACCGAATTTGGGCATAGTGTTCTACTTTAAAAATGCTTTACTGCAGCCTCTTTATGTCATTCTTTGGTTACAGGTCCTGAAAATATCCATATATAACTAATCCAGGCTTCTGCCTGGCCCAGAACTCTTGGAGCCCCACAGAATCTGGACTTGGAAAAACCAATCAAAATATACTTCTACACTCTATGAATGCACAAAGACTGAAGATTAAAAATTACAGAATATGTGACAGTTAGTTTATGTTTTCCTACTTCTGCACAAGCACAGGAGTGCAGTCATTACACGATCTCTGATGAAATAAAGTAAAATTATTTTATTTTAGTTGAAAGTCTCCCTAAGATCATCAAAGAGTTGTGATTCAAAATAAAGAGTTGATCCAAAATAACTTTTTTCCACTCTTTAACACTGATAGGAGAAACACAAGAAGGATCTCAGATAAATATGAGACCTGTAGAGGCAATATCTCAGCCAGAACTTTCCATGTGACAGAAGGAAATGACTGAATCAGATCTTACTTCTCCACCCACACAAATGAATGCTAGCAGCTGTTTAAATGCTAAGGTCACATGAGGGAATGGCTGTTGGCATATCATGGAGAGCTGTCCCTTTGAGCGGTGCTTAAGAACCAGCCAGACCAAGCTGCTATATTGGCACTGACTCATGTAAGGAATGACTTGGAAAGTGGGTGCTGGATGAAGCCAACACCTGCCATCTAACTTTGTCCTGAGGAGGCTCCCAACCAAACCTTATATGGAAGACTTGGGTTATAGTTGCCTGTGGTGTTTCATTAAGGCAGCCCGTTGATGCAATGTTCCCTTTGAGTAGAACAAGCATTTTCTGCCAGACAGGTTATTGACAAGCAATGAATTTCTATTCAGAGGTGAGGCAAAATACGTAAGGAAGTAATCTGAAAGACCCTAGTGAATTCACAGGGTTGGGAGACATTTTTCCTGAAAAATATAGATGTGTCCTAACAAAATCTGTTGACAGAATGAAGCAGAGAGGTATTATGAACAGAGGATAGACTGTACAGAAAGAACATAAGCATCACCTTAAAGCTGAAATAAAAATGGGGTGAAAGGTACAGAATATGAGAATAGACTAGTACAGAAGGAGTCAGAATGCAAGGCCTCACACTGGGAGAATAAAATAATGTTGATTTCTGCAATGAGCCTGGAGATAATGGACTGTGATGACTGAATAAAATAAATTGGTCCTTGTTTTGATCTCATTATGTGTATAATTCATCAATGCAGTGCCTGTGAAAAGTGAAAGTTTAAAATGCAGCCATCAAGCTGTTTTCAAGTAAGCCTAGGAAATCTTCAGCCTATTGTGCAGAAAGCCAGTAAGAGTTCAGTGAACACTGTGCAGAGCCATTACCACAAAAGAGGGATTCGGATTGGAATTGGTACAGACACATAAGAATGATTAAGGGACTGTATGGCCTGTCTTACTAAGGCACGCTAGGAGACTGGGTTTGTCCAGCAGCCCAAAATGTACAACAAAAGGGACAAGACTGATTTGTCTTTGTGCATCAAGAAGAGAACGTCAAGCACTAACATTAAAGACAAGGACAGTGCTGAAACAAGGACAAATGGAGATAAAAATCCTGTGCATACATATATCATAAATCAGAATAAAGTTTTTAACCTACAAAGCAACTGGGAGGTCAAAGAGTAGGACATCAAAAGAAAGTGCTTGGCATGTTTTCAGAAGGATTCTCCTGTCCCTAATACAGAATCACATAATTGATGACGCTGGTATTTTGCACCATTCCAGCCTTCATGCTAAACCCCATGGGACAGTTTCTGGTATTTTTGCTTATGTTTGACAATTGATCAGTTTTGCTTCTGTTATAAATTTTGCTGCACTGCTCCCTGACTGACCTGAAGGAGCCCCCGAATACTCCTGTTCGATCTGTTTGTGTCACAGGACCTGGGCAGAAAGAGAACTGCAACTTACAGGGTTACAGTATACTCTGTACAACTACCTCAAGGAAATCATAGGTGAAAGCAAGGCACTATCATAAGTGAACAAAAGTAAGTGAACAGAAGGGGTTGATCCCATAAGACACTTAATAGAGACAGATAGGTAAGTTCAAGCTGTCACTGAAGACAGACTTTAAAAGGAAGAAATCAGAAGGTATTCAGTGCACCTATGAATAGAGGACTAAGATTATTTTATTCAGGCTGAGAGTCAGGGCCACAGTAAAATGTTAGATTATATCAAATGACTGGCATCTGATGTTAAAGGCAAAAGTTTTAGCCATTCCTTGATTTTGTGAAATAACCAGATATGTCTTGTCTCCAACCAGAAAAAGTTCAAACATACCCAACATGCAATTTATGTACTGAACTATATATGTGTATATATATATATATATATATACGCACACACGCTATATATATATATATATACTATTTATTTATAACTAAAGGAAGACAAAAATATAAATACTGATGTAGAAAATTTTAAAAAAAGGCAAATGGAAATATACATGTCAGGTGCCCACTGGTATTTATACACATTCAGTGAATTTGCAGTTTTATAAGGTTTTTTACTTCTGTTCTACACCAAAACATTAGTAACACGTAATAAAATGTGTTCATTATTTATTATTGACAAACAAATTATCCACATGCTCCCCTAGAGTGAGAAAACGAGATAAACAATCTGCAAAGTAAGAGGAAACACAGGAAAATCTAAGCAAACAAGGAAGGAATCCTTTAACGATTGGAAAAAGATACTGATACAAGATAAACAGCCACCCGGGAGTTAGACAGATGATTTGGAGATAAATTAAATAGCTTCCCAAGAGAGATCAAGTGTTGGTACATATTTGTCAATAACCATTCAGAAGTGATAAGGAACTCTCCACGGCCATCTGGAAACGGCTCTAGCCAGCCTGGCCTGATTGATTTTATTAGCTGCACAATCTCATTTTCGTTTGATTGCTTTGTATCTGTATATGCATTAGGGGAGAAAGCATTTGCAATTTTCTCAAGTTTGATGTTTGCTCCTCTGGACTATGCTGCTCCTCTCCATTTTCAAAGTCAATACAATTTTTCTCCCTTCTGAGATAAGGCCTATTTTGCTCTGCTGTTCATACAGAGATTTCAAAGTAGTATCCTCCTGAAAAAGGGTGGAGGGGGAAAAGAGCAGGATTTCACATTTACCCTGAGGATATAAAGCAGAAAGGCAAGTTTGGTGTGTGGCGATGAAAAGGCCTTCTCCAGTGCAATCCTGGGTGATCCTACCTGTTAACACTTGCACTGCAGAATTTACACTTATTTCCCACACCAAGGATTGTCTTACCCCCAGGCATATTTGAAGATTCTGTGTGTAGCCATGGAGAATAGGATTTGTCACAAAAGACGTAATATAAAAGTCACAGTGTCAAACATCAGGGAAAATCACCTAATGCTTTAATGCATCTGAAAAGGAGAAGTTTCACAATATCTCTCCATCTAATTAGGCCTCTAACATTTTATAAATCCGTTCTCCTTGTACACTCCTTCAGTGATTGCAATCTTAATTCCAAAACACATATGCAACACTTTGGAGTATTGTCAATAGCGTCCCTGCTCTCACAGCAATAAGCCATAAAATGTAGATTTGAATTTACTGGTTAGAGCTATCAGTCCTGCTGAAGAGGGAAGGAGCAAAGAAAAGAAGACCAGATGAATAGTTTGGATAATATTTTTTATTATATTAGTTCACTAAAGCAGATGTTGTAGGAGTGATCAGTGGGGATATATACAAATTGAAACAGGCTGTAAAGTTACAAGACTATATAGCATGGATGACACATTTACATTTTTAAGAAATAAATATTTGGCACAAATATGCTCAGGAGGGTTCTTTAAAATATGGCAGTGCTTTTTTACTAGACCAATAACTATTATTCTATGTATGGGACAAAAATAGTGACAGTTATAGGAGTTTCTTTCCTATATTCATTTAAATAGCTATAAAAATTAATGCAAAAATGTGATTATAAAGTGTCCTGTAGAGGAAAAGTAGAACTGAGAATACAGGAGGTATAGGCAGACGTACAACTGATAGCTTTTTTTGCAACTGTCCTTACAGAACACTCACTGCTGTGATAGCTACAGGCACCTGAGTGCCAGATATTTGAAAAGCAATCTTTATGAAACTGAGATGACAGTCAGTAATGCTGATACTCAAATAGTGTACAGCCCATTTTCAAGCAGTGTGGGTATTCAACCAAATATGTGAAGGTTTAACGTTTCCTCTGAGGAATTAGGCCATCTATGTAGCTGTCTTGGCCAGTTTCTTTGGAAAGTTTTGGTCTTAGTGGTTTATTTTCGGAGTCATGCCTGAATCTGTGACCTACTCCAGCTTTCCAGGTTTTGTCTGAAGGGGCATGAGAAACCTGAGACTGGTGGGAGGGAGGATGCAGAGAGAAGTCAGGATGGCAGCTCCTGCACCTGGGCTGTCCTGCAGTGGGGCCCACCCTGGCCCTGGCCCCAGCCATGCACAGAGAGCTTTCCCACAGCCCCATCCATGCAGGCCAGCAGGGCTGAAGACAGCTCCACCTCCTTTAAAAAACACAGGTGATTTTAAATTAGGAGCTGGCCCTTAAGCACCCTGGTGGGATAGAACCATTAATGTTTTCTAAGAGCCTGATCCAATTTCCACAGGCATAAAAGCCAGCTATGGGTATGCTTAACTACAAGCCTTAAGTCAGACATAAATAAGCTTAATTATGGGCCCTACATCAGTAATCAGCATGCTTAACTATTTTATTTCTGTTCAGCCTTGTTATCTCTAGGGTAATTTTAAATTTTCTTGGCCTGTGTTCAAAAAAATTGTCGGTGTAATTTCCTATTTTTGTTCCCATTTCTATTATTAAAAAGAGCAATGATGAACATATGTATCTTCCAGGACAGCATAAAGAATTCCAGTGTGTTATGTTGGTCTGTTATGATTTATTATCACTTACATGTCATGTTAATAACTTTGCCTTAAACATCAGCTGTTAAAAATGATGTAAAGCTATTTTAATTCCAAACAACTTTGTGTATTATTTCAAATTTCAGACTTTTATAAAGTACTTAAAACACTACTGCTTTGGACTGTATAGCTACATTAATTAACCATACCCATCCATAATCAAACATACTCATCTTTTCATGGTGAAAAGGCAATTTCTTCTGCCTGCAGACAGATCTTTTTATTTGGATATAATATATCTGACATTTATTTAAATAACAGAAAATAGTCTGTAGGCTGACTCAGTTCTTTCCAGGGACAGCAAAGCTTTGTACATTTTAAAGTGGTAACTGGGTCTTTCACATGCAACATCTACTACCCAAAAATTTCACTTTTCAGTCAAAAGTCACAGTGACTTCCATCTTCTCCACAATTGTTTTTCCAGCATTATATTTCCTTCTTTGATTAAATTTTCAGTCATTGTCCCTAAAATCTCTCAATGCTGATCACTTTCAAAGAACTTTATGATAAGGCTATTTGAAAGAAACTACAATTTTAAGCACAATCCATAAATTTAATATGTAAATATTTTTCTTCCACTTTCACATTGCTTTTAAGAGCTAAGGATGTGCAAAAAACTCAAGATACTGGCAGAAAGATGGGAGAAGAGCTTGACTAGCATCACAAATAGACCACTTTTGTTGCACATACAATGAAGATTTCAGTTCTGAAATTGTCAGCAAGAGAAAAATATTAACGGTGCACAATAGAAATAATTTCTTTAATCTATTTAAGTTTACATATCCACATCTTGTTTAGTGTCTACAGCCCTAAACAAAATTCCCTGTGTGGTGTACATATTCTGTTTTGGGGACTTTTTGTGGTTAATTCAGCACCTTTCTCTCTTTTGCTGAGTTTTCTTAGTCCTTTTATGCAATATATTGGTTAAGATTATTTTTTCTCAACTAAATCATTGTAGAAAAGCTATGTCAAAAAACTTGTCCTGTTTGATGGCTACTGGGGGCTTGACAGGTGGGGTGACAGACACTCCTGGACTATCAGAGACATGAAGGTAACTGATTGAGTGAGTTAGCTTCTTGTTCCACAAAAATCTTCAAAAGGTGATCTCTTTATGTTTGTGGTAAAATAGTCTAAATGTGAAGGTTTTCACTGAAGCAGAAACATGGGTGCTTAGTTACACATTTTCAGATAAAGGCAAAGATGATTCTCTGACAATAATAAAGAAAGCCACCACTATCAAATATGTATTCAATGATAAATGTGAAGAGAGGAGGTTGATTTTGTTCATTTTTTCATTCTTGTTACAAAGAAAACTGCCCCAGAAAAAGGCCACCACCAACCTTTGGAGCCAATATTCTCAGCAAATGTTCCTGCCTGCTACTTGGGCTACAGAGCCAACATAGATATGTTAATTATTCTGAGAACCATCTGCATGTTGTTAAGAAGTCCTTTAGAACCAAAGCAGCTACACCAGCATTAGTCTGAAGAAATATTTTAAAATGCCTCACTGAAGATCATAGGTTAGAGAAAGATCTTAAAGCATAGACAGGGTAGTTAAAGGGATACACAGTAATTTACTTTGCCCAGAAATCAGTGAAAAGCAGAAAGATTGCAGTCCAACAAACATAACACCCTCTGTCAAAGCTATTACTGCAGCTAAAATGATACCTTAGGAACCACTTTTCTGTTTTCATAAGGGGTAAGGGGACACAGATTTTTTCAAGAAGGCCTCCTAATCTCAACATACACTAAAGCACTTGGAAAATGCATTCTGTGCATGGCTTCACTGCAGTCACTCGGCTTACAGGGGTGACACATAGCATCTGTACACCAGCATTGACAGTCACCACCAACCTGACAGGCTGACAAACTTCTATCCCGCGGCGGCAGCCCGAGCCAGGGTATGTGCATCATATCTTCATTTATATTACTGCTCATGCAGAGTAGATTAATGTTTGGCTCTAATTATAATGTAGTTTCACCTTTGGTTGAAGTACGGATTTGCTCCGTGTCTTATTTAGGGCTGGTAAAAAATCTGGTTGCGACAAATTTTTCTCCTGGCATAAGCAGTTCCCCAGATTCTCTCAGTCATTGCTAAACAGGTAGTGTTTAATCTCTCATGGCATCCAAGGCTTACGTGTTTCTAATAATCTCAAAAGAAACCTGAAAAAAAACCCACCAAGTTTGCCCATTTTTTTGCACATGCAGCCATGAGTTTCTGTTTGAAAAGCTGCCCAATATCCCTACTAGTTGGACAGGGAAATCACCTAACTTAATACAGCAAGTCCAATCTACTACCCCTAGCTGGTGTTGGTAACTGAGACCCATGGGGGTGTTCACCCTGCCTATAAAGCAGTATTACCACACTTTATAAAGCAGTATTTCAGATGTTGTACAAGCTTCTCTGGACCACAGGTCTCATGATGTTTAGGATCACTATGAATCCTTCAAAAAAGATTATTACTGTTTCACATTCTCTTGGTTTTGTTAGGAGAACTTGCTCATCAGTGCTCACGAATGTAAAGTTCCTCAATTAACATATCCCTTTTTCACCTATTATCTGAAGTCTTAAGCCTTGTAAACTCTATCTTTGCAAAGGGAAAAATAATATTCAATATATTTGTTTCACATTCTTATTTACTTGTAGAGAATCTGAAACAGTTTCCTAATTGTAAAAGGAATCTAATAGGAGAGGAATTTTTCTTCAGAAACTTCAACCCCCTTTTATCCAGCATTAAGACCAAAAGTTCTCTCTCTCTTCTCAGAACCACACTACAATCTTCACTAACTCACTGATATCCCTTCCAAGTCTCATCTCCTTGTCCTAGCCTTCAGAGATGCACACATTCGCATATGAGAACACTTCGGAAAAAGCACTCGAAGTGTGCTGCAAGTGCTTCTGTTTTTACCAACGGCAGGTGCTGGCATTCAGGATGAAACAATTTCCATTTCATTTGCTTCTCTGCATTACAGCAAACCTTGTAATTTCTTATCACTATCCGTAGAGCAGCCTCTTTCCATCCTCTTTCATATAACCATGCCAGAATCCAAAATTTCAATCAAGGACAGTTCTTAATGGCTAAAGGCACTAACATAATTCCTATCAGTGCCTATTATCACTTCTAGGTGTTTCAGTAACTAAATTTCTTTGACTACAGAAGTGAGTGAAGTCAGTGTTAAGATCTTATACTGTAACTAAAAAAGGCAGTGAATTATTATGCTCATGTAAGGGAATTATTATAAATGGTCATGTTTGAGACTGTTCTTCCATCTGCATGATGCACTTAGAATGATCAATGAGAAAATATGCAGGTCCTAATGAAAAGTATGATTGCTATGCTTTCTACACAACTTAACTTTCACCCCTGCTGACTCTGACAGTCACAAAGATCAAATCTTTTCAAATTTCTTTCACTGCAGTGTCAGAAAAACCTAATTTATGTTTTGAATCTCTGCAAAATTGTTCATTATGCAAATCCTATTTTGTGAAATAGATGTGAGTGACAGAACTGATTGAGGCTGAAAGGTAAAAGGGGCTATAAGTTATGAGAGATACTGCACTAGAGTGAAAAGAAGAATATTTCTATTCAGGTGCTGCTGGAAAAGTATTTAAAAGCCCAAGTTCATGTTTTTGTTTCTCAGCTTTGTGACTTACTCATCAGAAAATAAAGTACCATACAAAACCCTTTTATACTAAACACAGCTATTTAAACCCCTTTCAGCTGTAGGGAGATACTAAAATCTACTGTCTGCACTACCTCCGCTCAGCTTAATAGCGTATGACTGTGCTGCAGCATTGCTACTTCATAACTCTTCCTTGGATCATCTCTTGTCAGTCAATTTGCTCCAAATGCTAGTGCAAATTTGCTGATACAAGGGCTGCCTTCAGCCCTTTAATCAGATAAAGCTGCCATTAACAAAAGATGGCAGCATGGCTCATTTTATTGCAAGGCTCCTACTACATGTGTTCATATCTCCTCGAGTATGGCAACCATTGACCTTGGCAGTCTGGATTGATTCATCCGGTTCAAGGATCACTTAGCTCCTGTTCTGAGTGATGGTTGCTTGGCTAACTGCAGCCTTTTTCATTTCCTGTTGATTTAATAGTGTTTCTTATTTTATAGATTATCATAGCATTGAATTATAAGTTTGGATCCTAATTCAATTTCAGCCTCTCTCAAAGCCCTTTCCAGAACACTGTTAATCAAGGAAAAGCTCTGGTCTCTGTTTTATTTCCCAGCATACCATAAATACAAGTATTAAAGAAAACATGCATATGTACATTAGAGGGAAAGAAACGTCACATATAATATAAAATAGTAAGCTCCTCACTAACTTTGATTCATTCTTCTACAGACAAGAAACCTTTGGCTTTTAGAAAATTTATGTGCCTAACTAGAAGTTTTTAATATATACCATAATCCAAAGCCAAAATTTAAAATTTGACATGAAGTAAATTTTATCAAATATTTTAATGAATATGGTTATGAGAACAGAATCAGGAAATGAGAGATAAATATTAATTTATGGTATATTTTCCAAATTATTTTCACCACTATTTAGTCTGGGTTTTTGGGGGGTTTTCCCCATGATTATTTTGTAACATTACAAGATTTAACAATTAGCACCAGGGAAACATCCTCAGAACTGATAAATACTTTAAAAATATGGAGGACTATTTTCTAGAGGCAAAACAATCTAATTTCAAGCATAAACTCTAATAACGTGACAAGCACAGGAAAATTGGTAGGATAATAGAAAAAGCTCATGCAGTTACTCAGTTAAGAATCTGCCTGTACCAATATGCTGGAATGAATATTAACTTCTTATCGGTTTTCTGAGTTACGAATACAGTTTTGGCTGATACAAAAAAAAAAAAAAAACCAGAATGTAACTAAAATGCCACTATTACTCTTTTATAAGTAAATATATGCAATAGCCTTTAGTGCAAGGTAGCTGTACATGAACTACATGTAAGTGAAGCTATATGCAAATGAAATAGTTCAGGCACTCACTGCAGAGTAGCTGCAGCAGCCTGCAGCTCCTTACAGGCTAATTTATTCAGTTTCTTGGCAGGGACAATGAGCTGAATGCAAAGGGTGCTTGGCACAGTGTGCTCTGCAGCACCACGACCTCCAGAAGGGTAGGGCACAGCACACAGATCTGCTCCGACTGCCAGCCTCCCTCTGCAGCCACCAAGTGCTTTCTGAGGCCACCCGGCTCACCTTCATTTGTGTGTGGCAGAGTGAGGTCTGCCACTTGCCCCACCAGGAGAGCCATGGCTGAGCACACTACAGCTGCTTATGGAAATAAGGGTGCAATTCCTTCTCTATGCTCTATCATTTCTGACCTGACCCAGGACATGTATTTCAACATCTTGGCTACCGTGTGTGATATTTAAGTTTCAAAGTTTGCTTTGGCTGACCCTCTCAGTCAAAGGAATAACTGTGCTCTGCTAATCAAGCTTTTGGAAAGTTTGCCTGTTCCATACCTCAGTGATTCCTAGCACTTGCCTTTTGTTCCACTGGGCTTCCATGTTTTGATTTTTTTTTTTTCCTGATACGCTCAGCCTACCAGTTGTCTCAAATCAGCCATTTTACAGATTTCTGTCCTTTATCGGTCATCCCATCCATCTGTCTTCCTCTAGTAATTTTCAGACTACAGGACTTCAGTAACATTTTCTAGCATATAATTTCTCCCTGGAGCCTCTCTAGGCTACTCCATAAAACTGTCTTACTTATGTCTCATGTTGGTGTCCCCAGCTTCATGCCACGCATCAGTGGCCTTGGGCTCATTGCTCTGCATCACTGCCCTTCTAGCCCATACTTATGGATATTGGCCCACATTTTAATTAGGATAAAACTGAAACCAAACAAAAGAAATATGAAGTAAAAATGTAAATTACGTTCAGTAAGTTGCAGGTGCTATCATTTTATCTTAATGAGCATTTGGTATATAAACGACTATACAAAGCATAAACAATTCTGCTTCAAATATTCTTGTGGGCTTTATTAACTTTTTGACAACAGCTTAATTTTGGACCTAAAGAGAACAGACATCCTGTCATCCAAGACTGCTTTCCCAAGCCAATAATACACTCCTGTTTTGAATGACAACTCAGTGTCATAACAGTGTTTTTCAACACCTCCTATCCTGTTCACAATAAAATATGAACAACTAAAGTGAGAAATACACAAGGATGCTTTCCCATTCTCTGGTGCTGAATGAAATTAGTAAGGTATTATGAGACAAAAGCATACCTAAAATGTTTGTGATCCTGTCTAGCAAGGGAAAGGAAAAAAAGCTGGAAGGTTATCCTAAAGTGAAAACATCCACAGGAAAAAATAATTAGACTCGTTACACTCAGTCAAGGTAGGTTACATGTTAAGCCATGTTTCACTTCTTTTGGATAGTTAAATTCCTATCAATCCTTATGTATGACCCTAATAGTTCCCAAATTTTACATCATTTTTGCATTGGTGCTGTTTGCTTCAGCAAAACGCCAAGTCTGCATTCCTTTTATTTGTTTTCTAGGAGGTTTATAAAGCAGTATATTAGTTATTAGGCACTTACATAGTCTTTTTTTGTTCTACAGATAAGGGACAAAAATCATGTGAAGTGCAGGTCAAGCACTTAGACCTTATGTCAGTCAAAGTTGTGGTAGATGTCTTAATCTCCTTATTCTTACAGATACGAAATAGAAGTAATTTCTATAGCTATTTCATTAATAATTCTAGAGTAAATTTCATGGAAGGGAGAAGAAACACGTCTCATATTAAAACAATAATTGACATTTTTTGGATGTTTTCAATATTTAAAATATTTAGCTAACTGAAAGCAAGAACACTCATAAACTAAGAAGAATTAGTATATTTAGTCAGGTCCCATGCACAAATATAACATGAGTTATATATTTAATGTAACAGTGCTGCAGCTGCCTAGCCCATTAGTGTGAACAGGATTTCAGTCAAATCAACACAAGTCATGGACTACTGTCTTAATAAATCGGCAGTCTACCTATCCCATTTCACAATCTCCATCTTGCACCCAAATGTACAGACAAGTTAATCAAGAGATCACAGGGAAAGAGTCCTGTGAGGCTCGCTCTGCTGCAGTGTGAAAGTCCATTCTGTCTGCAGAACAGGAGGTGCTACACACGAGTGAGAGTAAGGTCAGCTCAGTTACAGTCACCCAAGTAGAATTTTGCAGTCTTGTCAGTCCCTGTAGAGCTAAGCTAACTAATGAGACTGAAAAATAACCATCTAATTTTAAGCCAAAGAGGGAAAAAATATTCAAATATTTCTATGCTGTGACTGCATCAGGTTTGAAATGAAAGATGTCTGTGGTGCTAACTCATTAGATGCACAAGGTATTGGAAACAATATTGGTCCTACATGATAAAAGCCCACAGAGTTTTCAGTGCCTCCTCTGGGGGGAAGAGGTCAGGAGGACTACAGTAGCAGACACTGCTTTTTAAAGTTTGGGTCATTTTTCTGACACTAATTAGGAAGAAAACTCTTTTATTTCACATCAGCTTCTAGGTCACTTAATTCTGGATATGGCAGTTCAAGTCTGCTTTTAAAGACATAAGACTCTTCAGGATAAAAAGAAAAGAAGAAAAATGTCATAAAGGGAGTTAATTTGTCAAATATGCAGTTGATCTTTTCATCAGCCTTTTAGATTCAGAAAAGCATTGAAATTAGTGACTTAAAAGTTTAAAAATTGAAAGGATGGTGTACAGAAGTTAAGCAAACTAGAATACTTCATTTTTGTCATCTCAGTCACACCACATCTGAAAAAGGCTGTATCTCATTACAGCAAAGAATAATTTTTTCCAGCTGAAACACCTACTGTAGGCAAACAAGATACTTGAAAAAGTCAGTCCTGTTATTTTACATTTATTCCAAAACTTTCAGTGAGAACTATATGCAACTATATTTTCCCACCATCCAGTAAATGATAAGGAAAAAAAAAGGATGCTTAGCATTGACTTTCTGATGTTGTCCCACTCTGTAGACTGGGATTTTGACCAGGGTCTTGTGGTCAACATACATCCTAAAGGTATGAAAACTGAGAAAGAGAAAATATAGCTGGCATAATGCTGGTTTTTACAATGCCAAAGATTTGTGTCAAATTCTCAATTTTCACCTAGTTTTGTTCTTTACTTTCTACCTCTGACCTCCTTTGATTCTCTTGCTTTCTAACTTCTTTCTCAAATTTCAGTGTTTGCTCTCTGCAGTAAATAACACATTCTTCTCACTTAGTCTTGCATCCTCCTGCCAACTCCAACCCCCTCCCCAATCAGCCTATGTCGAGAAAAAAAGTATCTTGCTCTAATGGTGTTTAGTATCATTAGCCAGGCATCATTCATTACTCAAATCCAACCTTATTTTCTGCTTCAGTGATGGTAGTTCTCAATTAATTTAGCAGGTTTTAGACAAAATAGATGACACATTAATGTGTCCTTTTTTTTTCCCTGCCAGAGTAAACTAGTGTCTGTCTGAATAGTAATCACAGAGAAAAATGTAATTTTTAAAAAAACAAAATCTTTGTTGTAAGAAAGAAAAACACAGAAGACAAAACAAATTGAAGCTACCCCATTTTCTTTAAAAATGTGTTATGGAATTTCATAGATTGTTTGCTTTTTAAAGAGGGAAGGAAGGAACAATAAATAGCCTTAAAGTCACACACAACAGAGCATAACCTTAATCAGATTGGACATTGTGTTTAGATGAAAGGTTCAGGAGATTCTACATACTTTCTTTGATGCTAATAGAGACACCTAAAGAAAACATACAAACAGGGAACACATCCCGAGATACTTCCCACTATGTCCTCCCAGCAGTCTGTATTTCCTGGGGTGGATGTGGCTGACTTGTGTTTTTAGAGTCTTAAATGATTTTCCTTAAACGACTTGGCCTTACTGGTGTTTTGAACACACACTCCTTTAGCGTCTGCAGTGTCTCGTGTCAGAGTTGCAACACTTTGCAGCTGGCTATCACTGCAGCTTATCTGTGAACAGTGTGGAGTACCTCCTTATGTTGCTTTGATTCTGCTGTCCGATAATTTCAGTTTGTACCCTTCTTTCTCAAATTAAAAAAAAACACAAGGGTTTCTAATAATTCTCTCTATATTGCTCATGACGTATAGATTTCTAGCATACCTAATTTAGTAACTTGTTTTCCAGACTGAAGATCCCTGAATATTTCTCCACAGTATGTAATCTCTCTGCATCTTTCATTCACCTCCATATATTTTCTAGCTCTGTGATTCCAGGAAAAGTATGCTTATAGGTCCAAGATGGGCAGTAATTGCAAAGTAATGCACTTTTTTTTTTACCATAATAACGCTTTCTATCCCACTCCTTGTAAAGGCTACCTTTTGCTTTGTTAAATATCACCCAGCAACAAATTGATCTTGCTATAGCACAGAAAAATGAAACAGAAAAATATCTTTTTGGAGTGCACAGTTCTTCCCTAAAACAGTATTTCCACAGATTTCATTTTTGTCTCTGGACACTGAATGTCATCTGTCATTTTATTGTCTTGGTATCACGAACACACCAGCAGTTCCACAGAGTCATATGTTGCAGTTTATTAGCATTGGCACAGTTGGTCACTTTTATTTTTTTTCCGTATTATTTACAAATAAGCCAAACATTGTATGCCTTGACACTTGAACCCTGCCACATCAAATATCCTTTCTTAAATGAAAAAATCAACACCACCGAAATAAAATATAAAGACTCATCAAGATATAAACAAAAATATCTTCATTGCTAAATACATTACTAAATACATTACTAAATACATTAAATATGTTACTCTGGGGCAAATGGACCAATATAAATATATACAATGTACCAGCCACTGTCAAACAAATTGAACTTCATCAGTTCTATGAACAGCCTGATTAGGTAAAACCCAGTTATAGAGATAGATTTATGGCAAAATCATGATTGAACCATCATTGAAATTAATCCCTCTAGAAAAAAAAGCATAAAAAATTACCTGATGTTAGGACAGTCTGTCAAAACAGCTCTGTCACCAGCACCTTCAGAGACCACATCCAGGCTCTTAGAAAACCTCAGGTGATTTGGCCTTTTTCTTATAAAACATGGAGAGTAAGTCTAAGGTGGTTTCTAAGGAAACCAAAATAGTAACCATAAAGGTCTTTATAAATCAAAATCTGCAGCTGGTCTGAAAATTCGGGTTTGGAGCATAACGGAGTCAGATAATGAGTGTATGTATTCCTTCATATCTTGTTGATAGTTGTAGTTTCATTTGTCTCTGTTAGTAGAGACTAAGGCTGAGAGAGAGCCATGTATATTGAGTACTTTTTTGGGGATATAAAATATTTTCTCTGGACACTTAATTACCTTCTCAGGATCGGTTTATTCTCTCTCATACGGTCAACTAGCTTTATAAGAATCTCTTCTGAGACTTCCCAACCACTTTCTCTGTTTCCAAACCCACAAGGTGTGAGCTACTGCAGGAACACCTTGGTTTACAGTCAAGCTCTGAAAAAGAAGAAAGGAACCAAGTTTCAGAAGGAAAATAGGTGAAGCCAAGTATCAGTTTCAAGCTCATGGTGTAGAAGTTCTCAAAGGACAGAAACATAACTCATCTGATATCTTACAAAGGAAGTTCAAAGAAGACCATTCATTTCTGCTTCATTAAGATTATGCTTACAAGGAAATTACCTATATAAAACCAGCAAAGTTTAACGATATGAAATGCTGTGCACAGCCCAAGAAAACTTAACAGCAACTTTATAAAAAAAAAAGGAAAAAGCCTGACAGCATTGCCTTCGTATATTGTGCTGAGGGTCAGACTGAAAATAAGCCAGGAAGTGGGGAAAAAAAATAGGTTCAACTAAGCTACTAATTATGTGGGGTTTTCCCAAGGTCATTACATTTTTTTCCAGTTTATGCCTTTAGCTAGGTTAGATCTTTATTTAATGACATGTTAGTAGACTGAATTGGTGATATTTACATATGTAAACATTAAAATCAGATAAACTTCTTTTGAGGATATAGTCTTTATTACAAAACTTGAGAGCCCTAATCTGGATAGCAGACCTCTTCCCACGTCCTTTGTAAATCCTTTAAACCACTATAATTGAAATCTTCTAACATTTAATTTAAATACCTGGTTTCAATTGTGAAACCTATGTTCATCCAATTTAATTAGCTGGAGAAATATCAATATTTAATGCTCAATTTTTACAGTTCAATCAACAGAAATTACAGATTTGTGTTACCTTATCATTAGAAATCTTTTGCATGTTCCAGTTTTTCACATTTTATTACCTCTGTTATGTAGAAAGACCTCCAACTTTTTGCTAGAAAAAGATTTTTTTTTTTTTGCATTTACCTATAAATTAGCATATAGATTAGTTTAAAAAGCAACAACTGCATAAGGGTTTTTTTTTTGTCTCAGGAGAGGGTGACAGGGTCAGAGCAAGCTGGTAATTTTTCTTAGTTTCCATTTTACAGAAGTAACAAGTGATCTTGGACATAGTTAAATGCTGGAAGACCTTTGAAGTGTAGGGATATCTCTGACTCTCTAGGTAATCCTAAAAAAGTTGTAGTTTGTACTGTTGCAGAGATGTAGCTGAAATAAACTCCTTGCAAGAGAAACAAAATTTAACTGGGCTCTTTCTTCTCATCAAGTGTGGTTCACAGAGCCTGTCAGCAGCGGAAGACGCTTTTCTATTAAAAGTAGCTCAACTTAATCACACCTTGACTGTTCATTTAATGTTGCTGTTAAACACAATACCAAGTTGCCATAGCATCCATTGTTTCTCATCAAATGAGATTCACAATTTTGAAAAGAAAAAAACAGTTAAAGGTAAATATGTAGCTTAAATTTTGTCTCAATTTGAAGGTTGAATATCTCACTAAAAAAATTTTCAGCTGACTTGCCTGTGATTATATCAGCTCCTACCTACTTATATTTGGTTAAGACAAGGGAATTACCTTCCCCACTAAACTCTATATTAGACCCCTGCAAAAATAATTTTGTGGATTTTTCATTACAGAGAGATAAATTTTTAAAACTTATATTTCCATTCTTTTTTATTACTGTATTAATTCATTTAGATTTAAAATAATAAAGTCCTTTCATAGGATCTACATGATCTATTATAACATTCATAATATAAAAATTCAGAAACACATTAAAGCAATACTTTCAGAAAGAATTCAATGTGTATGTTTCAACTCCCTTCTCTTTTACCACCAAATGTCCTCTTGTCCTTCTTTCTCTCTGTTCTCTGCTTCATGAGGCATTATCCTCTGAGTATTTTCAGCCTTCCCAGAGTCCAAACATAAAGTTGTTTTAAAGTGATTTGATTTTATGCTGATAAAGTTCATTGTTATAAACCATAAGATTTTTTTTCCTTTTGAGGAAGATGGAACACAAGGAAAAGCAATAATATTTGGAGGATTTATGTTTTACCACCCCATTTTAACTTTGCAAAATACAAAGGATAAAGAAAGTTTCCAAGTGAGAAATAAGTGAGACCTCAGAATACCCACAGTTTCCTAATTTCTCCAGTTTTGTCATTTTGAAAGATGATTTAAGGTCATGGAAAGGAAGCAAGCAAGCCCAAGAAGGAGCACTTTGAGAAACAAGTAATCTTGTATTATCTGTTACGTAAGTATTCAGAACTGTGAGAGAGAAAAAGCAGGTTACTGTGCCAAGCAAAAGTATTCAAGACAGTAGCTAATTTAATATACATACCTCACACTCTTTCTTTCACCTTTTATAAAACAAGCAATTTCCATATGAAACAGAGAAAATTACGCAATTCCAAAATCTTCTTAAAACAAACAAACAACAAAAACAAAACCTCACAGAATATTATGTATTTTGTGTGCTTTAAATGGTAACGTGACCTTGCAGACTGTACATTGGATGATCTTTTCATTCACTCATCCAGAACACATTTTGCATTAATCTCTTCTGAGGAGGTAGAGAAATAATTATCACTTTTTTTGTTAGAGAATCCTAGGTGAATTCCACATTTATACCATATGATTATCAGTCCCACCAGTCTAAAACTGACTCTTCTGCAGCCCTTTTGGGTTTTTTCCTCATTCTAGAAATGCAAACACATTGTCATGATTATTATTATATTCAAAGTAATTCAGTAAATGTCATTGTCATGGTCCTTGTCTCCAAATATCAGGAAATGGTAAACAAGTGTAAAAACAAGTATCATTCTCTACTACCAGTAATATGAAACAAAACAAACAAGAGCTCCTTCAAATATATTTTAGTTCTAACAACCACATTTAAAGAAAAAAAAGAATAAAACAAATACTATCTCTTCCTAATAATAGAGTTTCATCATAAAACATCCCTGTAAAAACTATTTAATTTTCCACTACAGGGAGGGAGGATTTGATCTCTTATTAAACATTTTATGGAAAAGTCTAAAAGTGCTTTCAATTATTTATCTGAATTGAAATCTAGGCCTGGGAAACTGCTGGCATTACACACACTCATAATATTATCAGCCCACTGAGTGCTATTAGATCATAAAATGCTGCTGTAGCAACATCTCTGTTACAGCTGCTGGTGCTCATGCAACTTTTACTACAGTTATAAAGCCATTTATTACATTTTCTTTATGATGCTAATGCATTGCGGTCTGTTATTTTATTGTTCCCACTGTGATAAAGACTGAAATGTATGATAGTGTGGAAAAAAATACAAACTTAATAACGTACCCTGCTGCATTAAAAATCTCTTAGATAAGCTTAAGAGACTCATAAAAATATTAACAGGGGATACCAAAAGGGAAATATTTGCTAGGACATTTTCTTTCCTTTATTTTATTGCTCCCCACAGAAAGTTTTTTAATTGTGCTTTGTCAAAATATACAAAGGATAATATGAATGTGACTTCTTTTCTTAATTATAATGCCATCATTGTGGAAGGATATAATTTGCAGTATGTTATGAGGAAACATGACTAAATAATATCTAAATAATCACTGAAAAGTGGAAAAGTCATTAAAAACAATCATTCCCTTATACACAGAGGTACATAGCAGTAGATAATTACAATTTGTTCAAATTGTCTACATTTACCTATTCGTTTATCATAATTTTTCTTCAAGAAAATGCTGTTTCTTTTGCGGAACAATCAATTCACCTAATTAACTATTAACCTGGTGCTAAGGCTCATTTAGAGACTCACCCACCAACAGTACAATAATTCAAATAAAAATTCATTACTGTTCAACTAAGGTGGAATCTTCAGGTTATGATTTGGGTACTCTTCTGGATGTGGATTATAGCTAGTGCTCTACAAGTGGAGGAGGAAGAATTGCTTCAATATTTTGGTAGCTGAAAGACTGCATAAGGAAGACAATATCTTATATGAGGGTTCTAACAGTAGAGGTTCTTGTGTTTAAAAAATCTATTCCTTTTTGCCTTAAGACAAACACAGACCACTCTGAAACACACTGTGTCCCAGAAATTACACTGTTTCTTCCTAAAATAGACATGTTAAAAAGAGAATTGTGACATAGATTTTAAAAACTAACTTCCCAAAAACTTTTCACAGAATACAAACATCAAAATAATATTTGTAGTTTTGAAAAAAAAACATTATTCTCACAACCCTAGGAAAATGGAGTGGACCTTCCTTTTTTTCTCCTGCCTGTTCTAATGTTTACAAACTTTCAATTTTAATCTACTGTGGTTAAACAATAAATGTTTTAAAATCTAGCTTTGAAAATATCTGATCTTGCTGCCTTATTCTTGACTGTACCAACTGACAAGAATTAGTAATGGCATTCCACGTAGTTTTGAGATAAAAACACATTTATTGACCAACACTCTCTTATTTCTATAAATATCTGGGTGCAAGTCGCCTTTTTCAACAAATACACCCACAGCTGCTCTATGCTGTAACAACTTCATCATTTTACAATGAGTCCTATCATTAAAAGTGTCAGAGATAGACTATGATGACTCACAGAAGAAAAAAAGGCAAGAGGAATGATTTTATAACTTATGAAAAAAAATATGATGGTTATAAAGCAAACACATTAAAGTTTAGGAATTATCTGATGCTGTTTTGAAGATGCACAACATGAAAAGCTTCTATAGCAGGAAATCTGTTACACAAATATCTCAAATTTATTTTTTTTTAATATTTCTGTGCTAAGCAAAATAACAGAAGGATATTTTCTGTGTTGTGAAGTACTTAGGCTGTTAAACTGTTAATATATTACCTGAAAGGATGACTGCTAAGAAGTAATAATTTAGCAAGATTCGCCCTAGGGTGTAGTCATGACTATAAAGCAGTATTGACTATAAAGAGTATTAGAGAATGTTGTGGGAAATAAATAAATCAGCCATCAAAAAGACATCAGCAGGAAGATCCAGTGGCTGACGTAAAAAACCAGAGAATTAAGGAGAAAGAGACAAGTCAGTAATAAGGTATCTGAACAAGAAAAGAATTGAAACTTCCTATTGTGATAGTTAGGAAACTGAGCTACTGAGATAATCAGCAAAGCTAAAAACAGAGAATCAGCAATATTTGGAAATTTGGATATTTTTCTGCTCATTTTATAAAGAAGACTGGAAATATGATGACTAATTTTTTTTTATTAATATATAGCACTAAATTAAAAGCAGAGCTTGTATCTGCTTCAGGAAGTGAACAAGAAAGAAGGAATGCACATTAGGAGGAACACAAAAAAGCACATGATGAAAGCTAAAGGCTTAAAACCCATAAATTGTTTGCGTATGATGTGAAAGAAATTTCTGATATTCATCAGTCAGTTTTTTTAATATAATGGTGTTTATTCAGTACTAGAAATTTTAAGAATGGCTAGAGGTTGTCAGAGAGTAGGAAACAGTGAAGAATTTTATGGTGACAAAGATGCATTGAAAATGTCATATTTTCTAGTCAACATACATATCATGTATGTTGGCTAGATTATATGAAGCTATATATTAGTGTGTCATGACTGAATTTTAAGAGTGGCTGAAATGATGAAGATTTATTGAGTATTTGTGGTATTTATATGTAAGAGCTAATATATAGTTTTGCTTTAATGATAACAGTAAAATGCCAGATAAAGGAAGATAAATATATTAATTTCCCAAGATGTTTCCTGTAATTCTAGTTCTTTCTTGCCCCTCAGGTGTTTTGAGGCATCCAAAGGAATGCTACCCTAATGACTGCTAAGTAGGAAGCTTATGCCACTTTTTTTTCATAGATGGACAGAAATTATGACGCCAAAATGAAATGTATACTAATTCAATAATCAAATTTTTATCCATTTTTGAAAGAGAAAAGAGTAACCTTCAGGTTGAGCCATGTGCTTAGCTTGTCATGGTCAGAGAAACTGTAGAAAACTTAATGTAGTAGAAGTATAAAAAGGTGGAATAGAGAATAAATTTGGGAACTGAAAGCTTTTAGAAGCTCTTGAGAAGGAAAAGGCTTCCAGACTACTGTGAAAAGTAAGGACTCCAGAAAGGCTACTTGAGTTATAGAGTCTGTTGGAAGCAAAGACGAGCTAGGAAAATACATTTCAGTCAATCAATGTATGTTTGAACCCAGTTTCCCACTATCCCATCCAATTCCATTCTTTACAGTAAGTTATAGAGAAAGCAGGCCAGGAACAAGTGAATTGTAGAAAAGCACATGAGATAGATCTTGGACCTGGTTCCAAAACTAAATGAGGAATTTTGTCCTACTATGAGCACTCATTAGACACATAGCAAGAAGATGTACACAGACATAAACCGATGGATAAAAGAGCTGCATAGGATTGTGGAAAAAATTACAAAGACATTGTGGCTAATTATAAGAGGACTGTCAGCACAGGACTGGGAACAGAAACTGAGTTTTATGGCTGTGCAGGAAAAATACTCTCATAGAACATATTGCTACAGATGGTAGGAAAGTTGTCAGTCCAGAGTGCAGGATATAGGCCAAGCCCTGGGGACTATTAATCTTACTGTAATTGGATTTACTGACAAAGAAACCTGCTATACAGCATAAACTGTCCTTTCATTAAAATAAGTCATCTAAACCAATAATTGGGAGTTTTACAAACACTGCAACAGTGAGATTCACAAGTGGGTTCCAATGAGCTGAAACAGAGCAGCTGGAGAGATAAACAGATGTTTATATTCAGTTGGACTGAAACATCCAGAAAAAATCCCAAACCTGAGCTGTCAAAAAGGGTTGCAACAATACTAAAAAATGAAAATGTCTTGACTAACAAGAATATTATGTGAAAAAATTATGTGAAATACTCTCATCTATTTTAGAATGGAGGATCATTCACAGAGGCAGGACTAAGATTTTTCTTTCCCCTCCCAAAGGCCTGATCATCCCTGGGTATGTCATCCCACAATAGCAGTGTCCTATTGAGTCTTTTCTGTTGAAGCTGCTTCTGTTTATGTTCTGCAGTCACTGGAAAAAGGTCTTGAATTTAGAATAAGTCATTCAATACCTCAACTAACAACTAATTAGCTTGTTTTGCACCATTATCTCACTTCTCTGGCTAATGAATTATAATAGTTTTTCAAAGCCCAGCAAAAAATTTTGTATGCACTTTATACAATATAAAGCAACATCGATAAAGATGTTGAAAGAGAGGTTTTTGGCAGGATACCCATTTGACTATTTTTAGTGTATTCTAGAAGGTGGTACAATAAAGCTCAAGCCTTTTCTTCAAAGCAGGGATTTGGCTCTCCTGAGGTCCAGACAACTCATCTAATTGTGGTCTTTGAAGAGAAGCGTATCTGTCCTCATCCAATTCTTCCTTTTCCCTCACAGGATTTCCCAGCTCTTTTTCTATTTCTTAGGCATTGACTTCTAAGACATGAAATCACAAGTGCACACACAGTGTACTCTTATCACACTCCTGACTCAGGCAGTCCAAAAGAGATAAAATGAGAAAAAGCCTTATTTTTACATCCCCTGCAGATTAAGGATACAGCAAAAGCCAGGTAATTAAAGATTTAGGCAGCTTTATACATGTCCTGGCAGAAAATTCAGTCTTGAGGGACTTGAGACATCACACGGGAAATGCAGCAGCGAAAGGAGATTTTTTGCATACCAGTGATCCTTAATTTGGAGTTAGTAACCTAATTGTCTCTTTAAGAATCTAAGTCTCTGTAGTGAACCTAATATCATGTTGTTTACAGTAAAATCAACAGCCCTGTGGTAACTCCTATTTTACTATCCCCCATAAGACTGTTTTAAATGTTTTAATATATGGGGCTTTAATGGGTTTTCCTGCTAGTCTAATGAGTTGGAGCTGGTATCACAGCACTAATATTTCGATATAACAGATATCACAGTTGGCTCCATTGGCTTTTACTAACACCTGATCTCTCATCTACTAGCCTCTAACATCATTATGTTTTGTGTTATTGTTATCATATGCTACATATCATATTCAGCAGTGAGCTTATTATGTAACCAGGAAGTCAGCACTTTTCTAAGCACTATTGGACAACTTATTTCTCATGCAAAACTTTCAACTTGTTAGTATGCCTTTGTCATATAGAAAAGCAGTGCTCACAAATTGAGATGAGGAGAGAAGGGAATAAGCTATGTCTTGTTAACAATACATTTAATACTCAACTGCATGCTTAAAAAAAAAAAAAAAAGGCAGAAAAAAATTTCAATTTCCTGCACAGAAGAACATCACCAAGACTTAAATCCCTTATATGAAACTAATTCCAGAAGCAGATGGTTGGATACAACTTTGATGGCCCTTCAGTTTTTTTATTGCAAATAAAATACTTGCTAGGTTTGGTAAAACAAAAGTAGAGCACAGCTGTCTTATTTGTGTATATTTTGACTAAGCACACATAATCAGTGTATAAATGATGTGGCACAGTTAAAATAAAAAAAAAATTACTCACAGCATGTCATTACTGAACATATGCCCCCAAATGAGTAGGCACCAGGTACCTGTCCTCTAGGGGCAATTCATCAAAGCAAAATAAAAGTAAACTACAGTATACTTCCTTCTAATAAGAGGAGCAATCCTTCTGACATATAAAGAAGCCTAAAGCATGGAGGTATAATCAAAATTATAATTAACTGTCATAAGCCTTAAGCACTATCTGATTTATGAAACTTTGATCAGACAGTGATTAAATTATTTTTAGAGATTTGCAGTATGTGTCAGATCTCAATTATCCAGAGCTATCTTACCTGCAGGGAACTCTTGTTCAATTCATACGACATGTTTTGTATGGAGTGGTTCTATAAAGAGAATTTTTGCTAGGTTTCCTCTACAAAGATTCATTTTTTGGTGGCAAGTGGTCTGATGATCTAGGGTTATCTTGTTTGCTGTTCCTGGAGAGATATGAAAACTACTATAATGAATGCTGTGTACAGGTTTTCTGGATTGGAAGAGATGAAAGTATCTTTTTGAGAGGAAAACAAATGAGTTTTCAACCTGCAAATCCTGATTGCCTGCCCTATCCTTATTACTGAGAGCAGCAAGCAACAGCTGTACCTCGCATGGACAGAAGGACTGAAAAGGAATCTGTGGGGCAGAAAGGTCAAGAATTACCAAGTTGCATCAGCTAATATCCACCTTACACAATGATGCAACACTGACCTGTTACATGCCTTTCATCACTCTTTAGACATGGACCACCTGAAGTGTACAGGATGCATATACTCTTCACATACCATCTCAGACTTGTTTCACAATCTTCCTTCACCACTCAATTTTCTCCAGGGCCATATGGCTGCTTTTCTGACAGCCCCTCAGCCTCCTTTCCCTGTTTCTGGTTTGTGAGTGTGGTGGCTGCCCATGCAAATTAATGAGATTCATGTTGAGCGGGTCCCAGACAAAATTACTTCACATTAAAAATTAAGACACATTTAATTAATGGGAGAAATTAGAAAGGACCTTATTTTATTACTAAGGGTCACCCTGTTTACATTTGTTTTCATGTCAAGATTTTACTTAAGTGAAAATGCTGATTTTGATGAAAATGTCATTGACTGCTTAGCATTAAATAGTCGCATCTTTTTCAGGTAAGAATTATGAATGGGCTGCACAATGTCAACTCAGAAGGTAGATTTACACAGAACAGACATACAGAAAAGACTGCTGTACCTGTAACCTCCCAACCTCTTGCTCCCAACCTATATTGTGTTCACAGCACAAAAGCAAAGTTTCCTGTTCTGCTCAAAAGCTAATTCCCCAGGTCTTTTAGCTTCTAAAATGAAGTTTACTTCATCACTTCACGTAGGGTAGGCACTTTTCTATGTTCTAGTTTTAAACATATAGTTTTTTCTCTCAGTTCCAGTGCTACATACCATTCCAAGTAGAAGAAAAAGCTACTGTGAAGAAAAAAAACAAAACAAAACAACAAACTCGCAATAAAGAGCATTTGCAACAATCTGTACTACTTTCCTGATTCTCTTGCATCTTCCACAAACCCTAACTTCTTGTCGACGTGTTTTTTCTGGTGGATTCTCTGCACCTAAACTTGTCGGCATTAAAGTTTAGTTGATTTAAATTTACTGCCAGAGCTCTGCCACTAGAAGTCTTTTACTGATTTTTACTATATTTGCAAAAAAGTGCTTTTGCCAGTATCTCTTATTTCAATGACCAATATATGCTAACGTGTCAAGACTTGGTATATGTACAACTCTGCTAGGGCTTTATTGACCTCACTGCATTGTAAAGTAGCTGGAAAAGAACCAAAATAGCTGAAAAAGCAAAAGCTAGAGTGGATCAAATAAGTCATCTTTTTACTTTATACAGCTACTGGTAATTAATCCTAATCTTCTTCTCCATTATCTTTTCTGGATTTTCATCTTTTATGAGCAATGCATCCTTCACCAGTTGGGAAAATAATGAGATCTTGTTGCTCATTTTTGTGGAATCATAGAACCATAGGTTATGGGTTAAAAGGGACCTTAAATATCAGCTATTTCCAAATAGATCAGACATTCCTAGGAATGCCATCAACTAGACCAGGCTGCTCAAAGCCCCATCCCACCCAGCCTTGAACACTTCCAAGACTGGGGCATACAAAAGTTCTCCAGGCAATCTGTTCCAGTGTTTCACAGCCCTACAGTAAAGGATTTCTGTCTAATATCTATTCTAAACCTACTCTCTTCCATTTTAAAGCCATTCCCCCTTGTCCTATCCCTGCCCACCCTTGTCTAAAGTCCCACTCCAGCTCTCTTGTAGGCTCCCTTCAGGGAGGGAAGGCTGCTATAAGGTCTCTCTAGCACTTTCTTTTCTCCAAGGTGAACAGGCCCAACTCTCTCAGCCTGTTTGCACTGGAGATGTGCTCCAGTCCTCACCTTCATGCCCCTCCTCTGGACTCAAACATGTCAACATCCTTCTTATTTTTCATAACGTCAGTTAAGTTCTCCACTCTTCCGATAGTATTTATTATTGGCATTCCAGAGACCACAAGTCTGGATTCATGTGGGAAAAGGGAAGTTGAGCAGCCTCACAAAGCCACCTACAGCATGGAGTCAGGGGCATTGCCAGTAGCAGATCTGGTCTGTCAGTGGATGCCACAAGCCAGAGCCTATCCATAGCACTCCCCACTTAGCTGTGCATCCAGCATTTAACAATTTTCTTGCTATTCTTCCTGGCTAATCAACAGCAGGTTTTAGAAGTTTTGATGCCTCATTTCCTTTCTAAGGCAGTTTCTTTGCCTTCAAAGTAGAGGAATCATTAATTAAGCATAGTGCCCTCTTGGACACCTTTGTCATTAATTATGAATGAGAGCAGTCAAATATTCTATCCTCATAATAATGCCAAGATTAGATTAATATCAACTCTGAACTCTAGGATGCCCTCCAAAGTTCAGAAACAAAAAAGAGCAAGTAAGAAACAAGAAGTTTTAAAGGAAAGGAGAATCTTCTCTGTGAGTTGGCCTAAGGTGGATGATGACAGGTTTTTCAGAGCTTCATCTGTCTCAAAATGTGCTCTCACACTGAATAAGCTGCACTGGTTCATACGGGAGGAACACCGAATAATCATTAAAGGAGTATCTATTCGGTGACTTCCTGGCTTAATTTTTTGCTCCATAGATTTTCTTTTACCAGCAGACAAAGAATCTGGTCACAGATCTACAAAACTATATCAAGAATATGTAATCTTGTTCTTTTAATATAATGTAAGATGTGGCTTATCCACATCTTGGGAAACTCTGAACTTCAATGAAAAATCAGGCAGTTTTCCAAAGTTATTTACAAGTAAAAAATACAAAAATTTAAAATTACAGAAGCTGATTATATTTTTCAAGAGTAAGTTATGTCTTGCCATGGAAGGCTTCACTTTCCTGTCTCAGCCTTACTATCTGCACCAGGCCTGCAATTCTAGAGAAGGACAGACTGTAAGAAGAAGAGAAAAAATCCCCGTGCATACTTGATGTACTAACCCTGATCTATGTAAGACTGCCTGCATTAAGGGCACTAGATGAACTGTTCTATTAGCTTCAGTTAGAAAGCCTAAAACGGTGATTTTCAGGGTCAACTGACTCACCTTGGTCATATTAATAAACTATTTTAATAAATATGAATTATGCATATATCTCCCAGATAAAATATATATTAAGATGCTACATGCAATAACCTTATCTCAGCTTTATAGTGACACGAGGCAATAACTATATGGTTATGAAAAATACATTTGAAGTTTGAAACTCTGGATTAGATTTAGCTGGTTTTTAATGGCACATTTTTTTATTATATAGATAATTTTTTTCTCACTAGGTATTACTTTTGGACCAAATTAAGACTGTGTGGTGACTTTAATCTCACACTTCTGATTTTAAAATTATTAGAATTCTTGTAAGGGTAAATTAGGTTTAATTTGGAAGCCTTGAATCCTTACAGTGGAAGTCATTGCAAAATTCCTGTAAAGTTTTACTACTTTATATTATTGAATACATTTCCTGCTTTAGGACTCTTATTCTCTCCCTACAGAATTAAAAAGTAGTTGAGAATGCATGCTAGTATATGCTATCCCTAGCTGAGTGAAAATGCAAGTTATGAGAAATAAATGGGTTTTTTTTTTTTTATTACTGTTTGCTTGAAGAGCAGGTTTACAGATCTGGCCAGCAAAAAGCAAGTAGGGCGCTCTGACCCACGAACTGTGCTGCTGAACCAGAGCGGGAAAGTCAGTGTGATCCCTGGCTTGCCAGGCTCTGTTTCCCCATTTAAAGCTGTACTGGGGTGATGCCCAATAAACTGAGATGGGGGTTCGCCCAGACTTACCCTGGCCAAGCAGCTGCTGCTGAGGGGTTTGTCCTCAGAGGAACCACGGCCAGCTAGGCTGCTCAGGCAGCCACGTGGAACAAGTCCAGGCTAGTCTGGAGCCCCAGGAAAGTGGAGAGATGGAGTTACCCCTTTACAGGGGATCCGCACCTCAGGTTACCTCAGTTGAGACCTCTAGAGTAGGGTGAAGAAGGAGTCAGATCCAGGAAGAGGTTTTTCAGTTTTATTCCAGTTCCATGCGGTGTCTGCTACCAGCCTCTTCCTGATGACTCTCCGTAATGTCTCTCCCTGATGTCTCTCTCGACCATGTGCTCACCTAGCATTTTATACTGAGGGAAGGGGCTTGGGAAGGAACAGGAAGGCACCCAACCAGGTGAAGACAAGGGTGGTGGAGGGTGAGAAGGTGAGAAGGAGGGTGGAGAAGAAGATTGACACATGAGGAGCCCTGTCTCTTTTGGAGCATTCTTTGAATTTTGGCCAACCACACAACGGCCTTCTGGTATGTCCTCGAGATAAGAGGACAGCGGCTGAGACAGGCCTGCTACCTGGGTGGGGAGAGGAGGAAGGGAAAAACCACACATTACAACAAAGCTGGAAGCAGGCACAGCCCAAGCCCTGGAGCTGCTGGGCTCCGTTTCCACACGGATCCGTGCCCGCGCTGCTGTAACCCGTGAGCGGTGCGGGCACTGGGGCCGCACGGGGCCTGCAGAGCGCGGGTGTGGGCACTCCATCCCTCACCTCGGGGCCGCTCCGCCACCTGCGGAGCGCTCCGGTGATTGTTCACCCTGCTTCTGCTAGCTCTGTTCCACTGTTTGCTGAGACGTTGTTCAGAGTATCTGTTGTCTGTACAATTGCTGCAAACACAATAATATTTAATAAGCTAATTTGATTACCATCTAGGCAGAATTTAGATGAGGTTTCAATCCATTTCAACTCTATAGACACAGAGAAGGACTTTATTGCTTTACTTTTATCTAGTGACACAGAAAGGATGAACACAGATGATAAATTTCCTAGAGGAGCCAGTGTGTAATTAATATAAGTTAATTAATGATATCAGCTCTTTGCCCAAAAAATAAATGTTGCAATTTTATGAAGACTATAGAGTCTTGGTCAAAGAAAGCAAATATGTTCAATATCTGATTTAAATGCAGAATCAAATTCTTTAACTTAGCAGCTATGGCAAAGCTCTTCATAACTGCAAGGAAGAAATTGAATTAATATATCAACAGTTAGCATACTGCCATGTAGAAATAAGTCACAATTTATACTGTATTATGCTTTACAGTATTAGAAGAGTTGAGAGGAATTTGATCAATGGAATAAGGCAGAAGACACATTGCTTGTGACATTGGTGGAGTGCATCTCAGAATTTTTGCTCCATATATATGATTTTTCATAATCTATGTTTCATGATGCTTGATTATGATAACCTGAGAAGTGGACACCATTATAAACTGCAATATTCATCATGTGGGCAGGAGGACAATAAGGATCTTTCATTTATTTTTCTATTTTGATAATTAATTTGGTAAGCATTTTTAGCTCCTATTGAGTATAGAACTGATATTACTATGTGACTTTTAATGATTACCACAAAATCTCAATCTTGAGTGGTAATAGTCACCTCAAAGTTCATCATTTCTTATGTGAAATTAAGGTATTTTTTCCAACAACATCACTTCTATTTACCTGCAATGGATTTTTATATGCCATTTTGTTAACCTGTCACTCATCTTCATAGTTCTCCTCAATTACTGTGTTCTCTCACTGTCACTGCTGTACATTATTTTGTATCATCAGCAAATATTCCCATCTCACTGCTCATCTTCCTTTCCCAGGTCACTGTGACTGTTTTGAACAGCACAGGTTCCAATACTGACCCCTGGCAAAACAGTACTGTGATCTCCTTCCTTGCCAGAAACATATATTCCTATCACCTGGTCAATTTTTAAAGCTCTTTGGCTATTCAGTTTAAATGATGATTAACCTATGTGGGGAAACTCCTGAAATCACAGCCTAAGTTCCTTAAAAGTTTTTGGTGAGGGATGTTTCTAGAAGCACAGGAGAAGTCTGGCATGTTTTATCAGCAAGACCACTTTTACAGACATTTGTCTACACCTTCACAACCTGCAAAAGCAAATTTCCCCTTCACACTGACTCATTTCAGGCATGTTATATTGATTTATGTAATTGTACATACATGTCTACTAAATTTGTTCCACTAAATTTGTACTTCTTTTAATTGATTCTGATACTTTTCTTTGAGTGTTTCAGGGACTTTTCAATGCTGGATATAATGCGTGCACATCAATTTAATCTTACTTTAGACATCAAAGACATTTGTTCACCTCTATCTCCGACTGCAGTTGATTGAATCTAAAATTAGAAGATCAGTCTAATTTGATCTGTCTGATTTCTTCCATTTTATATCCTTAAAACTGTCTTTTGAAAACTACTGACTAAAATAGCACTAAGTAATTCACATTGTAATTTCTAACCATAACTATTATATAGCCACATAATCATAACAGCCAAATTTGAGTATAAAATTTTTTTTGGTCCATAATATACAAATGCGTTGAAAGAAAAGCACAGAAAAGTTATCAGCATTCTCTTTTCAAAAAGAACCCTCACCTCTGAAATCAAAGAATAGTAGTATTTTGTACTTACTTGTTGCTCATCTCTAACCCACATCTAGTTCATACATATACTGGCCAGAAACAACATATGCAGTCTGTCCCTTTATCGTGGCAGACATCAAACACGGCATTTTAAGTAAGTGTTTTGACTACAAGCAAATTAGTAATTATTTTCAGTCAGCTCCTTAAAAGCTCCTAAATTTCACTGAATGCCACTGATAAGCCTCCCATATGTCTAGTGATGTTGTTGCCATGGCTTCTGACATGATGACATTGGGATATTAAGACATCCAGAAATAACATTTGGGGAGTGATTTTCTGATAGTATATCTAATGAATTGATGTTCCTGTTCATGAGAGCAAGCTACTTGTACTGCAGACACATGCTGAGTGGGATTCCACACAGGCTTCCCAATTCACCTGACTCATGACACATGTCTGTGTCTTGGCACCAAAAGATCTGTGACAAACTGTGTGGTGATCTGTGACAAACTGTGTGGTGATCTGTGCAAGAGATACCTCTGGTAGCTGAAATTATGCTATAGCTACAATGCTCATTTTAGATCACCGTGACCAAGAATAGGCTAAGAGCAGATTACACTCACTTACTGCACTGTTTATAAGAAAAATGAACAATGTCAGACAAGTCTGACATTATACCCCCGTGGTAAAGTTAATAATGGACAACATGCATGATTTAAGTAAATCATATACAAATTTTTAAAAAGTAATAACTGTTTGAGCTCTGGTTCTTAAAGCTTGGAATAAAAAAAAAAAAAAAGATCAGATTTCCAGCTTTGATATTTTACATAGGTAGGGTGCCAGTCAAGGGTGTGAAAAGTCATAAAATAACCTCATCATAGAGGAATCAAGATATATTGTAAACCTAAGCAAACCTCAAGTGCTGTGAGAGGTCTAATCATGATTTATGGATGAAATTGGCCTGGATGTATTAGGATGAATGCACAATTTTTCATACTTTGTCCTATGAAGCTCAACTTCAAAGTATTTTAAGTTAATGCATCTCTAACTGCGAAAAAAAGGGATTTTCTTTCTTGAGATAAATGGGAGGGACCAAACAAGACATAAGAAGCCTGAATCCATCTTCCAAAATTGTCTTTATTGCATGTTCCATCAAAATAAATACTCATGTTATAAAGGTTTGTTCCTTCTATATGTTCTTTCCACTGTATTTCTAAATATTATTGACAGGGTGATAGAATGCCTTTCACCTTTTCTTTAATATTAATAAAAATTCCATAATGAACTTTTGCAAAAAAAGCCTCATGGAGAATTTTGCATCAGAGATCTGTCTGAAAAGTAATGGCAAGATATCCTTGTAACCACATAGACAAGCTCTTCAAGTCCTAAATCATTCACTTAACATGAAAAAAAAGTCTTCCTTGACTACTGGATAATTGCATCCCACTTAGAAAAGGCTTTTTAATGTATCAACAATGCTGGTGTTGACATCTGCCAAGGTAATTTTGATGCAGTCTTTTATAATTACTCATTTTCATGAAACCCACGTAGACTCAAAGTGTGCCTTACTTTCCTTAGAGATAGCAATAATGGAAACCTAACAGCATCTTGAAATGCTTACATTGTCATGATAGAAGTTGTTCAGGAATTAATATAGGCATCAGGGGAAAGAGAAAGGATACTACACCTGAATTTCAACCATGCTAGGAATCCCTGGACTTTTGTGCATATAGGCTGAACTATGGATGCTATTTAGCTGTCTCCTAAATGTACAAATGATTTATTTCCCAGATAACAACATCCATCTTGAAAATGGAGTCTCAGAATAGATCTCTAGACATCTTAGGAAGACCAAATGATTGAAGAGGTGAATAAAGACAGAAAAAAACAACCTTAAAGTTCAGTATCTTCTACTTCAGCAGAGAGCTCCAAAATACTTCTGGGACAGATAAGTAAGGATACAACTGACTTCTTCTGAATTTACTGAAGCAGATCTGGAACTTGACCAAACAGATGCAGAAGCCATACTTAAAATATTTGAGAACCACTGACTGCTGATCAGATTGATCTTTTCCACCTGACAGCTAGTCATCTACTTCTAATAGACCATGTGATTTACTTGAGGTTACATTAAAAAAAAAAAAAAGCTTAAAATATGACTATTTCTAAAGGAATCATCCTGAGAGGGAGACTACCTTGAAAAATTCTAGGATGATTTATCCTATCAGGAACTAAAATTGGTTTTAGATATCAACTCAACAAAGATGGAAAGAGAAGGAGGGAGACAGAAATGGCAAGTAAACAAATCACTCAGGAAAAGTAATATTCTGAGAAACAAAACTTTGATGACATAGAGAATTGTACCCAACCAGTTTGAAGAACTGAGCATTGTTAGAAAACTGTATCATGTTCCTATGAATCATATAAACCAATGTGGCTTTACAGTTTCCTGTATTAAATATAATTTTGAGCAATGCCAACATGCTAGAATGAAAAAAAAAAAAGATATAGTTAATGCAATATGGGATGTTGTTGTTGCCAAGAGCATGGCTTTTTTTACTAAGCTATTGGTCAGCAACAGTTATCCTATTTAATCAAAGCAGACAGTTAGATACACTCATTTTTAAAAGTATCATTATAATCTGCTACTTTGAGTCATACAAACAGCCAAAATTTCAGAGACAAATATTTGTAGTACATTTTCATCTGGTTTGTGTTTTAAAAGGTTAACACATGAGGGGGATAAAAGTATGTAAAGTAAAATTCTCCCTTTGGTTTGTTCTATACATATGACATAACAGTATCCAAAAATGCCTGCTTTTCCCCCTTCAGTCAGCAACTGAGCCCAAGGACAATACTCTACAAATGGCAACATTTGTGCCACTGAATCTGAAGTCAAGGATCTGTTAAGATATGTAATTTCTTTTGCTTACCTATGACTTAAGGGCCTCTATTTCTTCATACACTGAAAAAAACCACCAGTATAAGAGCATAAACTAAATTACATTTCTTTGCTCTGCACAGAAACATGTTTTATAAAAGTAATGGTCGATGACACTATAGACTTTGAAAGTGAATATGAAGTGTTTTTCTCATATCAGTACAACCATGAAAGAAAAATATTGTTATGCTTTTATAAACTAGTCCAGTTAGTGTGTGTATAAATTGTAATGGTTTACAATACTTGGGTACCCACAAACACAACTTAAATGTCATCTTCACAATATTATCCCACAATTTAAAATACTTATTTCCTCTGAATCCCTCTTTATTTCATTTACCTCCTGCACATTTCTTTTTATGATTAGCTGTACCAAATATAAATCTGGAGTAGTAAAGAAAACATTTTGCTGCAGCATAGTAACTGTTTCTGATACTTTCTGCCTGAAGCAGACGGATGATCTCAGAGAAAGCAGCTGAAGAGTTTACAGCATAGGCCCTCCTCTGGCACACACTTTGCTTTTTAATGCTGAAAATTATGATTTCAGAAAATATAGATACAGGAATTAATAACTATAAGTATAGTGAAAAGAATGCTTACTTCCCTTTATTTCTGGTATCTAACTCTTGTCCACATTCACTGAAAAGAAATTCTAGTCAAAATATTACTAAATATAATCAAAATGTCATGACATGCTCATACGAATGATTTTCCCATTGTTTTGAAAATATTTGAACACATAAATAAGCCACATTATTGGCTTAATTGATTACACACTGTATGAGAAAAGGGCATAGTGTGTTCTCTGCAGAGCCACAGGCTAAAACATATTTACTTACACAAATCATCTGGCAAATGCTTAACTAATAATCATTTACACTCAGAGACATTGTGATTGATTCCTCAGTTTGTGGAAAAAAGAAGTAGAGAATTACTTGGGCAATGCATTCGCAATTACTCCATTGCCCCCTGCTACACAGCAAAGTTACCAGCTGCTCTCCAGCTCCAGGAATTTAGTAATGGTGATTGTGTAAAAGCAAACAACAAAAAAAAAAAAGTTTGTTCAAACAAGTGTGGTTGAGCTGGCATGACTGGCATCTAGAACGAAATTTTACACCACAGCCTTGGACACTGTGCCAAGTTCCAAAGAACTCCTGCAGATGAAAGTTTGGCTTGTCCAGAAGCTTCAAGAAGGTGCTACAGTGGGACAGTGGCATGTCAGCTATAGCTGGCAGTTTTTCATGCAGGAAAATGAGTTTCCCATAATTTTCATTTGAATTCTTTTAAAAAACACACCCACTTGCACAAATCTAGATTACCCTCCCAATTAATATGGAATGTAGCCTGCACAGCAGTTCTTCAAGCATACAGCATTAATCCCACAGATTAGAAAGGGACAGGAAATTAAGAACAGATGTTTCATAGCAGTGCTGTGCTAATGATGACTGAATTAGTGCCAAGAGAACTAATATATCCACAGGATATCCAATATTGCCAAGCCTGGGTTCTCAATTACCTTATACATGACATTATGTTTCCAGATCCAAAACCATCTAATTCAGAGCTCTGGGATTTCTTCACAGCAGTGCATTGCATTTTATGGACATCTCTAGTGTCCCTTGAGATTACTCTCTGTTCCACTCATTCCGCCATCTGTGCTGTGCATGGTCTGCTACATCAGGGAACATTTCAGCAAACAAGGTGAGTCCTACCATTATGATTATATCAACTAACACCAAAAGGAACATCTTTGAAATAGCAGTTAACATCTTAAAAGTTGTTTAGTTGTTTTTAGTTTACTGCAACTAGGGGCACATAAAATCTAAAAAGTAATAGAACCAATGATCCTATTGTTTAAAGACTAGCAAATATGTTCAAAAGAAAAAAAAAGTAAAATAAATAACATGGAAGCTTTATATCAGACAGTGAGATGCCAAAACATGGCACAAAACTGACATCCTTAAAAGAAATTTTATTTTACACAGGGCATTATAACCAGAATTGTCAACATATTAAGATTATCGCTTTTTTAAAAAAGGGAGAGAAAGGCAAGGGTAGGGGAAGGGGAGGAAAATACTACTGCTAGGAATATATTAGAGACATAAAAAGTGATGAGTGAACAGTGATGCCCACCAAAGAAAACATCAGCAATGAAGGTATATATGCTTTGCAAGGGGTGAAATGGAAACAATACAGTTTCAGAGTCAAAACATTGAATCTATGTCTCTAAAGTGACAGAGATTTATGCTTCATTTGGGAAGCAGCAAGTAATGATTGCCACTACTGGTCACTCTAAGAAGTAATGCTGAAGAGAGAAAATAAACAATTAACCATTGCCTAAAGTAGGAATGTACCTTAGGCAGTGGTTAATTGTTTGTTTTCTCTCTTTGAGAAAAATGGGCCTGGTGATTTCTTACATTAATATTTTTCTTAAATTGTTTGTCAGAAAATGTAAAATTATGTGTGTTTTTATTAAATATTTTTATTGCATTATTTTCATGTTTTGTGAAACTGCACCTGCAAAAAAAAAAAAAAAAAAAAAAAAAAGAGAAAATAATGTTGAAACAGCCTTTTGAATTTTCAGCAAAAGTTATTTTGAAATAATACTGCAGAAAACCTCAAAATCTAGAAATCAATATACCTCATAGCAGTACATTTTCTGCAGGCAAGTTAACACAAAAAAACTCAATGGAATACATCTCTTAGAGAAAGAATAAAACAAATTCAGCAGAAATATGAAGCAGCAATACTGAAATGTGTTGGAATTAATAGCAGTGCTCATATGCGAGACTCATATAGTGATCTTCAGCTACATAATACTAAAGAATGATACTTAATATCTACATATGTCTTTAAAACACTTTGAAATACCATGGCCTTTCGAACACAGAGCTCCTGCTTCTTTAGATACCTTTTTTCTTTTCTTGTTAGATGGGACTTCATATCAAACACTGCATAAATTATCTTTTCTCAGGTTCATACAAAATCATGGAACGTTTGGGGTTGGAAGGAACCTCTACAGATCACCTTATCCAGCCTCCCTGCTAAGGTTCACCTTGAACAGGTTGCAGACATTAGAATAGCATTTCCCAAAAAAACAGAGGAGAGCAGGTCAGTACCTCTCTCCCTGGCATCAAGATATTTTGCAATATGGGAGTTGTCAAGTTTCAGTTAATTCTGAAGCAACTTTATCTAAGGTAATCATACCATTTCTATCACTAAATATCATCTGGCAAAAATGTGTAATACAAACAGTACAAGTCATATATTTTGCTAACTGAATGTATTTTTATTAGTTCTACTTACCACTATTGGTGACTGGGATCAGGTGAAACCTACATTAGTTAAATTTTTTTATGGACTAAAATTGTAGATGCTTCAAATTGAAAACTACTGTAATTTCAGAAATCTATTATAATTCCTCTATATAAAAAGGACTATAAACTGACTGAGCAAGTAAAAGTATATAAAAGACAAAATGTTAGTAAGAAAAGGGTGAGTTTTATTTCCTAGGGAAGACCTGGAGTGCATTAATTGTGGTACTGAGATTGGAAGAACAGGCAGATGCACACGTGTAATACCAGCATTCACATTAAATACTGCATATAAATAACACAGTGGTTCTTTGATATGGCACAGAGGATATGTTTAAAGATGCAAAGGTAAAAGATAATCTGCCAAAGAAGGCAATATTGCTGTGCTTGTAATCAAAATAAAACAAAATAAAATAAAATAAAATAAAAATAAAACTTCTTTAAGACAACCTGATAGCTACAAGATACATTTGGTAAAGAAAAGTTATTCATGCATAATAGTGCTACTTGGTAAAAATACATCAGGTATAAGGCAGGGTGTGGGCATAGATAACACAAAGCAAAGGGTGTTTAGAGAAAAAGATAGTTTTATTGAACACTTAAAATCCCAGGGAAAGAAAATAATGATTAGTGTATAAGAAAGCATTAAAGACTGTAGGAAATGATAAGGATGGCTGTTTCAAATCAGTTAATAATATAAAGAAAACAATATAAATAAAATATATATCATAAAAAATTCTACTTACTCTGTTATGGAAAGCAAACAAAAAAAAGGGAATTAATGGGATATCTTAGAGTTGGAAACTGAGATGGTTAATGTGTCTGGGGAAAAAAAGGTAAAAATAAAAAAAAATGGTGAAAAGGGGATAGAAACCAAGTGGAGAAAGGAAAATATTAAAATCCTTCCCCATTGTGCACTGAACAGGTAATCAAACAACTAGAACTGTACAAATCAGTTGAGAACTCCAGGCTCAGGGGAATTGTGTTTTTTAGAATTTTGCAGAAGGTAGGCAGAAAGAGGGGAAAATTATTGGCCAAATTCAATACTACACTAAGAGCAAGGAGTACTGAAGGGCACATAATGCCACCTCAGTGTTGAGGAATGGAATGAAGAGGACATGTAACAATCTTAGTAGAAGAGATAGCATAGCTGTGAGGGCACCTGAAAACCCAAAAAAGCTGCACTTGTAAAACCAATAATATGTAAATCAGTAAATGGCAGACAAAATGGTTTCATATACCAAAAATCATAGCTGGATTCACAAAGGTAAAATAGTAAATATGATGCCTCCCTATTAAATTAAAAAATGTTTCTGCCTCAGAAGAGATTAAATTACAGACATACTTTAGGCTGTGATTTCAGTCTCTACAGGACCCTTTCTTCTTGCAATATTACTTTTCAATACAAATAAGAGAATTTTACACATGAATTTCACTAAATTATGAGTTTTCCCATATTCATAATTAGATTTTTTATGGTAAATCTAGATTAGCAATCACAGAAACCGAATTCATTTCATGTCTCAAGTATGTATCATAAACAAACCATTTGAGGCCAAGCTTAGCTGTGCTGTTGTATGTATACCCTAAACTCACTTATATTTCTTTATTTATATATAGATGGGTTTACTACTGAAAAGAACAGAATTCTGAAAATATTAGAGCTTGTGAATGACTTCATTCATTTAGATGTCAAAAACACACTTATATAAGTTTACTGAATAAGAATTAGATCAAGTGATTATTTAAATGTCTGCCTAACTTAGCACTTTATTGAAACAGAGTGAAATTTTCTGTGTTTAATTTCTGTCGTCATAAACCGAAAGAGTAATCCAGTTTTCTCCTTACTGCTTTTGTCTGAGGCTTAAGTGCAGTGGGTAAGGCTGTGGGCTGATCCCTTGGCTTTTGATTGCCACTTTCTAGAAAGAGCCATTGGGTGTACCTGGGTTATGAGCCCCACCTCTAACTCAGGGCCTGTTGATTCTACCACAACGTAGGCAGGAGTTCTTCACCTTTACAGGTTATGCATATAAAATTGCACAGCCACAGACTGAATGGAGATCATCAGCTTCAATATCAGGGGCACTGAAATCAAATGATGCTTCCAGAAAGTACAATTTGTTTGGAAGGAGAAGGTTCAGGACCCTGATACAAAACTGCTTCCTAGTTTGATTAAACTACGTAACAGAGATTGAAGAAATGTGACACTCACTCATTGCTTTTGTATGCATTGCAAATTTAAGCATGGGCTCTTGTGTGATCTACAAGCTGTGTAAAATTAATGCAAATACTGTTGAGAAAATACTAAGAAGCTGAACAAATTAATTAATTTTTAATAGTTTTAGTTTATGGACTGATAAATTGTTTCAGTTTATTACACAAAGTATATGGTAATGATGAGACTGGAAACAGAATATTATCACAGAGACTCAACTAAAAGCAGTCACAAAGCAGAACACACACCAACAAAAAAGTTTTCAGGTAATTATGGGCAGTCTTTAAAAGACTGAAAGTCCCTATTTAGAATTATACACCACTTTTGTTTAATTTATATAGATATATACTACAGCACAGAGCTATGCATAAATGACATGTTACTGGTGGACAGAGCAATTTATGCAATAAATATACCTTTGCATATAAGCAGCTTTTAAAAATTAACTACAGCTGATAGCATTTTTTCAAGAGTTAACTGATTATAGTCAAGTTAAAAAGAACTCATCGTAGAACTGTCAGTGACAGTCATCTACTGTCATAGTATATTTATCACAGGAGTTTTACAAGCCTGTGCAATTATCAGGAATGTAGATACATAGTTAGAAAAAGAAGTCATGCTTTCCTTCCACAGCTTCACCAGAGAAAAGATATCTCCTGAGTTTCAGAAGAAAGAAAATAATAAAAGCTCTTTAAGAATACCCTTCCTCTTCTAGCTCTTCAGGAGAGCTTATCCTTTACATTGCTTTGGGAGGGTGAAATAGAGGTCTCTATTTCATTAAGTGAAAGGAAGGTTTCATTGGGAGTTTCTAGCCTTTAACAACCCTTGAGGTGGCACCTCACCCTTTTTCTCTGTGTGGTGTGCTTTGTGCAAGCAGCTGTGGCTGCCTGCTCCTCCTCCACCTGAGCTTCACAAACATTTGTTTGCATACCTTGCTTCACACCAGGTTCAATTCTCTCTCTGGGATAATGAGAGGGTTTTTTCGCTTCACTCTTAGAAAAGCCTGAATAAAGCAGGCAGACATCAGTCTCCTTTTGGAAATTTTTAAATCTATGAGGATTTAAGACATTTGAGTCATCAGAACTTAGGAGATTCCTGGTGCTCACATTTTTCCCTGATCCTTAACATGCATAAAGTAAGGGCACTGGAAATAGACCTATACACATGTATACTTCTCTTTTGCAGTCTCTTTTCAGGTTTAGGCACAGCCACAGTCCAGTTCAGCCCACTCACAAAGGTTGTCCACACAACCATGAGATCTTCTTGTGAATGAAAATTTTAATTTTGAAACAGAAAAGACATTTTAAAATTGCATATTGCTCCAATACACACAGGAACATTTAAGCTCCGGACATGTATCAGAACATGCTTGAACTTAGTAGGAGGCTTCTGAGTTTGAGCAAATTATGGGAAAAAGGAAAATATTATGGTTACAGAAACAGCAATAAGAGAATCAAGTTATTCCTCCCCTGAGGGAAGCAATACAAATAGAAGACTTGTCACCTGTAAGTAAAGAATCTGGGTACAGATACTAGACAGAATTATATATACCAATAAAAATAAAGTAGGAAGGGTAACGGCCAAGATATGAAACCTTGAGAGAAAATCTTAGCAAAGATACAGGAGTTGTAAACAATTTATCAATAAAAGGAGAGATTTAGAAAAGGGTGGCCAACACAGAAATCATGTAGTTTTCTCCATGTTACCTTTTTGATGTGGTTATGTGCATGAACTCATACAGTGTTCCTGCATGACTAATCACATGGGTCCTACATCACTTACTGGCTTAATGAGTTCTACTGCAATGGAGAGACAGAATATCACTGCTGGAAAATATAAATTGCTCTCAGCACTTGGTGCACTTGGGGTGTAACTATTATTCGAGCTCTATTCTTCCCTAAATGTATGCCATATTTGGTTGCACAGACAAACCTTTTTACTGATAAACCAAATAGCAGAGACTTATCAAAACTTTTATACTAGTGTCTCTTATGGCAATCTGACTAATTTTACTCCTCAGGAAGAATGAGTTTCTTAGAGAAACAAGGCTTGTTTGAAGATGTTACTTGCAAACATTTACATATATATGTGTGTGTGTCTGTCTGTGTGTCTGTGTTACACGGCAGTAACTTTTTAGACCACTGACTGATTTCAAGCAAGTGTAAGAAGATGAGAGAAATATATGATCATTAAGTTACATGTAGCAAAATCTGTTTGTTTGTTGTTTGTTTATTTTTTTAACAAGTGCCTTTTGTAGAAAAAGTCTGTGGTATCCCTTACTGAGGATCTTGTTTATCAATAGATTCTTGTCACAAAAGCACCTCTTGACAGGTAGGACTCTTCCAGCTTTTCTACACCACTTATCACTCATTTAAACTCCCATGGTTCTTGACATTAGATGTTAGAAACAGTGTATGAGTGCAATGAGATTTAAAAAGAAAAATAGCCTCATTTTAAAACTACTTTTATGCTTTCATTTGGAGTAAAAGATAATAGACTTAGCTGACCCATGTGCTAGAGTACAGCATGTATATGTCTATGCAAGAACTTAATTCTAGCACCAATGCTCTACCTAAGGGCATTAGACTTGAATGTGGTATTACACTCCAGAACTTTTATGTAAACATATAACAAATTCCTATTGCTACTCAAAAATCTCTACATCATGCCATATGAGACAGGCTGCACCTCAGATGCATTTGAACAAAGCATTGTATGTTTTGAAAAAATTTTAAATAGCTCTTTTGCAGAACATATTTTATCAATAATTATGTATTATTGATGATAAATATATGGTTATTCTCAAAATCTTGCAATGAGCAAAATGGAAACACACCTTAAGTGTAATGGCAAAAATTATAGGCATCTTAACTAATAACAATAATTAGGTCAAATCAAAGCACAGAAACAAGTCAATGTTACAGGAGTTGTCTTAATAGCTACTAATACATGAACATTTATGCATGCATTTAGAAACTATAGCTACTCCATCCATAGTAAGTATGGAAGCAGAGTCTTCTCCGACTGCATCCACAGTGACTGTATATCAGTCACAGAATCAGAGTCACAGAATGGGCCAGGTTGGAAGGGACCACTGTGGGTCATCCGGTCCAACCTCCCTGCTTGATCAGGGTCACCCCAGAGCAGGTGGCAAACAGGATTGTGTTGAGATGGTTCTTTAATATTTCCAGTGAGGGAGACTCCACACACTTAGATACTTTTAGTTTATCTTTGCTACCCTAAAACTAATTTTCCTCAATTTTCAGAACCACAACTCTTTAACTACCTCCTGATATGTTTACAGAATCCTGGCCTTATAAACTCTGAGACTATTTCAGTTATTTAGGGCATGGTGCTAATAATGCCAAGGCTGTGGGTTTGATGGGCCATTCACTTAAGAGTTGGACGTGATGGTTGCTTGTGGGTCCCTTGCAACTCAGAATATTCTGTGCTGGTGTCTACCTTACTCTCTTACAATCTCCTTCCTGCACACTGCACCCCGAAGGACACCTCACTTTCACAACTTCTGCTGCTATCCCATTGAGCAACACAACACTACACTCTATCATTAGGTTGCATCCCTAAATAATTTTGTCTCCAGAACATAAATCATGATTGCTACCAAAATAATTTTTAAAAAATAACCTGAAGTAAAACAAACCAAGCCTGGACACTAGTCCATTAGAAAAATTGCTGTTCCAGTTAAACCAACCAAGCCCCAAAACTCCAAGCAAGGCAAAGAAAATTTTGACAAAGTCTGACAAACCCATCTGTAAAGGCTTGCAAAGTCATCACAAAGGCTGAGACATATTTACTAGTAGCAACAAAATTATATTTACATGGTACAGTACCCGGCACACTAAAATCCCAAGATTGTCACAACCTTTCAAAATGTGTTGAGTATGATTCAACATGTGGGACAAAGGCAAAACATTTTATCTTGTTATCCACCATCACTTTGTAGAGATGGATCAGTTTCTCAGGTTCAGTACCCTCCACTTACCTAGTTCCTGCTTTGTGCCATGTACCCTCTCACCAGCTGTTTGCACAGCACACGCTAATTTAAAAACAAACAGCTGAATGGAATATGCTTCAAAGACCTTATCCAGTATTTTTAATAAGCTTTGCTTGGAAACCTATCAATGCTTCTTTTAAAAACACATTTTAACATTACAAAATATAGGATGTTAAAAAATCAAGTTAACTGAAAGGACCAGATGTTTACATTGGTGCCCAAGGGTGTCATATCATTTCAGTATTATGTTATTATTGCCTAAATTCTATTTCAGACACTTATATACTACTGAGGAATTCCCTAATCAGGGAACGTTTATAACAGTCAACATGATAGTTTGATAACATAACCAAGTGTAGCTACATTTCTGATCTACCACTCTGAAATATGTAGCACTGTTATTTCATTTTGTTACAATAGTTCTGAATGATCAAGCCTAATATAAAAGGAGATCAAATTAACTGAGATTGTAGTTGACATCATCATTACACATGGGTTCTCATTGTCAGTAAAGATGATAAAATCTATGACATGTTTCTTTGAATTATAATCATTCCTATTTTGAGATTTCCCTCATTACATGTTTTATTCACCCATACAAATATAAATGTCAGTTTTCAATGAGGAAGATTATGGCAAGGTCATTAGCCTATTAGACCACTGCAGTAAGTAATATAAGCCTTCATAAAATGAGTAAAGCCCCTATGTATCTGAGCAAGAAAACGTCGCCTTGAGCAAATTTCTTCTTACATAAAGATTTCTCTAAGTAAAACCTCAGATTGCCAAAGCAGATACAGACACAGCAGAAATATGCTTTCTCAAATTCAAGTTATTCAGATATATTTTCTTGCTACTAATTTAAATGTGACTTGAAATATTTTATTTAAAATACTAGCTAGAAATAAATCCATTTTTAGATGCTGTAATAATTGCTTTGTTATAAAGTAAAGTCACAGTATCTAAGAGACTGATTTAAAGGAAAGTACAGTTTCCTTAAGGGAGTCCATGGTAATTTAATTTAATTATCTCATTCCAACTGGTGATAATATCCAAAGGGAAACTATTTCTAAATTTACTTTTTATTAAAACTTAATTCAAGCACAGCTAGCCAAATGTATATGTACTGCAAAAGTATTTTAACTTCAGTGCCATTGTCCGACTCAGTACCTGTCACTTCAATGAGGAGACAGTCCTGTTATTCTAAAATACCAGAAAATAGATAAACACAAAATACTGTGACTGTAAAAAAAAAATAAATTAGCTAATAGAGATCAAAGTGAATCGGCCAATATATGAGGGATACTTTTTTCTACTTTTTGTAATATTTAGACAGTTCTGTGCTCCAGTGGTGAGGAAGCTTGCACAGGGATTCTCTGGTATTTCTATCTAACCATTTCCAGTGCCATTTTCAGTAGCAATGGCAGTTCCCTCTCAGTTATCTCCATTTGAATCCAAGCACTGCACACCTGGTAGCCAGCAGTGATTCTTTAAGAGACATGAATACATATGTTTGAAGGGAGAAAAACCCTTCTGAAGGCTGTTGGCACTTAATGTAGGGCAAGAAGAGATTGCTTTGTACGGTAAGGTACTGGTTTTCCACTACTGCTCTTGTACTTGACCCTATAATCATCATTAGTTACACACACCAACCACTTGAGAGCAAACAGTCACTTTGGCAGACCATTAAAAATATAAGTGAACAAGGCTGTTAGGAGTTCCTGGCAGCAAAACTATTCAAAGCCCTTCTACCTTAACTGCACCGTGCTTAATTGGGAAATGCCCACTTGGCATAGCTGCAGCCAAGACTTATTTCCTGCTCTTCTGGAATAAATAGATGTTTTCTTTCTACCCTCAAGGTGACATCTCCCATGTTGCAAAGCAATTCAAAGAGAAGTGATATTTTTAGCTCTCCTTGTAGCTCTTAATAGAGTTATGGCCATTACACAGCACATTAGCTGTTTGCAGGGATGTTCTTGGCAATAAAGTGGGCTTCAGCCCTATCACACTGCATGACTTTATTTTTCTAGCACATCCCTTTTGCTTTTGTACTTCAAATAACTGATCTTGTACTGATTTTTAAGAGCATTTTCTCTGATTTTTATTCCATTGCTGCTTTGAATTCTCTTCCTAATATCTTTTCCAGTACTGTTTCTACTGTTTAAAAATTTTACAAAAGTTTTGGGGTTGAGATTCAATATTTTGAAGCTAAAGGTTCATTTTTGCCACAAGATTAATGCTTGAAAATGGAAAAAAAAAGTAATATACTGGCACATTCAACAGTTGGCAACTAGAATAGACTGGCGTTCTGACTTTAAAGCTGGAGGCCATTCAATCCATCTAGTTAAATTGCCATTAAGTCTGAGTCTTGCTTGGGTGAGGTGTCTTTTCAGAAAAGACATAAAACCATCTGGTTCTGCTGCACACCAAAATAAATAATCCATCGATTTTGTTCAAGGCGTGAATTGTTATCACAACTAAAAATATTTTTTTTTATTTTTATCTATATTTTTACTCATCTTCCAGCCTTGTTTGTGCTACACGTTTCACTGCTTTCTCCTGAAGCTTTTTCTGTGCAACAAAAACTCAGTGTTTTTACAGGTAATTTTATCAATAAAATACATGTCTGTAAAACTCAGACTCAGATGTGTTTGATAGGTCCCAATTTCCATAAAATCACATCCCTTCTTGATTACTGTATAAACATTCTTTCATTCTTACATTTACAAATCAAATCTTATATCACTTTTGCATGTTGCCAGTTAGACTATGCAGTCCAGTTTTCCACTTGCCTTCTCTGAACAGTAGTACAGTTCTTGAACTTTGGCATCCTACACTATAGCCAGTTTTCAATCTATATTATTAATTTTCTCCAGTAGGCCACAGATGTATCTGGACTGTGTGCTTCTGGGATCTGGTGATTGTAAAAGGTCGACCTGTAGTTCATTTTATTCCTTCCAGTTAATAATGGACCAGAAAGCATTTTATATTAATGTATTATCCCTATTCTTCCAAGTAAAGAAAAAAATATTTCTTCATTTTCTACATCACTGCTAACAATTTTGTCATCTTCACCTATTAAACTGCTCATATCAAACTTAAGATTAATTTTGTATCTAATACACTATAAAACTTGATTCATATTAATATCAGAAATACCAGCTGTGGATTTTATTCTGACATCTTTTGCTTGTGGTTTTTTTTCTTCATGAATTTTTCCATTTATAAAAGTTGTTGCCTTATGGAATTTTAGGTTAAAACCCTCTAGTTTTCTTTATTTCTAATTGCTGTCATTATTAGTCCTTGAAACAAGCATAGGCATATAACAAAAGCTGTCCTCTTTTTCACTGTAGTGGTATAGGTGTTCATATATATAAACTTTTTAAAAGAATTTCCCCTGTTCTTTCCGTCTCTTTTTTTTTTTTGTTAGTCATCAGTCACACTTTTCTGATTTTGAATCAATTTGCTATTTAGACATACATATTTATGTATATACATATGTACTCTGATTGGCACTTTCCCTTGCTCATTTGCACAGTAAGAAATCAGGTCATAAAAAATAGTCTCTAGGCAATCACTAAAATCCAGGTGATTTATTTACCTCCAGAATTATCTCATGTTGAGTGCAATACCTTCTGCATATCAAAGTTTTTAATCAGATTCATAATAGTGAATCAATGCAGAACAAAGCATAAAGGTTTAAATGTGAACATAGACTTCTGCTCCTTAGATGTTTTCATTTAAACTGTATTTTTTCCTTTTTTAGCTTTATGTATTTTTTCATTAGTTAAAACATCCACCTTTTTTTTTTGTCTGTTTTGCCAGTGCTCACTTAGTTTTACAATTTGCATTCTTGATCCTTTTTTAATTATTTCTACATCCTTGTTGATAATTGAATTTAGATAACTGCATTTGGAGAGAATCTTATTTAATGTAAACTCTCTTTCAGTTATTTATACATATTAATAAATTTGCTCTCACTTTGTGTTGCTGAAATATTATAAGCACCATTTCAAGTTCATCTCCTTCTAGCCTATTATTCCTGACAGAGATGGCTGTGAACCAAAATTATACGGTCAAAGTCACAGACTACAGATTTTCAAAATCCAGATCCTGTGCTATAATGCAAAACTTGCTTTACCACACACATAACACACACACAAATCTGGTAAAGCTACACTCATAAAAATATTATTGCAGAAAAGAGGGAGCTAGAGCATTCCTTTGTTTGTACAAACAAGGGATTAAGGAAGAGGGCTTCCATGTTGTGGAATTGAAGAAATCTGGAATTGAAGAGTGAGGTTTACTCCAGCACCAGTGGATCAGTTCCCTGGATCAATTTCAATAACCTAATACATGGTGCTGTGCACATTCTGCCATGGAGCTTTAGTTCATGGCCAAAGGGACTCAGATGCCCTCTGTAGGGATTTCCCCATAAAGGCTTCCTTTCTGAGTAAAGGAAACAACTGGGCTTTTTGCTGGTTTCTTTCACTTTGTCTCAGAATAACAGAATATGCTGAGTTGTAAGGGACCCACAAGGATCATCAAGTCAAATTCATAAGGACAGGACCATTCCCAAGAGTCACACCATGTATTTTCCAAATGCTTTTTGAACTTTGTCAGGCTTGGTGCTGCGACCACTTCCCTGGGAGCTTGTTCCAGTGCCCAACCACCCTCTGGGTGAAGAACCTTTTCCTAATATCCAACCTAAACCTCCCCTGACACTACAGCTTCAGGCCATTCCCTTGGGTCCTGTCACTGATCACCACAGAGAAGAGAAACCAAGTGGTCTCAGCCCCTCCTCATATGGCTTCCCCTCCTTTGGACACTCTCTAATAGCTTAATATCTTTCTTACATTATGGCACCCAAAACTGCCCCCAGCAGTTGCTAAGGTCACCCCAGTGCACAGCAGAGTGGGATAATCCCTTCCCTTGTCTGGCTGGTGATGCTGTGCCTGATGCTCCCCAGGACACTATTGGCCCTCCTGGCTGCCAGGGCACTGCTGAGTCATGTTCAGCTTGCCATTAACCAGGACCCCCAAGCCCCTTTCCTTGACACTTCTTTCCAGCATCTCATTCCCCAGTCTGTATGCACCTTCAGGGTTGCCCCATCCCAGGTGCAGAATCCAGCACTTCCCCTTGTTAAACTTCATGTGGTTGGAGATTATTCAGCCCTCTAATTTGCTGAGGTCTCTCTGCAGGCCCTCCCTGCCTTTGAGGGAGTCAACAGCTCCTCCAGTTTTGTATCATCTGTGAATGCTTCATATCCCTTCCAGTACTGCATCCAAGACATTTAACATTTGAGTGCCTTACTTGGAGCATGCAGGAAAGAAATCTTCCACTTAACGTCACTACAGCACTGACTCAGAAAAGTTGCTTGGAGTTCTTAGTCCTGTGTGCATTTCTAACTACAATGTGACAGTCAGAAGGACCTTTCACAGGTCTGAAGTCTTTGCTACAGCAAAACCACACACTGACAGGCACAATTTTTCTTTCCTGATGTGATTTTTTCCTGAATCAACTAATAATTGTAGGTATTTCCAAGGAAAGGTCAATTCTGACAAATGATTACTCAAAAACAACTGCACATTTGCCTTGTCATCTTGCATCTTTTTTACAAATTATCTCCTAGTAAAAAAACATAATCTGGTTGCAATCAGTGTAACTCTGCCTTTTATCAACCACTTATTCATGCAGTTTGCCAAGTTTCTATCTATATTAAAGCTGTACTACTGGTTTTCACCAGATGAGACTCTGGCATGCTATTTTCAATAGCAGAGATGTGGGCAACCAATTAGAGCTGCCTTTGAAGAAAATTGGGAATTAATAGCCTCCCAAAGCTTGCCTAAGCATGAGACAAATACTTCAGTCCTTGTAGTCCAAGTAGTTCAGACATAAATCTATTACACCATGGAAAACTGATCAACTTAGAGAAGCACTAATTCCATTTTTGACACATCTAAATATTCTCTTTAACATCCAGGGTAAGAAAGTGTCCAACAAGACTGAATGTAAATTCATCACTGACCTGGGACATACAGTGCTGAATTTTTAGATTATACGACTGACATTGCTTCTCTCTTACCTCGTGAGTCTATTTGCAAGGTATTAGGAGTATGATGTGTCAGCACAGAGCAAGAAAGAAAAAGGGTGGAAAAACAAGCAGCAATTAATACGCCCATCCGAAAGAGCGCTTCATGGTAATGTTAGGTGAAGACGGGATCTGCTAGGATTTTGAAATCTTCAGAGTAAAAAGGAATGAAATAATTGCAGTGTATATGAAGAATCTGTCAAAAAAGAGAAAGCTCAAGAGCCAGGGAGGACACCATAGTAACCAAGATGGGTTGCCAAATATAAACTTCTGCCTGTCCCAGGCTGTAGAAGGAAAAAGACAGGAATACATAAGCTCTCTCCCTGGAGCTATGCATCCAATCTCTTTCTCCAAGAATTCAACCAGAAATTATTTAATTCAGCTGCCTAGAAGTCAGGCTTACTGCTCTGTATAGCTTAGGGATAAAGTAAGACCAAGACAGTGCTTGTGTAGCTTCTGTCATGTATTAATTAGAGCCAAAGCCAAAAATATTAAGCCATAACTTCATTTGCTTGTTTGTTTGCTATGTCTGTCTCCTGTTTTGGCCCAATGAATGTTCAACCATTTTTAAACAGAATGTGTCCTGAAAAGAAAATTTGAAAGATTTCCCCATATTAAAATATTGTTTTCTGGTGAATTCACTGTGTTATTTCTTTAGACCCATAATGGAAGCAAAACCAGGTCTCTCCCATCTTTGACCAGAATACTAATTGGTATAGTACAGGATGGGGAAGAAGGATGCTTCTTTATCAAGACAGGAAGAAAAAAATCACTTCCTTTACTTGCACATTTTCATTTTCCACTGCAGTAAACATGCTCCATGTGTGCCTACAAAACTGGAACGCAAACACAAAATGGACACAAAAATTTCTACACTGATTCCCAACAGGGTTTAGGCTTCACCTCAAAGCTGACAAAATGTATATGCTTGCAGGTGTGTCCAGAAGCATACATTTATGTGCCCTGGAGGAACCTTGACAGAAATCAAAGCATCAGGAAATTTTTGGTGTCAAGAGTCTTAATACTGATTGCAGATGCATGGAATAATACACTGGGAAGCAAAGAGGGTGTTTTTTACAAAGGCTATCTTCTGAAATGGAACTTCATGTTAAACTAACTAAAGTAACGTGACTTCTGAGAGTCCTGCTACAACCAATACTCAGAGATTATGTGTCTTTCAACCTCTAAATAATGTTTCCCCTAGAAATCATGAGCCAACATCATAATCTTTCATTTGTTGTTAACAAGCTCCTCTGTCCTATGATGTACTTGCTGGTCCCTTAAAGCATTTCAATCAAAGGGAATTGCGATAAAGGCACAATAAATGATGGAACAATACTTTGTCTCCTTATAACTATTTATGAAACATGAAGGACCCAAGACTGAAGAGAGTAAATTCTGAAAATAAATACTATGCTACAAATCCTTAAATGAATCTGAGTCAATACTTTACTGTCATAAACCATGTGTAAGGTTCACTGGCATTATATGAAATGCATAATGGGAAAGATTTTCTTTTCCGAGATCTATCTAGAATCCTGTCTACCTCCTCATACTCTATTAAGTAATAAAGATATTATATTCATTGCACTCACAAAGCAAAATCAGAACAATTTATTTGAAATCCATAGAAAAGAACCCTACTTTTCTTTTTACTTCAGATTTTTTATTATAATCTTCAACTCATACAATTAATAATAAAAGACATAGATTTTTCAAATAGATTCCCCACAGATTTCAGTTACAAACTGTTATTTTGAAAGCCACTATCACCTTCAAAGTACATATTTTTTAAAAACTCTATGCAATCAATCTCACTTACTGTTCTAAAAACTCAAGCATTTTATAAGTCCAGTTACTTTCACCTTTGTTAATTAACTGCTTTTATCTCAACTTCAAAATAAAAAAGGAATGAAATAATTGCAGTGTGTAGAAAGATCTCATTATATCCTCAAGTACTCAATGTTGACAATAGTCAGCCTGAACAACAAATGAATTTTTAATTAAAGATAAACACATAAGCAAAAGCAATTGCAATTTTTTTTACTATTTTTTGATACTGGAAATATTTTTATTCATTGTCAGTTTCATAATTCATGATCCAGCCTCTGGATTTTTTGTGGTTATTAGGATTTTTCACTTCAATGAACTGATCAGGAGATTTTGTTTCTGCTTATATCTTTGAATTAGCTGTATGATGATTGAGTGGTGTTTATATAACAGCTACTAGTATAATAAAAACACATAATCAGCTCTTTGTGCACATATGTATATGAAAGCCACTTCTGTCATACTGATTCCAAAACATATAATGATTCCCTTATACATCTTTATTTTACAATGCAGTTAATTCTAATTATTCTTTCCTGATAAATTATATCTTCCACCACCCTACACAAGGGTGCACAGACTCTAGACAGCCAGCCAGCCTACCTACCTCTAAACCAAACATCCTCATGCTCCATCCCTTCTATTTTGTTGCCTGTGCCCCACCACACTTTTGCAAAAGAGGAGAGGACAAGAAATCCGAGTAAGCTGCCCTGTGCTGGGAGTAGATTCCACTGCATCCTGTGGAAGGTGGAAGCTCTTTGTGGAGCAGTATGGCCATGTCCACAGGGTCCTTTAGGAGGCAGCTCTGGTGCATGTGTGTTGAATACAACACAGACCTCTTGTAGAATCCACCCAAAACCTCTGCTGAGGTCTGGCTGTGCTTTGTCATCAATCATTTTAATGGCATCCCCAAGGAATAACTGGTAGTAACTAAAGCTTTCTGTTATTTTCCCTAAATGCCTGTCTGATCTTCGTCAGTGTATCACAGCCAAAATCACATTGAGTATTCTTTTAGCAGCCAATAGGTGCAATACAAATAATTGGTACCAGCACAGGAAAATGAAATGTCATAGAAAACATTTTGCGTTCCGATAAAAGTGCACTATTAAACTCAGAAGTAATAACTGAAGCTTGGGACCAATCAGTCAATTCATTAAAACCAAGGGATATGCCAAAATTCCTCAGAAGGAGCTAAGAAGAGCTAAAATGCTTTTGGGTTTTTTAAGAAGAAAATTATGACCTTCAGTTGCCTAAAGCAGTGGGGAAAAAAGAATGGGTGTGAGTTACACTGAAGTTTTCTGCTTAAACAAAGCAGATAAAGGGAATTGCAGTAAGACTTTAAACAAACACCCAGGAAATATCATCTTCTGCATAGGGTGGATGGAAGTTTAAAATAACAAAACAACAGCTACGATTAATCTTTTTTTCCCCTACACATTCAGGAAAGTAGAAATCTGTAAGCAGATTTATAAGATTATATAAAAATTGCACCAGGTTCAGATCCCTGAGCTCCTACATAGTGAAAAAGTAGTGGTGCACGACTTTGATCCATGGAACACCAACACACAGCTGAAGTTCACAAACTTAATTGGGTCTAAAATGAAAATATATCTAAACCACAGATTTTCAGCCCATTAGCACTTCTTACCCTTTTATTTTTTTTAGTTCAATTAGTGCAGATATTAGCCTGCCATGTTAAACTATGTGACCAGATACCTCTTCTCTCCTTTCTTGAGACAATACCAATGTTAACGAAAACCTACACAATATTACTGCAATAGTTGTTACAATAGCTCTGTGACAGGCTGTCATATTAAGGTATCCTTCATGAACAGAAAACCACCGATTCTTTAATAAATATTTGACAATTTCTTGCAAATATGACTCCTACAGTATTTAATACAAAGGATTTGCAAAGGTTTTGTATCTTTTCTGTCAAAACTTTAGTGGAATGGAATTATCTCACATTTTCACACAGAGTACAAGAAATGCTTGCCTTGTCAAAATTCCTTTGCTAATCATTATATACCGCATGCTATACTAGTGGATATGTGGGTCTTGAATAATATTTTAGTGAGGATTACTGTGTTTAGAGATTGAAAAGGAACATAGAACAACTCACATTCATTGAGCTCCTGAACTACTTGCTGTTCAGTCTTATTGTAAATATTGCAACTAAATTTGTCATTTAAGTGTATGCAGTCACTGAATTGATATTGCTCATATTTATAGAAATTTAATATTGATGTTATGAGAGCAAGACAGTTAAAAATTCTAATTTATGCATAAAATCCTGTATCAGCTGGATTTTATTTCTGCTTTTTTTTTACCAATTACATGAACATAAACACTGGATCCATTCAGAATTATGAATGAACAAATTCCAAGTGTACAGATTTCTTTTATTTGAACTATAGAACATGATTAACATTTTTGATACTATAAATTAATTCATATTTCCAGGCTCATATTGTTAAATCATGATAATTCGTTATAAATGAATTGATAATTCCTTTGTAAATTTCTGATTAGTTTGTATTTCATGTAAATACATAGTGATATATATTATAAACCCAGATTAAGTTATAATGGTCTTATTTTGTATTATATTAGAAATATATGTTATATAAGAAATTTATATTATGTAAGAAAGCTACCTGCCTTATTTTCAGGGGAAGAGAAGTGATTACTTAAATATCCTTTCTACATAAAGATTAATAACAAAAAACACCTCCTTTGGTGCTGTTGGTAACCAAAGTGTCAGAAGCCAGTCTAATTACAGTCATATAAAAACGGCATTTTGAGTAAAAAAGTTGACAAGATATACTACTAAGCCAGATAAAAGGCTTGTTTGGGTGTTTTTAACATTTAAATCTAGAAATACACCTGGCACTTTGTATGTATGAACAAGAAAATATTTCATTTTTACTGAAATTTTCAGCATTTCAAGAAAGTCTCTTTGTCTTCTTCATCTTTTACCTCAAGACAAATCCCCAGGTTTTAAAGTTTGTTTTCTTGACCCCTTGGCTTACTGGGGTATCAGTCCAATCAACAGAAAGATCAATTTGAATCTGAAGCACTTGTTTCTTCTCTGCCTTTTCTGTCAATCTAAATAGCTATTTTGTTGATTATCTCAAGGATAGGTACCATTTGTCTCTATTAGCGCTGCTTTTTTTTATATAATAATAAAGGTTTGAGTTATTTTCTTTTTTTTTTAACTTCTTTTCTTTTTTTCTTTTCTTTTTCCCCATTAAATTGACTATAGCCAGCACAGGTGATTTACTACACTGCACCAGACACACATGGTGTTTCCATCTCAGTAGGGCTTCTGCTCCCACATTCATGAAATGCCAAAAAAATACTCAGTATCCTGGGCTAGTGTGTTCCTCCTCAGGTCTCAGGGAGAAGTGCAGAGCCAGATTCAGGCTCCTTACACAGAGAAACTGTTGACACAATTTTCTGAACTTTCCTCTCCGTCCAATTTCATCTGGGTGAAGGCAGACTGGCAAAAAAGGCTGCCCAGAGCAGTGAGGGTCAGAGAGTGCAGAGAGAGGGTCCAGAGGAAATGATATACAATTTACTGGGGTTAAAAATTTTAGGAAAAGCTGCAGTAAATGCAGGTGAATGACAAAAACCTTCCTTTGCATGAAGAATGAATGAAATTATATGTGATGCACAAATTATATGCTGTAACTTGAAACAGAATTACCTGCATTGGGACAAGTTTAGGCTCTGCTTTCCAAAGGTTAAGCCACCACCCAGCACTCCTGCAGCTACAGAAAAGGAGCTGCCTTTGTGCAACTGGATTTTTGGGGTTCTGTTTCTTTTAATCATAGGAACAGCAATTGGTAGCATACAGTATTAAGTACTGCTTCTTTTCCTTCTTTCTTGGCTTCTGTGTAATAACTTCAGCTTGCAGCACAGCAGTGTATGGATCAGCATTAAATTAAATGGTTCAGTCAGAATAACTTCTAGAGTCAAATGTTATATCTATGAAAATAAAAAGTTGGCACTTGAAATGCTGACATAATTATAGCAAAGTAAGCAAACAATTCTATACTTAGAAGTATGTAAACTGATGCTTTTAAAAGTACTTCCCTCCCTCCAGGAGACCAGGGTGGCAGGGGTTCATATTAAACACAGAAACTGGGACTCTGGAGGCTCAGCTATCATTATTTTTGTGCAGAAACTTGAGTTTCTCTTACTTAAGTTTCATATTTACAGCACCGCAGGGTATGTAGTGACACTCAAACCCAAAACAAATAAGTATTTTTTAATCCCAAGCTGAATGGAAAAACAGCATGTATGGAAAGTAATAGGGTGTATCTCAAGTCTAGTGTGAAAATGAACAAATCACAAGCAAGAATTTTTTTTAAAGCTTAGTTTCTGATGTGTTTGTGGTTTCTGATGAAAGCTGACAGGTAGAACAGTTTGCTTTTTAAGAGACTGATGGAGCCCCAGGAAGACAGGTGACAGAAGCAAACAAAAACAACAGAAACATCAGATCTGCCTGCCCTACTTTAAAGAAATTTTGTCATAGGGCATGATTATTTTGATTTTTTTTTTTCACTTATGAGACAGTGATGGAGAAAAGAGGTCCCATGTTCATTTTATAGTTCAAATTTTAGGTTTCTTTGGTTGCATTTCTTAATTGAGGAAGAAAACATAATGGTATGTTTGCTGAGTGTGGTGGGACGGAGAGACGTTCACTGTAGACACATATGAACATGATTGTGAGTCTAAACTTCTGGCACTAAGGAAGCAGAAAAAATTTTAATGTAGGCCTAACTAATAATAGGAAATGAAGAAGCTGCCTTTTGTTCTGACATCCTTATAAGATGCTTCAGTAATAACTGTTCTTTAGAAAGCTTTCACTTTCATCCCACAGAGACTTTGACACAAGGCAGAGAGATGCTATTCCTGAAAGCTCTATGTGCCTTACTTGAAAATAGATAGGGGAGAGAACAAAGCTTTCTCTTTTAAACTCATAGAGGAATGTTAAGTAGCTTATTACAGATACACAGAGCAGAGTAAGAAGAGTTCCTGAAAAGGCCTCTTTGCCTGGCCTCAAAGATTCAGACCCATGGCTTAAGAATCCTTACTTCCCCCCCTAAATCACAAAACACTGGTTTAACATATCAAGAGAATATTGTTTTAATTTTTAAAAAGTTATAAGAATGGTGAAGTATTTTCTTGAGATGCCCCTGAGCCATCCTTAGGCTTTCCTTTGCAGCATAAAAGACATAAATACGGTTGTAAAAGGTTGAAGTTCTCAACTTTTTGTGCAATAACAATGATTCTAAAAGTGACACTTAAAACATATACAACCATTTGACATTACAAGGACCAATAGTTTTGAACATAAGCAAGGGATTTTATTTATGAGTATTAATTTGAACTATACAAATACATCCTCAGAACAACAAATCATTGAGACAGGCACGTGGTAAAGCAAATAAGAAAAGTATAAAAAGATTTATTAATCAATCACCTGTATCAATAGCAATCCCTATTTTTGTAGGATTATGTGTTCTGTCATCTCAGAGCTCTTACAAGAATTACATAATACTTCAAAGTGGGGAGGGAGATTTTGGAGAGGAAAGGAAAGATGAGGAAAGGAAAACAAATAACTCATTAAAGAGGGCATTCAAGAAGACATAAATCAGTCCACAACAGAAATGTGAGACATAATTATAGCAAAGACTTAGGGCAACACTTGCTTTAATCCAAATACCAGGAGATTTATATACAGTATTTTTACTCTTGGCTTCAAGTGGTTTAGATATAAAGCATTAGTCCTATACTAGAAGGACACAAGTCCTCAGTGTCAGAGACTATTCAGACACAAATGCAGTAGCACGTATTATTAAATCTAGTTCAGTCACATCTTACTACTATTTAAAGGACTGTAATGTGTTCTTCTCCACAATTACTTCATAATTATTTACTTTAAAATGCTTTTACATGTCTATTCACATCATGCCATGCAAGGTACTGTAAGTCCCACCAAAATTATATATGATTGTGCACTAGTTGCCCAAAAAGTTGTCATGGGTAGGGTGATGCACTTCACTTGTACTGGAGAAGTACAAATGAAGTAGCATTTTGTTTATTGATATAAACTAGAGATTTAACAAAGTTTGATAGTAAATGTGACAGTGGTTTTACAAAATTCGATGGTAAGGTACACTTGATTACTGCATAGGGAACAGTTTCAGGCAAAACTGCCAGGGAGACCTTCCTGTTGAGTCATGAGGTTCAGAAAGGGCCTCTTTGTGGTCTAAAAATTCTCAGAAGGGAGCCTTGTGCTGCTGGATTCAGACTTAGCCCCAGGCTTGGTCAATGGTGTACGTTTAAAGGGCTGTATGTGTACAATTAATCCTTTATATAATTTAGCTACGATGTTAAAGTTAAGCATGCTATCAGTTACTGAGAATCTATTGTAGCAAAGAACCTCTCAGACTTAAGAAGCAACCTTGAGAGTTGTCCCTGCTCAAGGGGAAATCCTGGTGTGCACCTGCTGCCATGCTGGAGTGCTCAATGGGCCCTTGGCTTTACACTATGCATATGGAGTGAGATAATTACCTAAGAGATATATTTGCATACCAGCTGTGTTTTGGAATGGTCAATGCTCAGCCAGCCCTCAGATGTTGAAGAAGACTTATGGCCCTTAGCTGTTGAGCAAGATTCAAGGCCCTTAACTATGGCATTGTTATCTGTAAGCCAGGTGTATCCGCCACAACCATCACTGGTGGTTATTGCTTAAGCAGGTAAAGGGGAGCAGGGGGTTCCCATGGCCACACCATCATTACTGAATTCTCAAGCAGTAACATATGATCCCCCTCCAGGGCTCCCCACCCTCCCATAAATCTTGTGCTGTTTGCGCTATCGGGCATTTATGTCCAAGAAAACACTGAATAAAATGGGAGTGTGGTCTATTGGATCAGTGAAATACTTGTTCAAAGAATAAATACATTAAGTTTCAAATTCTTTTTTAGGGAATAAAAGGGTTCGGCTTTGCTCCCTTATGTCATGTATATGTACAGTGCCAGTGCCTCCTGTGCAAAATGAATCTACAGAATCTACACCGCTGTGTCTAAACACATCCCAAGACAAGCCAAGTCATCGTGGCTGCTGAATTATAAGCAGCTTGTGTTCAGAGACCCTACGGCTGGTATGCTACATGGATTAATTATTCACATTGATTATATTGATCCACAGGGCCTCCCTGATCTCTCTGAAACAAAAAAACCAAACATACTCCTACTGAATTTGAACTTTAGAAGGATATAATTTATATCATTATCTTAATTTTTTAGTTCTTTTTAAAGAGCATTTAAAAAACAACAATTCAATTTTTCTTTAATGTGAAAATATCTTTCCTTAAAACATGAATTAATCTGACAAAAGGACTTTGACTTCTCAGATCCAGGATGCATTGCATACTTGCTGTCTATATCCTAACAGGTTTGTCGCTGATAGCTAGCCTCTTACTCAGCTTCTATTCTAAAACCGCTCTACTACCCTCATACAAAACTTTTACAAACATGTTACATGGCTTTTGAGCCCAGGATGTCTCAAGGATTTGTATGCCAGCATGTTGGAGCATGCCAAGTTTCTCTTTAAGGCAGTTTTTAATCCATTCCTTTTACAATAGAAGTATAGCTGAGACCACAACATTAAATTTATTTTTCTCTCCAGTGTCATTTTACAATTGCCCGAGTTTCTATTTTCTGTTTGTAGTGCTTATTCTCTGAGCTCCAACACCCTGGAGGCCATCTGTGGGTTCATAGACAGCTGGACAATGATTCCATTCAGCCAGCACAATTCGGATGGTCCTCACCTCACCATACATAAAGATGTGCCTCAGTGCACCATTACCTTGCAAAGGATCAGAGCCCTGTTACCGTGTGAGTTCAGCAAGTGCAGCTGTGGGAAACACACTCCTCAGCAGCAGCAGCATGAAAGTATACTGGAAAGCCTGGCAGAGACAAGGGTCAAATGTACATCCTCATGGTGGTTTTAAAACCTCAGGATACCTGTACAATGGTAATCCCTGGCACATCTCGTCTTTGTCCCTCTGGTAAGGAGTTCAGCCATGTGCTAGCCCCGGACTTCAACTCATAGCTCATTGTTGTGCATGGGAGGCCCTCTCAAAGGGTTAGCTAGATCTTTCCCACAACAGGCAGAAGGTACAGACAGCATCAATGGGGAAGCACATTTAAAAAAAAAACCCCCAAAAAAATAACCAAAACCAAAAAACAAACAAACAAACAAAAAACCATTGTGTAGAGGAAAGGCACTTAACCCTGGAGAGAGACTGCTTTGATGAAAAAAATCTGGCACCTGGGAAAGCACCCTTAAAGCCATATTCTGACAGCCTAAAGAGGAAACAACAGGCTCAGAGAGAAAACTGTAGCAAAATCAAACCAAAAAACTGAAACTGCAGCTTGGTAAGCAGCCAATCACACTGAATAATTTCCATAAGGTAAACTGGGGGGAAACATTGTATGCTGGAGAAAAGAGAAACTCAAGGCAACCAGTAAGAACAAGATCTATTCAGCCCAATCTACAGCTTTACTCCTCTGCATTCATCAGCAAGCTGTGTATTCAGCCATCAACCTGAGACTCTCTCCATGGATAGGCAACATTCCCCCCTAGGTTATAAAATCTGACTCTTTCTGCTGCAGGTTAGTTCCAGATGATTTGATCCTGATGTTATCCTCTAAACTAATGCTAGTAACAATTCTCTGGTTTTAGCATATTCCCTCCATTCCTCCAGTGATGCTGTGCTACTGTTTTCTACCTCATGAAATCTGAAATTCCTTCTGAAGTGCATGCAGGCCAGCAGTCTCACTAGCAGCAACTCAGAAAAAGCCAATGCTTAAAAATTAAATAATGATGCAGTAATTAGAGGAAACATTTATCGTCTCTAGCAAACCATACTATGAATTTTAAAAAAGGGCAACAAATACTCTGTTCTGTCGTCTGCTAGAAAGAGGCCTTTTGGCCTCCTGGGAAAAAAAATATACAGCTGGGAAAGAAAACTAAAGACCAATAATCACAATTAGTCTTTAAAGAAACAATAGTAAACTAATGAATTTGTACAACAAAACAGGTCACAGCATTGAATTCTCTCTGGCATTTCTGGAAAGCAAGAAAACATCCACACAAAACACCTCTCGTTTCCATTGCACACTGAGGACTAGCCATGAAGGTGATAAGGACACCTCATAATGACTTGTTCAAGGACAGAAAATCCTCTGTACTTTAATGGCATAATTGGAGAAAAAAAATCTCATTCTCACAGATTCTGTACAGTCATGGTCTAACAGCATTACTGTACCTACGCTCGTGTAGTCACATAGGCAGTGACATCTTTGAGGCTAAGGCTCCAGGCTATGACCACTCTGCAGAACTCCAGTTTCTTCCACCAGCAAATTCAAAGCCAGCATACTGACAGCTGTGTCAGCCTACATTTGGACTTGGATTCTCTCCTTCATTTGAGTGTTGTACAACTAAAGGATATGAGCATACATCACAGATCTGTTTCCAACAGAAGACATCCTGGTCACGCTAGAATTAAATGTGTAACATTTAAATGTACACTGCATATACCATGCACCATGAAACACTTGTCTTTATTTTCACTGTCAATCTACTACATCCAGTCTTTTTCCTAATGTCCTATTTTGCCTTCAGAAATCATTAATTTCATATCCTCCCCAATATCTCCCTTGGTTTTTCTGAGCATCCTATTTACCACTTGTCCTGATTCAGATACCGACCAGTCAATATTGCCAAGAATGATCAGAAGCACTGTTCGTTCGGAAAACATGAAATATCTTGCAATTTAGCAGGCAGTGAGGCACACAGTACATGAAAGTTTTGTCTCAGACTTCTCAACAAACCAGTACCCAAAGAAACAAAAGTGAGAAGCTAGCTACAAAAGGGACAGAGCACCCCACACGGGCTCCTTGCAAGCACGAAGGTACCATACACCTTGGTGGATTCTGCAATACAGACATACCATGAAAACAGCACTAAGAATGACAGAGAGTGGAGAAAAACACGGGTCTTTAACAATTTTGTATACATGATAATATACTCAATTACAGACTTTTCCTTTACCTGACAAAACTGCTAGGTTTATGTTTCTAAAGTTCAAAAATTCTAAACTCAGGATACAGTGCAATGATAAACAGCTCTTTTAGCTGCCATTTCTACAAAACTAGTGCTTAGAAAGCATCAGAAAAGGCATGTTTTCCAGTAAGTGTCCAATGTCTTCTGGATTTCATTTTGATTTTTCATGTGTGACATGGCTTTATAAAAGTCCATGGCAACGTTAGGAATGGACTCTATCAGCAGATATAGTCATTCATCGATCGTCATCAGCAGCAGAGTCACCTAGCCATGATTACCAGCATGACTGGATAAAAAAGTGTCTATATTCAGAGAAACATTAGCTAAGCCATCATTATTTTATGGAGACTAAAGGCTGCAGCAGGTAGTTTTCTTTTACTTTTGAGTTCCCTTCATTTGCCTTTTCTGCTCTGAATCACTCCTTAGCCTACTCTCTTATCAAACACAGAATCACAGAATATTTTGAGTTAGAAGGGACCCACAAGCATCATCAAGTCCAACTCTTGGTCCTGCTCAGCACCATCCCAAAGAAACACACCATGTTCCTGACAGCATTCATTGTTACAGGAGGAGAGAAATGGTCAGTGTCATCTCCTTTGTCAGATGATCCCCACTCAACCTGAACATTATAATTGGAGCATCTTTCTGATAATAGTTCACATTGCATTTTTCCTCTCTCAGTGTATATAACTAAGAAGACAACATGAGGACAAAATACACTGAAAATTCCAAAAGTAGGATCCTTCTTTGACATCAGTCACTGTTTCCTGGGGGAAATGAATGCTGTTTCTTGGATATAATCTATTATGAAATCAAGATATTACTTTGAACACTTGATCTGAAAAATGAATGCAGCAGACAGAGCTAGCAGATGCTACCTACATAATCTGTACTCTGCTTTCAAGCACACAGGTGATTGTAGATCACCATTAAGATAAATCAGAGAAAGACTGGGCTGTTCAAGAAGAAAATGCTTATTTTTTACTTGGAGTAAGTCTAGTTCTGCAACTGAACCTTCTGGAACAGCACACTGGTACCTCTTCTGCCTCTCAGCTCTGCTATTTGCAATTTTGGTGTTTTAACACTCTCGTCACTTTCCTAGCATAATAAACCTTGCTTCTAGCTAGCAGAAATGAAGTCTAAAGTGAAAGTGAATTATATACTTTTGGGTACGGCATCAAACACCTAAGCACAGAGTCTGCAAAATGTCAATGTAGCAACTGTGTGAAAGACCGCAATGTTATTTCAATGTATAGGGGTCAGAAAGGAGATTGACTGGCTGGTGTTGGAGGTCTCAATTAGACAACTAAAATGCTATGAAACAATCATGGAATTCGTGTCTCAGAATGTCACTAAGAGCAGGTAATTTTTGCTAAGCAGCTTTACTTTCAGTTGTGTTTCTAGAGATCTTTTCTTGGTATATATTCTTTGTTCTCTGCTACTTAACATCATTATCAGTCTCCTGGAAGGCAGGGACCTGGATATGATGATATTCTGGAGGCATGAAAATTTTGTTTCAACTTTTAGTTCATTTCAACAAGGCCAAATGTAAAGTCAGACATGGTAACAGCAAAAATCCTCCATGCTACTATAGTCGTTCTGTCAGGTAGTGACTCTAAAAGATTAAAGGGCTACAGCGACTAATAGGCTGCATGTGAGCTTTTAATATGATGCTCTGTCCAATAGAATAGCACAACCCTTTAGATGTAAAAATAGGTGAATACCAAATAAGAGCACACCTACCTAACACAAGTATGATTGCTGTCATGTCTAGTCTTATATCCTCAGATCAAGAAAAATGTTGAAAAGGAGTTACCAAAGGAGCAGAGAATCACCGGAGGATGAAAAATATGTACAGACCAAAAGCCTCCAAGCGCTAAGTGTATTTATCTCAAAGAGAAGCAAAGAGGTGAGTTGATCACAACCTGTATGTGGATACACAGAGAACAGAGCACCTCACTCGAGCAGAGGTAGGTTAACACACTTCAATGGCTAGAAACTGAAACCAGACAATTTCAACCTAGAAAGCGGATAACATCTGAAAGTAATTAATGATTAAGTTTCTAAGAATTGTGGAAAGGCTTTTATTCAACATGGGTTGCCGTTTTTTTTCAAAGGGTGTCCTCTAGTTCAAATGAAGCTGTCTAGGTTTCAACAGGAATGAATACTGCCAGGTCCTACAGTTTCATTATGAAAGAGGTTAGATTAGATAATCACAGTGGGTTTTTGGAAGCCTTTAAACATATTAGACCTACCATGAGGAGCTTAAGATTATTTATGACAGGATAGCATAGACAGCATGGAATAGGATGAACAATGCAGAAACTTTTCTTTAGGAAAGAGAATTGACTTTAGTGATCTACAGAAATAGTTTGTGTCAGAATTAGCACTCAGAACAGATATAGGGCAGATAACCCCCATCATTAAGAGAACATGTCTATGAAATACTCCTGGAAGGGGATTGTTCTTATTAAAATAGCTATCTACTGGACTCCCACAACGAGGTTCAACATCTTAATGTGCAGCCAGTGTATCACCATGGTCTCTGCTGCTGAAAAATGCTGGTGAGCACGGTAATGGCAATAGGTAACCAACAATGATAAGAAGTTGCCCTTACACATCCTAGTATTGGAATCTGCACAGATGGCTCTAACCCACCAGTGCTCTCTGCTTCTTAATATATGTCACCTTTCAGCATAATAGAAGACATTAATCATTTGAGGATATCTATGAAACTTATGACATTTAGAATACAAGAACTGAATCCTGCAATGTAGAGTCAGGACTACAGCATTTGCAACCCAGTTTTCCCAAATTCAATTTGTATGGAACTAAAATAAGGACAAGTGTCTTGTCCATGTCCCAGTACTCCTCATCAGTCTCTTCTGAATTCCAGCTCAGGACAACACAGTCTAAGCAGTGCCAAGCTAAATAGTATAAAAAGCATAAATCCATGCAAAGACATCACTTAAGAAATACAAGGAATGGTAGAGATTAATTCCTACAGAACCCTAAAAGTTGAGTCCCCACAGAATTAAATCCTTAAAATCTTCCAATCTGATGGAGATTTTTTTATCAAAAAGCTTTCCTATGAAGCAATGAAACCTCTGCTCTTTTTCCTCCTCAGCTCTTCTTTCTCCCTTCCTAAGAATACTGACAATTTCCATATATATTTTTTAATTAGTCAAAATAAGTTGTTTCCCTCAGACAACTGCAAATTAAGCATTTTGTGGTTTGACTTGAAATATTTTCATTTTTTATTAAATAAATGTAAAATAATATGTACATAATATGTCTTATGGGAGCTGGAGTCTCTGTGCCCATTCCCTCTTATTATCCAGACTATCAAAGGCTGTAAGCAAGCAAAGAAAGGAGAAAAAAAATAATTGGCCAGTACTCCCCCTATCATTTAACATCATCTACCTTAGAATACATTTAATACAGTTTCATGGTTGAGAGTTTCTATATATGTATCATTTTGACATATTTGTCCTTTCACAGAAAGTAGATAGAAATCCTGACAATTTAGCTTGACTTTTAGGTCTATGGTTACCTTTTGGTGGCCATTTCAACAACAGTTAATGAGAAGAACCTTGCTCACAAGTGTTATAAATAATGTAAACAAGAATTCATTCCTATTTCTTACCTTGTCAGTATTGGGATTAGAAGCATTTTCCATTACTGTTAGCAGCTCCTGTTTACAGAGAGATTTTCCTGCATTCAGCACAAGTTAAACAAGATCTAATTTTTTTTTGTCTACATAGTCTGTGGTCAATCTACTTCAAAGGCACTTTGCTAAACTAGAAACAAAGCTATAAACCCTTTCTTGCATGCCCATATCCTCTAGATAGGTATCTAGCCTTCAGTTAAGCACCACAGGCATGTAATTTAAGCTGGTAATAGAGGTCTGAACAACTGACTAAGTTTCAATTTATTTTTTCATTTCCTTTTTGCATACTCGTCTTCCTGAATGAATGGTCAAGTACAGAGGAAAGAAAGAAAATACATGAAGAAAAATCTAAAACTGAAATTTAGGAGATTGACGAGATGCTTTGGCTTTTCAAAACTGAAAATGCGTGCTTAAGTCTTTGCATCTTCAGGAAGACACACACACATGGACTCCGTAATAACATGAATCTTTTTCTTTGTAGCTGAGCCACTTACATGAGTTTTATTCCCCACCTCATTCTTGGAAACTGATTCCCACTATGGCATTAACTGTACAATCTGTAAACCCTTTTTGTGAACTGGATTTTAGAAACCTGCTATTGTTTCTCCTGCAAGAGGCTCTTTAACTTAGGTCACTTATTGCATTCTGTTCTCAACGCATTCCAATAAACAAATTTTGGCACAGCTGAGGGCAAAGAGTAGGAACAGGATAAAAAAACTAGAGGTAAAGTAGATAAAGTTCTATTTAAGCTGCCAGTTGTTACTGGGCAGAAAAAAATAATTTTAAAAATGATACCTGGAACAATCATTTAGTCCTAAAACCCTTTTCCCACTCATCTGTTCTGACAATTTTTTTTTCCTTTCTCTTCTGAGACAAGCAGGAAAAGTAATATTTTATTCCCTTTTACCAGCTCAAAAATCTCAGAGAATGAGAGAGCAGGGATTTCAAGATCATCGCATAAAATTTGCAGTGAAAATATTTAGTACTATCAACATTTAGGAAAACTGCAGGTTGTGACCGTTTCTATTTAAGGACAGACCAGATTTGGAGGCACTGATAACTGTGGAAAATTAGTTGTGCCTCCTGAGAATTATCTTTCTTCCTCAGAGGAAGAAGATTTGTGACACTCTCCATCTGCCCCTTCTTACACTCATTTAGTAGCTATCAGAGATGGGGTGAAATCAGTGGCTACTCCTCCCAAGCTCTTTACGTGTGAGTACACGACCAGAGCAGGATGGGAACTTTGCCCACAGGAATGATTTTTGCATTCTTTCTTCTCTGAATGTTCACAGGGCAGCCAGAGGGAACCTAGACTTTATTCTCCATGCCTTAATTGCAATCAGTTCTAAGACATGATAGAGGTATTCCCACAGACTCTTCTGCCATTGAGAAAAAAAATAATTTTATGAGCTGTGGTACAAAATTCTGCTGTATACTCTAGATTTAAATAGCATTCCTAAAAAATGTACAGACTAAAACCACTTTGCCAGTAAGTAATGTTAATTAAAATGCATTTGGAGGTCTTTATATGCAAATTAAATTACAAGATTTTTGCAGAATCACCATTTTTTATTCCATCTAACAGTAACCAGGATGATACAAACACTATGCCTTAAAATTTTTAAGATTAAATTTTAAAATCTGCTGAGAGCTAAAACTGCAAAGTTTGGATTTTGACCAAACGACTCAGTAGAACTTATTACAGTGTCCTTTCTGGTATTTCCAAGAGTAACCATGCTTGGTTTAGTTATGTAATAAGCAGATAGAAATAATGTGTTTCAAAATGTTTCTTAAGTCAGGAAGGAGGTGCTGCATACCTTTGCAATAAATTTTGTATTTCTGTTGAAAGGAATGTTACCTGTCAAAAAGAGATTTTTTGAACTTGTTTCATTTTTTGCTAAAATTCAACCTCATGCTGTTACATGAAGATAACAAAAAATATGCCACATTTTTCTTTTCCTTAATTCATCTTGCAAACTCCTTCCAAAAGGATCGATAGACTTGATAGACATGTAGTGGAATACAAGTACTTTGAATACCTCATTTCTGGCTCAGACTACACCCAGGCCAAACAGGAAAGAGTGAGCAACTCATGTTGCTATCAGATAGGTGCCATTGTGTCTCCAGGAAGGAGTATGGAGCACTCAGCTGGCTTCCCAAAGGCCAAATATCGCTGGCTCAGAGATGCCGCTGCCACATCTGATGCTAATTGGAATATGCTGCGTCTCTCTCGTGACAGGGAGCAAAGGAAGTGATGAGTCAAGGAGAAAGAACAAACCTGTCATTGTTTGAGATGAAGGTATAAGCATGGCACCTTGGTGGTACAAGCAATGTCACTGCCCAGGTGTATGGTTCTGTAGATAAAAGGTCTTCAGAGCTGTCAATATCGGACCATCCAGAGACACACCTACGCATTAAAACTAAACAAAAATATCTTTTTGAGCAAGACCACAGATTTTTCAAAGGAACCAATCAAGGAGAAAATAATGCTTTTACATTTTAGGAGAAAGTGATATGTCATGACTTTTACATTCTTATTCAAGCATCTTTGCAATGCAGAAGCTAGACACACTTCTTATTTTAAGTATTCACTGGTGGGTTGGTAGTTTGTGTTAATTTTTTTTTACTCCCTATCGCTTCTTAAAAGGCAAAAGAAAATGTTTGCATTGTAACTTTCTATGCTTTTTTTTTTAACTAGACTTCTAAGCTAAGTTATGCATCTTTTTTTAAAATGCTTTCATTAAAAATCATTGCACACATACGTTTTCAGAAAAAGAAAAATACAATTTGATTCATGTATTTCTGCAACACCTAGAATAATTTTGTGGATTCATTTGCCTTTTCTTCCATAACTCAACATGAGAATACCTCAGTATTGCCAAATTGTGGAACCGTATAGCCTTTCATTAGATCTATTGAGGCCATACATACTGTAAATTCCTGGTTATAAATTTGAAATATCTTCTGATATTTCTGAAATAAAGCTCACTTCCTTCTATAACTAGAGTGCATTTGATTAAAAAATGAATTAATTTCATTCATTTAAAGGTTTCTGTAAGTTAATATGTTGTAGAGCATTATATAACAGTAAAGATACTTCAATATAAGACATTATCTCAATCATCACCAATACACAGTCAATGCTCCTGGCATTGTGTTGGTGAGTGGTATGCTAAGTCCTTTTCCACTGATTGTTTCAGGATAACTGACTGTTACTGGGCAGAGACTCTTGCAGAAAGTATATTTGCTCCTCATTGTTTTGTCCTGAATAAAAATTTACAAAGTCATCCAGACTGAAAAAAAAAATGTTTTGTATTGTACATCTAATGAAACATAAACAAATTCAAGTGGCATTTCCAATTAAGTAAAGGTGACTTTTTAGATGACTGCACAAAAATGGAAAAGAAATCTATAGACATAAGAAAGACAGAGAAAAAAGAAGATATTTGAAGAAAGTTCATTAACATATTTAGGAAAACAAGTTTAACTTAGTTTCATAGAAAAGCTGAATACCAGTAAAACTGTGTCCCATTATATTTTTACACCTACTTTAATGTGCTGAGTCTTCTAGCATTTTGCAACTGAGAACTAGGTTAATTACTTTAAGTTCCTTAAATGCTACTGAGTATCTCTGTTATGTTTTCATATAATTAACATAAACTTGATATATGTTAGTAATTAAAAAAAAATTAAAAACCCAACAAAACCAAAAAAAAACCCACCACAACAGACAATTTTAGGCAGCACTAAAATTGCTGATTTGCAATTTACTTGTAAGGATAGACAAGCTTATTCTTACATCCCCCCAAAGGACCAAATTTAGGATGATTCAATAAATCCACCATTTAGAATCTCTAAAAGGAAACCATTAGCAATTAATGTTAATGTCTAAATGCAGTTAGATGTACTGTACTGTTTCATAAGTGATATGCAGAAAAACTTTACTCCTTAGGGAAAAGATACTAGTATTATTCAAATAATTAATGTCAAGACTTCAATCCTTCACATTCCTGCTGATACAGGTTTAAAAACTCGGCTGCTATTTTGACATCTAATTGAAATACCATGTTCTTCAGCCCTGTCTACAAGAAAACAGATTCATATTCCAGACTCAGAATGTTACATAAATTATTTCCTTGAATTTCTATGTTTGTATTCATTCAAGGACCTTAGAAGATTTGTTTTCCAGCCTTCCTTCTGCTTGATCTAAAATCTAACTTTCATACTTTTATAAGAGCTCAGCTTAACATCTCTGGGAATATATAATGTTATTTGGACCTGGGACACTGTCTGTGACATTTTCAAACTTATATTCTTTTATACATCAGTGTGGTCATTTTCATTCAGGTCTACATATATTTGTAAGTTTCAATATGGTTTTTCTGTTTGGGCAAGTTAACAGATTGAAGTGCTTGATCATCTCCACTGAAAGCAGGACAAAAGTTGGAGCAAGAAGTTTTTCATTATTACAAAATGTGGTAAACAAAAAGAGAAAAAAGTCAGAGAAAAAATATAACCTATGAGATTTATTGCTATAAAATACACTTGAAACCATTAATTGAGAAATACGTAGGAACAGGCAAAGAAAAATCATAAGACAGAAACTACTTAAAATAAGCAAGAGAGAAGTAAACTCTTATATTTCATTCATACAAAGATTTCTCCCTACTGGAAACTTTTTTAAAAATGTTGCCAGCAAGCAGATGATCTTATGGTTCTCTGAAACAGCTGTTCCTTGTAGCTCACAGATAGTAAGTGGAATGCAATTGTTCCTTTATAGCTTTTTTTAGACATGTTCTGGGAACATGGGTGAAGAAGACTTTTGCTTAAAAATCTTGAATATCATCTTAAACTATTGCAAAGCTAGCTCTGCAACCAGACTTTTGCCTAGTTGTCCTTTCTAGATCATCAGCATCAAGTTGTTCATGCATCCTAACATTAATTTAGTATTATATGTATGGAAAAAGAGGGTGAGTAGTTATAATATCTCCCAGTGAAGAGGAAAAAGGTGTATTCATATGAGTGCTGCAGTAACTTCTGTACTTTCTCCATAACTGTATTATGAGATGTATTATTTAGTCTTGATGTTTTTTCCTTCCTTAGAGCCACATGAACTTGTGTCTGCTTCACAACTAAGCAGAAGCTTAGAGATGGGGGTAGGGGTGTGTGTATGTGTATGAGTTTGGGCATTTTCTGACCTTAGATAATGAAATAGCAATTCCAAGTAAAAATTTCAGATACAAAAGCCACGTCCTAAACTGGCATGTGTTTGGGCACAAAGCAGTTCATTTATTTCTAGTCTGAGGAAAAAAAGAAAACCAAAAGAAACCCCAAAGCTCTTGAGCTTTGGGATACCATCAGCATTAGAGCAGCCTCATGAGGGTTTCATGAAGCTTACATTAACTCTGACATTAGTAGCACCTTAGTTCATTTTCTACATAACAATTACATAATCGGATTAAAATTTTAGCAATAACGTTTGCATACTATAGGCTTTTGACTGCTGACAACTATTTAGTTTAGTACAGATACTTCTGTTTCAATACAAGCTAACTTGTCTCAAAAATAACCATAACATAGGTCAAAGATTGCCATCCTGAGAGAAAACATTTTGCATGATGATGAGTAAGAAGTACACAAACTCTGAAATTACTAGTCAGGTGAAAGTAGAATTAAAGTACAACTGAGTATACCCAGACGGATGAAATGCTACCTCAAATATCCTAGTAGGAAAAATAATTAGTCCTTTAAAGTTATCCAAATTAATCAAGAATAATAGGAGAGAGAATATATCAGGTTCTCCTTCCTCTTTCCTTCTTTAATTGCCTTCATTTTATATGCAGATACAAATTAGCCTTAGATCACACTTGTAAAATATTAAAACACCAGTGAGATTGCTGTTGGGCTAACTTGCATTCAGAAATAGATTGTACATTGGATGCTTCTTTTTAAATATAAAAAGCAAAAATTGCTTATTTTATTTGAGGATTTAAAAAAATACGTTTGTATTTATTTCTTAGCATTTGGAGCAAATTTGCACACCTCTCTGTGAATCTGAAGGTAAAGGTGTATTAAAAAAATCAAAAACCTGATTAGGTCATTCAGATAATCTCCTTCCAGTACGAGGTAAAAGATTGTTATTATTTAGTATTTCTGTTGTCATGATAAACCAAAACACTGCTACAGACTCATTGTACAAATAGTGCTGTGATGTTATTTGCCTGGTGGAATCAGACTCTTTGGGTTTTATAACACAGAAAATACTGAGGACTTGCTAACAATAGACAGGTATAATTGGATACGTTAGCAATCATAGTGAACACGGTAATCATGAGTGATTGCCAGGATAACTATTCTTCTATTTGCCTGTCTTAGCACTTCTAAATATATTCAGCCTTGAAAATTCCATCTATAGAGCATGCACTGCTATACTAAAGCCCCATGAGGTTGAATTAATAGTGTTCTTGTAATTCACACTTCCAGGAGTGGTTTTTTTCATCGGGGTAAGCCACAGTGTTAATGCCCTGCATTTGTACTTGTATTTAAATGCAGAAAACACCTTGGTTTGTACAATTTCATTTTGGCTATGATTCAACAAAACACTTAAATATGAGCTTAAATTTAAAGCATGAGGAATCTTGCTGATTATAATGAGACTACTTGTGTGTTTAAGGTTAAGTATGTTCTTAAGTGTTTTGCTGTATTGGGACCTCAGATACTATTATCACTGATTTATTGGGGAATGTGCAGGTGGGAATGAAAGAGACAAAATGCATAGTTTGCATATTTTGAGCTGCAGTGTGTGATTCTTTATATATTAACATTGCCTGAGATGAAATATATACATGAAACACAGAGAAAAGGTGAGAATGTTTTTGTTCTGCATCTCAGAAGTCCCAATAAGTGTGTGACTAGGAAGATTGATTTTACATACAGTATCTTCCTGTTTCATTATAAAGCCACAGAAACTTCATTTTTTAAAAAGAATTATTACTTCTCTTTGATTTATCAATAATGCTCTTGCTGTAATTCTGGCAGAAATAATGAATGGATCTCCTGTCTGCCTGAATTATACTACCTTGTGCACAGCTAGCCTGGTGGGCTTTAATGATGCCTCAGACAAATTAAACATATTAAAGTTTGTTATGCACAGCACTTCCAGTGTAACAGAACTAAAGATCAATTTCTGGGCCAAACTTTTATGCAAAATATTGCTCAAAAAAACAGGTAAAAGGAAGGTGCTTCTAATTTCTCCCACTATAAGAGGAGCGATTGACGCAGGTTTGGAGAAGAACTGGTGCTTGATATCTCATTGCTCTACATCCCACCAGTGAAATTTGCCCAACCTCTCTCACGCTGAGTCGTATCTCATGGCCCAGGATGATTCAGATCAAGTGATGATTGATGGTAACGTTACTCAGTGAGAAGGAAACGTAGCAGGATCCAGCCCTTCAGAACACCATCAGATGCATCCTTTGAATGGAAAGAATATGCCACAATTTTTGTCAGACAATAGGTAACCTTCAAAAGACCTTATTGTTAATTTCAGAGCCATTTTCTTTCTAAAAATTTCATGATGGAGAAATAACTTGGCTACAATGATGGTGTTATAAGAAGGACTTCCCAGTCTCACTTTGTATTTTGCCTGGCCAGTTGTAATGGTTACACCTGTCACCTCATCACTAAATCCACTAATGAAAATGGACCTTTTAATGAGTTACATACAATGCATAATTGCTCTAGAACACTAACATCCTCCATGCAAATAATTCTTTGGAGATCATAATTAGATTTTGAGGAATATTAATTTCTCCAAACCAAAAAAAACATATATATTACTACAGGGAAATGGGCTTGAATCAGTTTTAACTATGATGAAATTACAGTCTGTAACAATTAATCAAGTGGAGCACAAGAGAGCCTGGTTTGAAATGAAAAGTATACTGTTAATACTGCTTCCCATGGTTACAACTAATTAGTATGCATAAATAGTATTTTAAGAAGACTATAAGTTATCTGTGCTTCAGAATATTTCCTCTTTGCACTTTGATGTGAAAACAGCACCGACACTGATAGTTCCGAGCTACTCCTGTGGCAACATGTTTCTAGGAATATATTTCTAAAACATACAAATTTTAATAAGTTCCTGAAGGGTATTTGTATCGCAGGGCAGCTACAAAACAGCCTGAGTTCATCCTATTGAAAAGAAAAAAAGAGAGAAAAAGGCCAAGTGATTCTACTCTAACAAAACTGTGATCAAGACACTTGAGTACAAACAGAGGTGCCCCTGGGGCATCATAAAAACTTATTGTAAAGCATTGAAATAATGCTACAAAGTTAATCTAATTAACATTAACAATGCTGCCTTCTCCATCGTTCTCACATTAAATGAAGCACTGAGAAAGAGAACAGTTGATCCAGCTTTCAAGTTTATAAATGGCAACAGATTGTTTTCTGAATACTTAAAGGATACTGTGCAATGGAAACAAAACAAACAAACAAAAAACCTCAGCAAAAACCACAAACAATTGTGCTGTATTGCCATTAAGTGAAATCTTTTTTCTGGAAAGCTGAGGCAAATAATTTGCTTGTGTGCAAAACACTGTCCCCAGATGCACTCACATAAATCCAGATTATCTTTTGTGAATTCTTTTAGAGCTGCTCCACCTTATAGCTAGTGTAACTGAGATGAGAATTTGAGAATTGATAACAGACTGAAATGTCAATTCCTGTTGAACCCAAGCATTGAATTCTGCAGCTGAAGAACCCCAGCCTTGCCCTTGTATTATGTTGGCGGGATATCAGGGTTCTCCCGTCTCTCTTTATCCTGTTTCACTGTAGACGTATACAACACCCTCCAGAAATCTGAAAGATTCTCAGAGAACTAAAACTGTCATTTTCATGTGCAAAGCGGTGTGGCAGCGGCAGTAGCAGTGACAGTAGCAGTGTCTATGAGAGGTGACACCCCCAACTCCAGGACTGGTGGCAACATTGGCCGTTTCCAGGAGCCAGCACTGAGTAATGGTGTCCCTTCCTTACATGCACAGTGCAGGCAGCTCTCTGAGGCTATATGTAATTTATTCACCAGATGCGCTCTGCCACGTGTCCCAAAATCAGCAGGGGCAGGACGGTGATAAGCAGCCACAAGAAGCAGGATGTACTTCCAGCTCTCCCAGCCCAGATACAGCAGAGGCACCTCACAGCTTATTCTGAACCTTCTTCAGGCTGAAAGTCCAGCCTTTGGAGTGCAAGGCTCTTGTCATCACCCTTGACATACTCTTCCTTATGCGTGAGTGTATACTTTCATAAACCTATATTGCCCTTGACTTTCTTGCAACTGTGAATAATAATGACAAACAGTTTATTGGGTTTTTCTCAGAGGGCAGCCTGAGAGATCTGATTACTCAACATTACTTTTTATGCTATGGGGTTTAAGATCTAAACAAGTATCTGTGATACTGATAGAATGCTGTGGCCTTGGGCAATCATGACTTTTTCTACTAAGAATATTTATCCTTATGTTAAGCTTTAAATATTCATAAAGACTCTAAAAGACAGGATAGATCTTTCTGAATAGTTCACAATAAATAAGTAAATAAACAAATGGGTTTTGCACATTGTTTGCTGCTAACTCTAATACCTTCCCTTCTAAACAAATGCTTTTAGTGCTCTAAGCAAGTACAATACACTATAAATGGGAGCAGGCACTGCTTTTATTTTGAACAGGTGTAATATGTTCATATCATGTATCAGACTTCTCAGGGGAATTAAAAAAGCTTTTCCCTTCTAATGATTTTTCTTCTTATACATTAAACAAATTATTAAAAAACATGTTAATGACTGAAACCAAACGAATATATCTGTGGGTCTGTAGCTCAGAATTTCCTTAATTACAAAGAAAAAAACATACCAAATCATTTGTCATTGTTTGTATTTCAGTGTAATTTAAGAGCCTCACAAATACATTTAAATCACTACAACTGTATTAAGTTATACTTCCTGGTGATACAGATTACATGTTTGACTGTATTGGACATAAACTGCATTTTACATCATATTATGTGGTATTAGAGAAAGTAAGATGTGCAAAAAATTATTCAGCAGAATTCATGTTCAATAATTACACTTTTGCTTCAATGACAGACAGTCAATGCAAAATCTCTCACTGCAACAAAATCCTTAAACTGTATTTAATGTGCTCAAAGTAGAATTTCTTCCAAATATGTACTCAGGTGAATTTTGTCCAAATAGGATGATATTGGGTGGGGTTTTTTTTAATGTCTGGAAGAATACACTAATATATACAAATGTGCCAGAAACAGAAAGCATATGAGAAGCTTGAAGAAGCTGCATATGATCTGTTTTAGAAGGAAGCATCAGGACTAAGTTTCAGGTGTATACAAGCCAAAGTGTCTATGTACAGACAGCAACATGTGAGCTAAGGGATTGAAATCTCGTTGCACTCAGTGGAGGACAGAGCATCTGGGGCCCAGAGAAACATGCAGCTGTCCTTAGGCATTCACCTCAGCTGGTACTCTTGCAGACATCCATGGGCACCCTTTCCAGGTCAGATGGAGCTGCAGAGGGCCTCCCTCTATCAGATCCTGCACCTGATAGAGGTGTCACAGCCTGAGGGCACTGCAGATGGCTCCAGGTACCAAAGTTTAGGCAGCTCAGCAAACCCCCATTTTAGGGTGCACTTTGTGAGATTTGTTTGAGAAATTATTGATTCTCCTTTTCAAATGTCTCCATAGAACTATTTTCTCCAGTAAACCTTCAGCACTGCTCATCATGAATTGAGACCTTGACTCCAATATGGATACTTGCTGTTTTCCTGGACAAAAATTTCATTTTGTTCTCACAGGTAAGAGCCCTTATAGGGCACCTTCACTTAGTCACCTAGATTTATAACATCAATAAATGAGCTTAGGAGAACTAGCTTCAGAAACTTCAGATCTCAAACGAAAATTATCATTCAAAGCTAACTTACAAAATTACTAACCAGTTTGTGATCTCTAATCTATTAGATCAGCACTGACAGCACCCAATAATTAAGCAAAACTCATGAAATACATTTTTTAAAGTCTGTAAAAGTCCTTGTAATGTAAAAGTTACTACAATTCTGAACAATAACAATAACAACTGGATTCCTGTAGGAATAATGTGAGTGCAGAATCCTGACATCTGTGAGAAGTGTTCATTTTTCAAAAGATGCTGTCAATATGTCATTAATATTAAGAGAAATAAGATTAGTAAAGTTCAATATATATTGAAGAGTTTCCTTGACATTTAACACATCATATTAAAAGCTTCTTCAAGAGGAAAGAAATATCAACTTGTCACCTAGAGATTGAAATTGAACTGCTCTGAGACAAACTGCTGTTTCTTTCCCATGATGAGATTCACAGGATGGGCAAAATGTCAAGATAAAAATGAACTATCTGGGAAAAAACATCAAAAGAAATATAGCCATTGTTACAGTTACTGCCAAAATAATCTAGAAGATCCAATTGTTCCCCAGTAATAGTGTGTGACAGAAGTCCCCACACATTCAGATCTGGTCTTGAAACACAGTGGAAAGTATTAGTAAAGATACAGTCTTCTGCTCCATATAATCTGTTAAATTCCCTGGGAAGAAAATAGCTCCATTTTTTAAGATAGATCATATTTTCAAATCACAAAGCATAAAAATTTATTTTCTGTTTTCAAAGAAAACATTATGAGTAAAGAAGAAACCCTATAGCTCCATTAAATACTACACAGTGAAGCCAATTGCCAAATTATGGGTAATATTAGTAGGACAATTTTACATTGAAAGACTGCTAAGAATATTCATGGGTAAAAACTATTGTAAAGATATTTAAATATATTGCTAAATGAGCAATATCAAATACAAATGCATAAGTCATAAAACTAAGTAAATATACTGACAGGAAGGATAGGATAAGGCTATCCTGATATATTTTTAAAAACAGATTTTGATGTCTGGAACTACTACAGATAATTGCTTTACTATAGCTCAGTCTTTTGCTTTCTGTGGACATGACTCTTCAACAACAACAACAACAACAACACTTTTAGTTTTTCTTTGCAGTAACCAACTAAATGCATGTGTGTGTGTGTTTAAAATTTAAAAATCGAAACTCTGATTGACAATTAAGGACAAAATGTACACTAAAACTGCCACAAATTCAACAAGTTTCAATGACAAGTATCTCATCTTATCTAGTATATAAAGCATCTTCTATTGTTTACTTAGCATTTCAAAAATATATACAAATAATCTATACTTTGGCTTCAATTCTTCATCTATGTATTAGTGACATCACATATTTTAGTGGCATCTTTTTTCTTTTCGTCTAAAAACTGAGCACATATTTCTTTAACAAAGGTATATATTCCAGAATTTGAGTTTCAATTTGAAATCCAAGCAAATACTTCGCAACTCCCTATCTGCCAAGTCCCTTTAAAATGTCCATTGTCAAACAAAAGCTCAAAAATTGTATTCATTCCTTCACTACACTAGCAAAGACGTTATCTGATAACTTCTCCCCTAGACCTATTGACAGAGAAGCCAGTAAGTATTTCAAAGGTTTGACTCTTTGTACATAAAGAGCAATCTACAGAAATTTCTTAAGCTAGTATCACAAATACAGGTGTGACTACACATTATAGATCTTTTATCTTCTGATAGAAATAAAATCTATCTGCTTGATTGGAATTTTTTTTGTGTGTGAACACTTCTAGCAGTTTACTTGAGGAGTAATTTTTGACGGGGAACAGTTCTTTTTAAATTGGCATTTTCAGAATAATCACATTAATCCAAGAGCCATGAAGTGCTGAAAGGAACAAGCTGAAGGAAATGGGAGTAAACTACTTTGAAAGATGCAATGTGTTTTTCATCTTATTATTTTTTGCTAAAATTTTCCTTGGAAAGGCCAGATACAACAGATTTAAGACTGTTCATTCAAGATTTATCATGTCAGCTTTCAATAGTTTATGTATTTCAAAGCCATGGAAAATTTCTTTTGCCTGCACACAGAAGGCAAATACACACATAAAAATCCAAATTATGCTGAAAGCATACCATAAGACTATTGAAGAAAGCTTTAAATGTTAAGAAATGCCCATCTTTAATTTTCCCGTCCATCCTTCATTCTTTGCGCATTCTCTTTGCACATAAACTTTTTGACAAAGTCTAATTATGTGACGACTTTTCTCTTTCACAGGACCTCTGCTTTGCTCAGTGCACAGAATGTTCACATAATGAGTAACTACTCAACATTTTGTTATCTCATTTTTCAAAGTGTGACCCAAGGCCTTATTTACTGCACACTAGTCAAACCCTTCTCTCAAGACAGAATTGTTAATTTCCTCATAAGTTTCTCTGGTGCTCATCATCACAGTGCGTAAACAATTAAAAATATTAATTAACCACTGTTCACAACATTCCTACAAGATTATAGAGAACTGAAAAGCACAGAAATTAAGGTCAAGAAGGTCTACTAATTTAGCAACTGTAGACAATATTCTCCTTTAGTGCATATTTCTTTCCTCTTGTACAGTGACACAGATCCTTTATTAAAGAAATACATATACTATACAATTAAAGCCCACATTATAGTGCATTTGCAGAACGCAAGAGTATGATTAGAAAAGTAAAGCAAATTCTGAAATTCCCTGACTATGAAATTATTTTCCTTCTTGATTCTAATAAAATCCCTATAAGGAAGCTTTTTGAAATGATGTAAAATTTCCGGTAAAAAAATCTAGTTCTATCACAAGGTAGGAAACTGAGACCAGCAAGGATTTATATGAGGATGAAAAAGCTTTGTGCTACTTGAGCTGAAAGAGTGGCTGGCAGCACAAGTAATTCATCAGCTCCTGTGGGGACCAGCAGCAGAAGGACCAGGACATTAGGTGAAATTCACAGCTTCTTGCTGGTATGAGGGTAATAGCATAAAGTGGGAGTCTTAAGCTCTACTACAGACTGTGCAGGGCAATATGCCCATTGTGAAAGATGACCATTTTGGCTGTATCCTTCTTCTTCCAAAAGAGTGATCCAAACCTCTCCCTATTCAATCTCTTCTCCATCTTTTCTTATGCTGAATCCATTTTGTCTTCCGGGAATGTCATATACAGACACGAAAGATAACACCATAAAGCCATCAAAATGTTTAGGGAAAGCCATTTAAATCAACCATAACTAACAATACATTAGTTTTTCCAACAGATCCAAAGCCAGATAGCCAAAGGTTCTTTCATTTCTTTTTGTCTCTTGGCTGAGAACTTCATTACATTTGTCCCTTTGTTATGTTGGGGTTTTTTGTACTGGTAAGTCTTGTGAAACATTTTCCACAAAGACAGAAGGTCTCTGAAAAAAATCTCTTAAGATTCAAGTAATCATTCTGCAGGTAATTTAAGTTTTCCAACTCATCCTGTCTCACAAGGGTATAATCACCTACTTGTCTGAAAACTAACTTATTTCCTTTTATCATTCCTGGATTATAAGGGCAAGTTGGAGTAAAAGTGAAATAAAACAATATATCCTTTCCTTGTTCTATTTCTCACTCATCAGTGAGGCACAGGCTCCTGCATCATGAGGGATGGTCTCAGCTGAGCAGTTTCACTGTTGATACCTTCCATATTTATACACAGGAGCAGATGGCTTCTCACCTACTGCTGTCTCTTGAGGGTTTTAACTGTAGTAATGTAAATGAAGTGTTCAGTTAAAAAAAAAAAAACAACACTGTTTAGAAACCCTTTGAAATTGTTGTGTTTGGTGACCTCTAGTGCTGAGGGTCTGAGTTTATTTTCACACTACATTTTCTTCTAGGATAAAACCCATATACAAATATATGTTGTAATCAGCCACTGTTGTGTTCAAGGATACATATGAACATCATTTTCCTCTCATCATGTTCTTTCGATATCCATTCTTTGTGAAATGAAAGTTATTGTAGTGCTTGTCCAAACCTGCCATAGTGTTAAGCTCATTAGAGATGAGTATAACAATTCCTATATGCTATATTCAGAAAACAGGGAACACAAGAAGAATTAGAGAAGGGTCTGTGTTCTAGAAATTAGTCTGCTCATTAGAGAATGAAATTAATTCTTTATTTCTGCCTTCACTAAACCAGATACTTCATTACTGATCTGTGAAAGAATCACACTAAAAGCAATGTATGCCAAGCCAAATACCATCACACTCTGAGTAACAGAAACTTGGAGCAGGAAGCTAGATACCTTACATTTGAGATAAAGAAGATTGTTCCAAACCAAAGGAATATTAGGAAATATTTTAAAAGTACAGAAGGAAATAGAAAAAAATGCAAGAACCACTGGTAGAGAGGAACAGAATGGAAACAAGATGACGTGGAATTCAAAGCCAGGTGAGCAGGGATCAAATTTCTTAAATTCTTGACAACGAAAACAAAAGACAAAAATTAAACTACATTATAACAGCAAAACCAGAAATTAAAAAAAGTAGTATCACAACAGTGGGATAAGTTTCAACAGCAGTGATCAGAATGAAGCACTAGGTAGGGGCTTGAGGAAGGATGAGATGATACAGAACACAATTTTCCAAAGAGTTCACAGCAAGGAAGACAATTGAAGAAGTTTGGAAAATTTTTAGCTGAATCAACAAATAAAAAAAGATTGAATCTTCAGCACTGCTTTGGATAGAAAGAATTTGTAGATAAGCCAGGCATGAAGAATGAGTAGCAAAGACAAATTGGTTGGAAACAACTAAAGTTGTAAGGTGAAGGGTACTGGGAAACCGGAATAAAATAAGAACACTCGAGGAGGATGAAGCCTTGATAGTCGACAAACCTTCCAAGAAACTTAAGTATGAGGATGTGCCATGTCAAAAGCAGAAAAGAAAAATTCATCTGTTTGCTAACACAAAAACAGTTTCCATAAACTTAATTGAAAGCTTAGTAATTCTGTTTCAAAGAAAGACTAAAAAGTCAAACAATGAAAAAAGCTTTGTCTCAAGTGTGGGATCTTAATGACAGAGGAATGCATTGGGAAAAGCAATGGAAAAAGTTGGTTAGTAGCTCATCAGTTTAATATATTGATCAACCAGATGGTACAGAAAAGCAAAGGGAAAAAGGAATTGAAAGCTACATTTCTGTAACTCCACACTCTGGACATAGCAAGGTAGGCTTAAAACTATATGTCTCACTTAATTGCAAAGAAATTTACTCCAATATATTGCCTTGAAAATGTAATGCATTTTAATTAATGTCATTATAAATACTGTGTTTCCCATGGTTGGACTTCATTTTCATATTATTTGTATTCTTCATAATCCTGCTTCCCACATAATTGATGTGCCTTTATTTTTATCTACAGCACTTATATAGGGAAAAGAATCCCTCACATCAGGGAAACTCAAAGAGGTCTTCTAAATAGGGAAATAGACAAGAGCCAATCCAGCTAATCAGTAGCCTAAATATTTTTTAAATGAAAACAATGGGCAAGAGCCTCAGACCTGCTTAAATGTGTTTTAACTCCCATAGCACAATGAGCACTTAACAATGCTTTAAACAAGCAGTTGAGAGTTTCTCAGAGCAGGGAGTCCTTGAACAGCATAAAGGTAGGGAAACCAGTTTATATTTCCTACTTTCAACCCTTGCATGTGGAAAATGAAGAGGGAAGAACAGCTCCAGGAATGGGGAGGAGGAGGTCGACTGTGGTGCTATTCTTGCTGCAGTACCTTGCCTGGCAAAGCCCCAGCCAGCTGAACTGAGATCACTGTAAATCACAGCCCTGACACCTCACACCACCTCTTTCTACCATCTACATCTTTTTCCATCAATCAGAGATGATTCAGATGTATACCTTTCACAAACATTCCAAACACAGTCTAAACATAGGAATAAAAATTTCCTCTATTAGCTGGGTGGAAAAAAAGCACTCTGTAAGATTAAAAATAAAATCCCATGACTTTATGCAAGAATAATTATTAAATTGTATTTTTTAAAACATACTAAACATACTATGCTCAAATTTCTGAGCTATTATTTGTATCTTTGAGAAATGTCACAACAATTGTTTCTCTTAGTTTCAAACAGATTAGGGTTAATTAAGGTCAGTTGGACCAATGAGATTTAGTCACCTTTTTCCAAGAAATTGCCAATTCCAAGTGTTATAAAATAAAAGAAACAAAACAGTAAACCTGAGCAAAAATATGTCCAACAAGAACATAAAGAATCTCTAACCGTAAATATATTTTTACCACAGACATTCATAATTGATTAACATATAACACATATCATATATATACCACTATATAAAAACAAATGTAGAGTTCTGCTTGTTATGATTGAAATTTGCATGTAAAGTATGAAGAGGAATTTATTTACAGCACTTTTTCCTCTGCTTATTGCAATGAACCCTTAAGAACAAAATGAATATTCAAATAAATCTAAATCATTTATAGTAGTTTTTTAAATGATGTCTTTAATCTAGTCATTTGCAGAATAATTGCAAGAAATAATTCTGGATTTCTGATAAACCAAAGCTTATTCATTTCTACATATGCATTAAAATAAGTAGTTCAAACTCTGAGAATAAGAAAAGTGCTAAGTGACAAGTGCTGTTGAATTTGATCATTTCTATCTTTCTCATCTGGGTGGTAATTAATACTTTATCAAAGACTAAAGAGCCATATTAGTAATTTGTTGATGATGAATGTTCTACTATTTGATCTTTTACATAATGCCCTGGTTCTGTATTAAGGAAGAACAGAAAGAATGGAATGGTTTCTTTATAACTGCAAACAGTCAAGGAGAGTACCTCTGGTGCCAAAAAGCTTATTTGTCTTCTGACCTGCCTTGAGGACTGATACCAGGGTTTTTAGAAGGAAGCTGTCATAGTACTTAATTCTGCCCTGGTGTTGATGTGTTCACCTCTTCCAAGAGTCGGTAAGCTGGCTCAGATCTGAAACATGAAGCTGAGTAGAATCTCTGTCTACTGAGACACACAGCAAGTCTGCACAGACCCAGGAAACTCACAGGGCATCATAGCTGTCAATATTCACTTCACCTTAGACAGAGCAGGTGCTCCCAGCCACATCTTCAGCACTACACAAGATGATTTTCAGTTGCACCTGAGTGTTGCCCAAAGTGTCAGCTGGTGTGCATATGTTGCCTGGCACAAAACAGAAGCTGCTTCCATTTCCAGTGCTGGTATCCCAAAAAATTCAGTCAGGAACAGCTCACTCTGTGCTAAAATCACTAGCTGCAGATGAGCAGCTGTCACTTGCTCAGTGCATGTTTGCAGTGTTATTGGCACCAAGTGGATAATTCATAACCTTGAAAAACACCACCTTACACGAATTCAAGTATGGGGACTAGCTTATAGTGAAGCATCGAAATATCGATCTGCTGTTGACAGGGGTTTCAGAATGCTGATCTATAACAGGAAAAGAGCAGCAGCAGTGAGATCCTTTGACTAGCACAGAGTCAAATCAATATATTTCAAAGAGCAGTGCTGTGCCATGCTGATAATGCCAGTTCAGGCCATCAGCCTGCACATCCTGTGTAGGACCACATTTTCAAAAGAACATACTTCTTATTCTTGAAAATTCTCCGTTGTACCCTAGAGTCTGTATTCATATTCTCTTCTGTACAGCCTAATCACACTTTTGCAAATGCATTTATGATTCGCGGTACCTCTGTTTCTCCATCTGTCAAACATGGATAAAAATATTCTTAAATTACAGAGTTGCTGTGAGGCTTAATTTATTAATGCATGTCCTCTTAGATTCAGAATTGAAAGGAAACATACACACAAATTATTATTATTGTTGTTATTACTGTTCCATTTCAAAAATATTTTGAAACAATAAAAGAACCAGCAAAAGATGGTGTTTTGAAAGCATTGGTTGTCATATCCTTTTGAATATTACCCTGTTGAAATTATCAATCAATTCCATTTTCACATACAGTACACATACATTTTATCATCATTTACACAACATGTAAAATCATTACAAGTGATGCTTGGTTCAAAAGAACCAGAGTATTCTGAAGTCATGAGTAAGTCTTTTTCTTAACTATATAAAAAACTTCAGGCAGTGAAGGCAGGCAACATAACCATGATTTCTCATGAGAACTCTTGATAATAATACTACTGTCTATTATACAGTGCACGTGTATGACACTTTGGGGTCCATCAGAATTTCTGAAACAACTCTTTTTGCATGAACTCTTATAAATTGGCTGAACACTGCACCAGAAATTATAAACTATGGTTCTGCAAGCAGCTAAGTCGAAATAGTAAAATTTAAAAGCCTGAAGCAAATCACAAAAGCTATATTTAGGACTGTAATTCAGGGGCCTTATTTCACAGATACTTAGCATTGCTAGTTGCCCTACATGCCATAAGCAATCTCATCATGGCAGAAATGCCACCACTAAATGCCTTACATATTTGCGTGCTGCCATTCTCATCCTCTGGTACCCTGAATCCTGTGTAGCCACAGGTGTGCAGAACAGCACTGCAATCAGTTTCCACAGCTGACTAGGACTTGCTATTTATATCTTAGCAGCAGGATATCGGCTTCATAGCATCCTACATACAATTACTGTAAGAGACAGGCTGTTATATGCATTAGATTACAATTATACTCTGTATATTACCTTTTTTTCCAGAGGAAGCATATCCGTAAGTGAACAGGCCACAAAATTACCCTATAGAGGTTTGAAACTGAATATGTGTAGTAAATTCATTAATTCTGGATGGTGAAAGTTTTATAAGTGCACACAGTAATTCTCAGGAAAATTTTCAGAGGAGCTTCACTTCTGCCAGACTTGCACTGCACACAGGCTATATTGTAAATCTTAACATCACTATTAACAGACTTGATTGATTAGGAAAACTGAGTGGCAGAGTTTAAGTGGATTCAGGAAGCACACTATAGACCTGTATAAATTTTCATAATATTTTGTTTTCTCTTTTCCCAGATGGTAATAGAAATTCTTTCAAGCAGAGTAGCCACAGCTGTTGTCCTTAAACACTTGGCATTTTTGCTTACAGTATGATTAAGTTACCTCAAAATTTGCAGTATTGGCTTTTACTTTGTATGTTTGAAATAAGAAATGTTTTAAATACTGCTAACAAATACGGTTAGTTTACTGAAAATCCTTAGGGCATAGACATATGTTGTGAATGTAGCTGGAGCAGTTTGAGAAATTACCACCCCCAGCTGTTTACTGCCACCCTGCAGCTGGAAATTACACCCCACACACAGCTGGAGCACCCTAATTGTCCATATGGGCAGTTGTAGTTAGTTTCCATGAAAATCAGACAGCTATACCTCAGTCACCTTCAGAGGAACAGAAGAAATCCAGGCAGTGGGATAGATAAATGTGGAGATGATAAAATAAATAGAACAGAAAAATGAAAAACTATCAAATTTTAGTTGGAAATGAAGAAGAGCTTGGTTCTCCCTTCTTTGTTCAGGAGCTGTACTTTAGCCAAAACCTTTGTCCTTGCCTGAGCTTTGCTGTTGGTATAGAATCATAGAATCATTTAGGCTGGAAAAGAGCTCTGAGATCACTGAGTCCAAACACCAATCTAGTACTGCCAAATCCACCACTAAACCATGTCCTTCAGCGCTACAACTACGTGTCTCTTAACCACCTTCAGGGATGGTGACTCATGTCCATATATCCAAAAATTTGGGGCTTTGGGTGATAACCATTCCAAAGCCCTAAAAATCCTCATCAAGGATAAATCTGGCCTGCAGAACTGTTGTAAGGAAACACAGAGGGGCACTATACCTGCAGCCTGGGCCCTCTCCCCTCACAGAATCTTGTGAATTTTTTTTCAAATGCTTACTTGTCTGGGAGAGTTCACAGCCAGGTACAGGAAAGTATAAAACAAAGAGAGAATTAGCCCTGTGGAAAGGAGCTTACCAGAACATTTACACTGGAAAGAGAGCTGCTCCTACCAGCTCACATGAAATGTGTAGCAGCTAGGGAAGGAGGACAAGTTCTAAAAAAATCCAGTGGAATAAAAACTTTTCTCCCACTGCCAGGAATCATTCTTGGATCAAATATCCTAAGAAATTGTTCTCTCAAAAATTTAGATGTAAGTGCAATACAGGCACTACCATCCAATGACTGAAGGTTACAGCATTCATATAGACTATAAAAAACATATATTGAAATAGAATAATAGAATAGTTTGGGTTCAAAGACAATTTAAAAGTTCATTTAGCCCAACCCTTCTGCAATGAGCAGGGAGATCACTGACAAGGGTGAGAATGAGGATCCACATTTTCCTTTTTCTGAGACAAGTTATCTTGTAAAGAAATCCCTCAACTTCCCTTTCTGAAGCCATTTCAGTACATTTAAAATACAGAAAAGAATATATGAGCCTACAGAGTGAGAAGGATTTGAGACTCTTGTGGGTACTATGTTCTCCTGGGAAACTGGATTTCAGTCAGTGCTCCCATGAATATTTACACGAAGAGAAAAAGCTTCAAGAGGCGAGATTAAAAGAGGCTCCACTGAGAATGCCCTGTTTTGGAGCAAGCAGCAGAAAGGCACTTAGGCACTGCTCATTGCTGTCAAGAGTCTGCAGTACACTGGCTTCAGAGAGGAACCCAACCGAAAAAGTTCCCATGCTCTCCTCTTCCCTCCCTCATTCTCTAACACATTCAGGTATGGGGCAATGTTACTTTGAGACCACACAGCTACAAAACAGTCAATTAAATTATTACAGCACAAGACGAACAACAACACTTCGCTTGTAGCTGCATAATTTTTAGATGCTTGTTGTGGCGATAAGTTACAGTATGCCAACGCAGTTTATGGAGAGATGAGCATTTCATCTGCCTTAGATATCTGTTCAGGATGGAATGAATCCTCCTCTGGAAGAGCATGGATGTCTATACTGGCTATGAAAGGAGACAAAATAAAACTATTTAAACTAGACACTCAATATGTATATTACTGAAGTTAGATGACTTCACCTCCTAGGAGTTCACTAATGGCCACAGTAGATGGCGGCTGAGAAAAGGTTTCTCATGTGCCAAGCTTGTTTTCAGGACGATCCCTCTTCCTTCAGGTGCCTTTATCCTTTATGTATACCGCCCCAATCTTGCTTGTTAAAAGCTTCTAATTTGGTAAAAATCAGTGTTTTGCAATATTGGTACACCACTGGAGTACTGATTCTACCTCCTTTCTGAGTGGTAACAGCTATTATAAACCACAACATTACTGTGAACATATAGTAACACATGATTTTCCCCATGTAAATCACATTGAATATAATTACCTACACATGACTTCAACTTCTCTTGTACTGTTCAGTCACTTAAAACAGAGGGAGCCCTCTGCAGCTCACTGTCACTGCCTTTCTTTTTTACTGCCTTTCATATTGTAGTCTTGACAGTAAATTTTATCAACTCCCGTCTCATTTCTTCATTGTTATTGGACATGTGAAATAGCAAAGGTGTTAGTTAAGGCTTCTGGGGGTCTCCACTGATAACCTTCTACCACTGTAGAACAGCTCATTTAGTCCCAGCCTCTTGTTTCTCTGTCTTTCAGGTGGAAATTCACAAAAGGGCTGTTCCTTCTTGCCATAGTGAAAGCTTTGATTCCATACAATCATTCTGCACAAGGCCTTTGTTAAAAAAATTTTGAAAATCCAAGCATAGTATATATATTTGGATATATCAAGCTGAATCACACTTAGCTACAGCACATCTGTGAAATTGCTTGTACGTTTTATAAACTCCAGATTTTCAGGGGGCCTGTGTGTGTTGTGGAGAGTATATTTATGGTTAATTCATATATAATGCAGATTTATTCATTCACTAATACAACTTGACACTATTTTCTTTTTTAATAAAAATGTCCCATAATATTTCTTATCTTTTAATAAAATAGAGATTATGCGAGTAATCTTGTCTCTCCCAAAGTCAAAATGGGACTCATAAAAGTTGGCATTTAGGTGTAGATTATACATTATGCTGGAGATAACAGATGAGGTTATCAGTTGTTATACAATTACAAAAGAAATGTATCAATAAAAACTAAACAACACAAGTTAAAGTTATTTTTGCCAATAATACCCAGCCATGATGAGTCCCTGTCTGCCCACCTGTTTATATTCATCTTTTAGGCAGCATGAAATTAACAGCCTGTGTTCCACTTGTAAAATAATTTTATTGATAGGCTGTGCTTTAAAAGGTTTAAATTTCTCTTCTGCTTCTATTTTTTAAAGAGCTCTTCCAAAGGAGTTGTATTTTAGCAAATAATTCTCTCATTTTACAGTATGACCGTACACAAACCAGAGAGCAACATGTGCCTATTGTGCCATCTTCAGGTTATTTTTTAAATAAAGTAATCCTGGATTTTGCTGTCTTTCTAAAATAAAGAAAGAGACAGGTTTTATATTTTTCCTTTTTGACTGAAATAAATACTAATTACTTCAATTAGGGAAGGCTAGAAACAGAAAAAAAATTGGTTTTACCACAACGTAAAACAGCTTCTTTTTCTTCACCATGAGAAAAATGGTCTCAGATCACTATTCTTAGTTGAACTTTAGTTCTCTTTCCTAACATGATGAGGAGACTCTACTGCTGTATTTCCCTGTTTCAGTAGAATTTATTTGTGGAAATCCACAGTACTGTTGTTCATATCTGAAGTAGATTAGTTACTTCATGGGACTTATGCTGCAACTTTTGCTTTTTGTTTTTTATTCTTTGTTTTTACAGCACTGAGCACTGTGGAAAATGACATCACACCACACTCTTTTGGTGAATGACTTCAATTTTATCCTGACCTCCTGATTCTTCAGTGGAATATTGTATGGAACAGAGCTGAAGCTTGCTTTCTGCTGGTTTTGACTTGTGTTCACTCTTTAATACCTGCATCAACAAGTCTTGACAGAAGCAAATGGGATTTTTGCAAAATGTCTTTTTAAAGACATCTTGACTAGAGCAGGGAGTTTTTCCTTCTCACATAGGAGCAAGGACTATGAATAACCTCTGCCTTAAAATGCAGCACAGCTCTGGTGATTCTGAAGACACAGGATTGCCTATTGTTCTTGTGCAAATTGGTGTGAATTAAGTTAAAAGGCTCTGTATGAATGGGAGCTATGAATACAGAAGGATCTGGTGTAACTGCAGATTAGGGCGAGCCTTATCTGAACAGAGAGGAAATGCACAGAATCCAAATTAATTTTACTCTAACAAATTGATATTGTGAACGAACTACCACATTCGCATTTAACTGCACTGACATTGCACTTGCCTGGCTCTCCCACGTGCCAACGTGAAACAAATGTCCTTTCTTGCCAGACAAGTTCTATTCCTCCTGAGGAAGGCACAGATTCTGTAAACCTCATCCCTGCTTATTGAGAAAAAAAAAAGTGAATTTCTTCATAAAGACTAACAAAGAAAGAAACTTAGAAGGATAAATTGATAGTGGAGTTATCACCTGACAACAAAATTATGGCATGACACGAATTTCACCTTATGCGGCACAAGGAGATAAATAGAAAAAAAAACCAAAAACCAAAAACAACAGAACCAGAATTACAGAATTGATTGCGTATTTCCTCGATAAGTGGTTTGTCTGCAAAGACCTGAGTGATTGTCTGAACTCACATCTGTCTCTTTAGGCTGCTGATTACCTCACATAGGTTGCACTGGGAACAGTCATCCAGCTGAGTCATGTTTTGTCATCCTTTTACTACCAAATGACTGATAGTGCTTTAAAGTTTATAAGACAAAAAACTTACCACAACACAAAAACTGAGGTCCTCTGAATTGAATTCTACTAATACAATTGGTATTGCATTTCAAGCAGGATACAATTGCCCTCTCATGTCCAGCCTCTCATCCACAGCACCCCCAAGTCCTTCTCAGCAGGGTTGCCCTAAATCTCTTCACCCCCCAGCCTGTTTTGATACCAGGGGTTGTTCCAACCCAGGTGCAGCACTGTGCACTTGGTCTTGTTAAACCTCATGAGATTCCCATGGGTCCACTTCCAGAGCTTTTCCAGGTCCCTCTGGATGCCACCGTGTCCTTCAGGTGTGTCAAGACCACCACTCAGCTTGGGGTCATCTGCAAATTTGCTGAGAGTAAACTCAACCCCTTTGACTATGTCATTAATTAAGATATATTGACTAGTACTGGTCCCAATACAGACCCCGAGGGACAATACTTGTCACTGATGTCCATTGACATTTGAGCCATTGACCACCACCCTCTAGATGCAACCATCCAACCAATTCCATATCCACCTAACAGTCCAACCATGGGATCCATCTCTGTCCAATTTAGAGGGAATGTCAAAGGCTTTACAGAAATCCAGATCAGTGACAGGTGTAGCCCTCCCCTTGTCCACTGATCATCACCCCCTCACAGAAGACCACCTGGTTGATCAGGCAGGACTTGCCCTTGGTGAAGCTGTGATGGCTGTTTCAGATCACCTCCCTGTCTCCATGTGCCTTAGCAGAGCTTCCAGGAGGATCTGTTCAATGATTTCTCCAAGCTCAGAGTTGAGTCTGACAGGTCATTGGTTCCCAGGGTCCTTCTTTCTACCTTTTTTAAAGAGAGGTAGAATTTTTCTCTTTTTCCAGTTACCTGGGACTTCACCACCCACCTGACTGCCATGACTTTTCACACGTCATGAAGATTGACTTACCAACTACATCAGCCAATTTCCTCAGGACTCTGGGATGAATCTCACTGGGTCCCATAGACTTACGTATGTTCAGATTCCTCAAGTGGTCACAAACCTGATCTTTACTTACAGTGGGAAGCACTTTGCTCCTCCAGTGCCCATCCTGCTGTCCATCCCTTCAAGGGGTGTGGGAAGAGAGGTTGCCATTAAAGACTGAGGCAAAAAAGTTGTTGAGTACCTCAGCCACCTCCTTACCCATTGTTACCACTTTACCAGCATTATTTATCAGGAGGGGTACACCTTCTTTGATGTTCTTTTTTGGTATACTTACCTGTAGAAGCCCTTATTTTTCTTTGCACATGTGACACAAAATTCAGAGGAAAGCTGTTTGGACACCACTACTCAATAACTGTCTGGCTATCTGTTGGCAGGTGCTGAGCAACTGTACTCTCATTTGTTTTATATAGTCATTATTATTATTGTTATTATTATTATTATTATTACTATTACTACTACTACTACTATTACTATTATTATCTCTTTTCTGTCCTGTAAAGTGTCTTTATCTTAATCCACGAATTTTACAAACGATATCTCTAAGTTGCCCACTTTTTGTTGAAAGCAATTGACACTTCATTGCTCCTTACAGTCAGCTTCCTCGCAGAAAATACTGTTTCCTCTTGAACTGTTAAACTAAGTTTAATGAAACTCACTATTCACTAAACGTATTAAATTTATCATACTTAGTATAAAGACCAGCTGTTAAAAAAAGTTTTATAAAAAAGGTTGAGTATCTTCTACACATTCAAGCAGTCTAGATACCTAAGATCTGATTATCTGCATTTACTTCATCTCCATGATGGATGCAATCAGTAACAGCTAAAACCCCTCATCAAGTGTTACTTTAAAACAAGGAGTCCTCACTTTATTACCCATATTCATAACATTCATGAACTCCATAGATGAGAGCATAAAAATAGATGACTGTATAACATATGCACAATGGTTCAGGCTGAGAGCAAAGATGGGAAAACATCTCTCATACCTGAAAAGTGCATGAGTGTGTATAAGAGCATGTGTACATAGACTGAGATTCTATTAATCAAAATATCCACACATTACTCACTGTCACCATTCACCAGCCACTGCTTTTTGATTTATTATACAGATTTGGGTTTTTTTACCTCTGAGAACATTGACAGCTTATACACACTGATGTCAACAGAACTCCCACAGAACTTTCTTTCATATGCATTACATCCAGGTCAAACATAGGAAAGTTCATACCCTATTGAAATAATTACTAATTCTAAAACTAGTAAAATTTGTAATCCCCACTTCCTGCTGTCCTGTTGTCATACTTTCTCCTTGCTTAGAAACACACATACTCCACACAGGTATATTATTTTCTGAACAGTAAGATAAAGGAAAATCTTGGAGGAATTTACACCCTAGAAAGCAAGAAAATAAAGTAGGAAAATGTATAGTAGATCACTGCTATAATATTTCCCCTAGTCATCTCTTGAAAATTTAAAGGTTTGCCTACCAGAAGATATTCTAGTAAAACTTTTTTAAATGGATGACCCTGAAGCTAGATACATGAATACTAAATGGTGAATGTGAAAGAATGGCACTTTGAGGTAAAAGATTAAATTCTTCTTTCCTTTTTTGTGGATCAAAACTATCTTATTGAAAGATATCATTTAGTTGCAGTCTCACATTTGGAATTGTTAGTGAATCTTACTAAACATTAATTTTTTTTCTTACATTAGGCTTTTGTGGTTATCAAAGGAATTTAATCAAATATGTATCTATAGTCCTTTCAGACAGAAATTCATTTTTATTTTTACCTAAATAAAATGAAAATCTTGTACAGAACTATTATTTCCAACTGCTTTGAAAATTCTTGTCGATATTAATGGTAGTCATGATAGCGTCTAGGGTAGAAGTGTATCTTATACATGAATTAATGATTAAATATTATGAAAGGCTTTGCAAGAGTAAGTATAAGGCAGAACACAAAAGTGCGAATTAACACCAAACTTCAAATTATCAAAATATCTCCACAAAGCAGAGATCAAACAGACAATTTACTTATTGCTCAGAGATTTAAAAAAATGTTTTTCTTCAATTTGCAGGAAAAAAAGATTGAGGAAAACATTTCCTCTATTTGAGGAAAAAAAATTGCTCACAATTCTGTTTTCCAAATATATGTTTGTTCAAGTTTGTTATCTGTTGATGCTGTCCACTTCAGACACATAAAGATAGCAGTAAAGTCATACTCCTTCTTTTGAGAATCAGAAATCATAAATTGGAATCAATATTCCATCAGATGAAAACAATCCCAGAAAAAAAAAAAAAAAAAAAAGAATGAAAGAAAAAAAAAAGTCCTTATCTGGGCTTTGTATTCAGGGCTGAAGAAAAAAAACTTCATGAAGCAAAAACAAAGAATGAAGACTCTGGGAGAAAGAGAAAAGCATATTTTCTGGTTCCTCTAACCTAGTGAAGTAACAAAATCCCATGGAAAGAGACGGAGAATTGGTACTAGCCTGACCTGTAGAATTTCATCTGCCTTTTGTGTTTGGCAGCTGCAAGGCAACAGAGCCTTCATACTGTGAGTTTTGTTCTCATCTGCAACACCAACTCTTTTAAAAAGAGCTCTGTTTGGAAATCAGTTTTGTCAGTTTAAAATAGTAAGTTTTGCAGTAGCTCTTAGAAGGCTGTGATCAGGCATAATTTCTATTAAGAACAAACTGTCTGAAAACATTCCACTATGCATGATTACAATTTGGCAATTATTTTAATGGTATGTAGCTATTTTTACTTATCTCAAATGTTGTTTTTCCAAAAGAGGTAAGCAATTTTCTTTAAGTTATCATTCTGAGTTCCTTGAATTTTTAAAGACAAGAGTCTAAAAGGTGATAACCTTGGAGACTAGCCCTGAAAGCACACAGTACCTCAAATCATATATACAACCTCAGGACAAGACAGCTACTTAAGAACAAACACTTAAATCAGAACAAATAAAAGCACATCTGAGCAATTGAATAACTTAAAATGTGCCAGTTGTCCTCAGCTACCAGCACAGAGAACCCAAGTTAAAACAGTTAGATTTAAGTCATTACATTCTCAGTAGAAAGGCCCCTAGCACAGGAATTAATTTCTGACAAGTGATGATTTGAAAGAATACAGTTTTCACACAGCATGTTACATATTCCATGTTCTGCCAATTATTCATTTGCTTCAGTGTGTCTTTTCAGGAATGTAAAAAAAAAAATCTGAAGAGCTCTCTTAAAAAATCTCATCATATTCAGCAAATGATTTCTTTGAAAGGATTCCTCTGAATATCCTGCCAAAATAATTGCAGCTCCTTTCAGTCCAGCATTACAAAAAAAAAGAATTTCACAAGGACATGTTTCCCTATTGATTATAACATTTATTTTATAGGTCTACTCCGACTGAGCTGATTGCTGAGCCTCATGTATTGTCCTCTGCACTGCACTTCTCCCAGGTAAGGTCAAGGTTTTGGTCATATCCTGATCAGCTTTCCTGTATATGAGGATTAATGAGTTCTTACCATAAGAGTCTTGAACAACAAAGGTCCCTCCAGCTTTACTAGTGGATTGGTTCTGGTTCCTTTCTTGTACTTCCATAAAGAATATGTGCCTGAAAGAGTCAAAGCCAGACAGATGTTGGTGTGGTCAGGCTTTTTGCCATTCTCCCCCATGAGACAAGGAGTTCTCAAATTATGGAACAAGGCAGTGCAAAGAGAGAAGGGCAGCCATCTAATTTGCAGAAATGTGGTTATTCTACAACCACACATGCACATTGCATTTTTGTCACTACTAGATTTGCAGCATTACATGGTCTGAAGCATCCATCTGCCTTAGGACGTTGCATCCACATTGCAAGTGGAGCATGCTAGATGGCACCTCAGTGTGCCACCTCAACCTTAGTGCTGGCACTCAGGAAACTCCTACCAGTGTACCAGGGTAGCCCTTGGAGGGATTAATTTCAGCAAATTATACTGAGATGTTTACCTTTCCTTAGGTTTTTCATCTATCACAGTTTCCAGTTTTAAACATGGAATTTACAGCTCTCAGGTAAAATCAATCTATTACTTGCCATAGTTGCATTGTTGGCAGTGTAATTAGTTAGACAATTTGCGTATAAAAGACGTTTTCTAGTGGTTTTTATCCTTCTGGCTCCCATGAAAGGGCAACCTGATAAATGACAACAGAAGCTGCTGAAATATTTATTTTCAGAGGAGTGAAAAAATAACTTTTCATAAAAGCCAGAAACCACACTTGAATCCTGTGCATCATTAAAGTCACACCTAAGCTCCTGTCTTATGACTGGCCTAGACATAAGTGTGCAGTCATTTTGGAAGGCTCAGTTTCAAAGAGATGCAGATGGAAAGACATTGTCTGCACTTGCACGCGTGGACAGTCAGCAATGCAAAACAATTTGGTTTTCTACATGTTCTCCTTCATATTAAGGGTCTTGTTGATTTTGCATTTATCCAGAGACAAGACAGTATGCTAAACGAATTGCACTTGAAGAAAGAGATTTTGTTAAACCCTTAGTGGCCAAATCATAAACTCTTCTAGCTAGTGCAGATAAAGGCTCTTTCTTTCAAGAGTTTACAATGTTTTACAATAAGATTGCTAACGTGTAAAGTTTATGTGTAGGTTTCCCAGCTGACATGAAATAAAATTTTAGCAATTGTAGATTCATTTCCATCATCTTGGTTTTTAATGTATGCATAAACCTTTTTGTATTACATTCTATAGTTTAATAAGTAATCATATGTTTGCACTACATTTAAGTATATATTAAATGTTTTATAAATGCAAAAACACTTTTTAAATGGCAGGGCAGCCAAATTACTGCAATAATCTTATCTGCTGATTGATTTGGATCCCATGCTGCTTTTATTTCAAGAGAATGAAGTACCATTAGATCTAGGAATATATTTTCTCTAGCAATGTTTTGTTATACCTAATGAAAGACATGAATTGGGATATTTTTCTTAACTTCAAAAATGTCACTTTTCCTAACAAAAACACCATAAGAACTCCCAATTAATTTTTCCAAATATAGTCAGTGTATTACAAGGTAGTTCTATTCGTGTATAAGCAATGATGATAGTAACCAGTGGGGAAGGTCATTAGGAAGCCTTCCTGGGAATACTTACCAGCTAGATATCCAACATTTTGGGGTTTGGAGCCAGGATAACAAGGCTGATAGGATAGTAGACCATGGACTATAGATTATTTACTCAGCATGGGATTGCTAGCCTCAGCAAATAGTAGGAAAGGGAAAAGAGTTTGAGTTCCAGTTAAAATATAGTTTGAAAAGTAGGCCAAAAGATGAATCTAACAAAAAAGCAGAACATGCTGCTGAGTGTATGGCAAAAGCTTTTAAGAGGGTATAGTTATGAGATCTAAGGTCTTTTGAAAAGCAAAAGGTACCAAACATTGTTTCACATATTTATTTCACCACTTGAGCAGCTCAGAGGCACCTAATGTACATTCTTCCACAAAGGCAACATTCTTCAAAAACTTCATATTCAAGAGTCAAGACAGTTTCTCACTGCAGTTAGAAATACAAGGTTATGAACTCAATAACAGCCAACAGTCAAGAACTTAGGATTCTAAATTAGGAAATATGATGATAAAGAAGAGAGAAAACATTGGATTTCATGAAATAAGGAAAGAAAATACTTTGCTTCTAGGCATCATCTTTATGAGCATAAAGGATGCCCAGACTATTCATTTCTAATAGCATATGATAATTTTGGTAATATTTTGTGGTGTTCACTTCTTGAATACCTAATACTAGGCTAAATTAGTTTAATGGAATTCAGAAAATAACTTTAGAACATCCAAAATCTGAGACAGATTTTAAATTATTAAGATATTAATGATCAACTTCTTGTTCCAATTTTACAATCTGAAAGATATTTTCAACCTTTTTTTTATAATGAGGCTAATTAAACCCAGCTGATAGTGATTTTTTTTTAAATTGTAGATCTGTCATTTCACATACTTTGGGTCTTTTATTGATTCTCAGCTGATGTTTATAAAGGAGTTTCAGACAGGAAGAAATTAACTGAAGTTGGAAGAAACAGTGAAACTATCTATACATAGAGCAAAATGGACCATATTTTAGTAAAACTGCCGTGGCCTACTGATGAAAAGTACTGCATAAAAGGTAGGTATTAGAATTATTACACAGAATTGTCAAGCACAAAAAGTAAACCAATCAAAAAAGTAGAGATTTATTTCACTACCTTTTTTCATTTATAATAGCTTTAATTGTTACTTATAACTACATTCAGAAAGAATTTTTTAGACAGCACTGTTATTTTCAAGTTGATTGTGTCCCTTTAAATAAATCCCATTGTGTGTCTAAACCAAACACATGGCAGAGATCTGAAGCAGGTATTTAAAAACCTATGAGCAGTAAGATTCTGTGTTTGTGAATATTTCAGCCATGAATATTTCAGCCAGTGTGGAATTTTCTTGATAGAGATATGAAAGACATAAAGATATTCACTAACTCATTGCAGTATTATTCATCACACTTATATGCTATATTTACTTAGAATCTTCTAATTTCACATTTCTAAAAGTCGAAAATGTTCCTCTGATACAAGAGAATGCTCACTTTATTCACTATATGGACCAAAGAGAAAACATATATATAAAAATATATAGATAGATACACAAGTATTAGGCAGAAAGAATGAGGCAAAGATCAAAATAAAAGTGGGACTTGTATTCCTGAGACTTTTTATAGAAATGATTACGCCTACCCAAACTAAATAAATGGAGATTGTATGCCAGAATATCTTTCAGCAATAATTTAAATACAAGTGACTGAAACAAAAAGGGAAAGCAAACTAAAATGGTAATACAAAAGAAATCAAAGCCGTCCCACTGCAGTCAGAAATAAGATGGGCAGACCCAGGCTGCATATTTTAAAGCACAGAACTGTCTATGAACTCCATTGGGGGTATAAAGTCATGCTATCTTTTTGGTCTTATATAACATTGCTTTTATCTGTCATGAGAAAGTAAATTAGAAATGTTTCTCCTTTTCACCACACTTTCCCATCTTTTTGGATAAAACTGATTCCCTTTGAATTGGGGCACAACTTTTCCTAGTTTAAATACTTGCTTCTGCTTGGCTACTGCTCCCATTGTGGAACATTTTTCCCTGTGTGGTCTCTGATTTCCTAACACAGCATTCAAGCTAGAAATATTGTTGATGACTGGGTAATTCCTCCTCATAGGAGCCACATTAAGATTGTATTTTCTCATTATATTTGACTACAGTTCTTGGCAAACTAATCTAACAAAAAAGGATGGTTGAAGATGCCAAGGGAACTTCCTTATGCACTACTCTAAACATCTTTAAAAGTGGAAGAAGTGACTCTGGGAGAAAAGCTAATGCAATCAAGCATTCAACTTAACTGCAGCGCAGACAAATGCACACCTAACAATTCATAAATTATTAGGAAATTAATTGCATAATTTACCTATCTCTCCAATATTCACTTACTCCAGTAACAGGTAATCCAGCACTGAAATGCTGACCTTTTCATTCATAGCAACAATTGTGCTTAATTTCCCTTTGTTGCCTGTTGATGCGAAGGTTTAGCTGCCATTCATTAAATTGTTCCCCAGTAAGCAATATTGTGTATTTCTTCCACAAAATACTGAGTATCAGGTTGGCTGAAGCATGAAATCACTGTTTATGTACCAGGTACTCTTAATTAATGCTGTGGCTGTGGATGCTCTTAATCCACTGAAACAGTGCATTGCGGCAAGGTACAAGAAAACAGCTCCCCACTAATCTTCCTGCATAGGCTGTTTCTAATTACACCATACTTCTTTGTTGCAGAGAGAAATGTGTTTGTCCTTGTGTATGCTGAAGTCCCACCTGGCAAAATATAAAAACTTTACGTGAAACAGTGTGCAAAACATTGTTTTTGCAACTGGATTTAATCACATGGATGCAGGAGAACAGGTGTTCAGAGTACAGCAGGAATATTAGGATGACATTTGACTTGAATGAACAAGCCATCATCAGGTATTTGAAAAAGGAATAAGGCAACAAGAGAAAAGCACAAGGAAGTATTAAAATTTCAGATCAAACTCCTAGAGAATATTGAAAAAAATCTACCATTTCTAAACAGAAATTCTGATGCTGAAAAAAAAAGATATATTTCAATATAAGTTATAGAAGCCATCATGGGAGCTTCCTTTTAATATTTTAACATGCCATTTGAATGCGTCTATGAGCAGTTCATACTTACTTACTAAAAGTGAGCACAGATCCAGTGGCAAAAATCGAAAATTCCTGAGGGTGAGACAGTGCCTCAAAGACGGATGTCCAGACAGCATGACTCATGACACAAAGTCTAGCTCTGACATATCTCAAGCCAGGAAATCACTCTAATTTGGGACATTGATTGCAATCAGTGAAGTGGCTACTGTACATAATAGCTGCTCCTCTGTGCAGTATATTTTGTGCTGTACTTGGCTGATGCGAGTGAATTTATAAACTGCTAGATATTAACCCCCAAAAGGGAGGCAGTCTTACTGCCCTTATTCTCTGAAGCAAGCTCTTACTTTTCTTCATTTGTTCGGGCCCATTTGTACGACCTATTTGAACATTTCACTGTTCTCTTGGACCACAGTGTACCCCAACTCTAACTAGCTGGCAGTCATATAATGTAGTATGGGGCTGATGCAAAGAGCAACAAGTAAGTGGAAGAAAGCCTACGGAACCAAGGTTCTGGGAAATCAAGTAAAAAAATTGAGCAGCACAATCTGTAAAAAAGGTCTATTTTAGCATTCTGAGTCTCCAAAATACCCATCAGTGTTACCAGGAATAATAAAAGAAAGAACATGATTTTTTCTTCACTTTACTTTCTTTACTTTCATTATTTTCTCTGAGTGTAGCTTCATCTGTTACACTAGGGATTGGACAGGTATACAGCTATATATAAAACATAATAGACCAATGTATCTAATATACCAAATCAGACTCTTAGCATTAATAGTAACAAAGTAGAAATTGTAAAGGAATTACAATCAGCCTGTCTAAAGGGAAAAAATTAAAAATGACAAGATGCTTTCAGAACAGCATACACAGCCTTGCAGTTTCTTTTTAAAAATACATACTTTTCCAGAGGTTTCCTAAGTGCATAAATTATAAGGTCAGAATGGACTATTATCATCATCTAGTTTTCAGCCTCCTTTATTTGTACAAGCCATAGAATTTCACCAACTCCTACATCATGACAGAACTCATTGATGTAAGGTATATGGTACATTTAACAGTATCAACAAAAAAGTAATTACTGGAGCATTGTTCTTGAAATAACTTCTTTCAGTTCCACTATTAAGAATATTAACAGGTAGACTCTTTTCCAATATTGCTTCAGAGAATCTGCAGAGAATCCACCTATCACCAGCTGAATTGCATATGGTGACTTACTTTTTGTTTTATGTAGCCCATGCTACAGACTGGCATAGCAACTTCAATCTATCCAGGCACCAGAGCTCTGCAGAATTGTGGTGTCTATACCACATTTGTTTTTTATGTGAGAAGGGGAAAAAGACCTCTTGAAAAAACAAAATGAAGTTACAAAACCTGAGCAGAATGGATGAAGGACTGCTCTGGGCAGTCATTGATTGTCCAGCTTGTTCAGTACCAGATCTGAAATTTCCACTTTCTTCAAGCATCAGCTAGAACCAAAGCATGGTCGTTTTTGTGTCTCATTTCATCCTAGCTCTCACCACCTCAAACAGAGCTGCTGTGTGCATAGTGGCTTGCTCCATCACAGCTGCTATTGCCATGGCTTGGCTGGGTGAATACAGCCTCTCTGCTGCAGGTTTTGTTCTCACTGTGAGGTTTTGACAGCAGAGTGTCTTCAAAGGCTTATTCAGAGTTTAAACCCTAGATAACAGGATCTCAAAGTATGCACCTCAGCAGCTGAGTTCTGATACATGAAGCTTTCAGATAGATGCAGCTCTCTCCAGCTGCTGGCAGGGCATGAGAAATCACTCAATATGAATCCCTCCCAAGTCCTGGCCTTACTCTAGATTCAGCAATTTCAGGAGAAAAGGGGATGGAGACACAGTTAGCCCTCACTGTGGAGCACCTCATCATGCTCTTCTTGTAGCACCCTTTTGCTTTTTTACTTTGTCCCTTCTCTCCTCTCTTCTCAGTAACAATAACCAGCAGCTGAAATTATATTGTTTTAACACATATTAGAGATTCTGTCAAATATAGCTTCTTCAGTAGTGACTTTCCTTTCTGTGGCCATCCCTTTACTGAAGCATATTTTGGTCTCACAGCTGGAGGTGAGCAGACTGTAGGGCACAGGGAGAGCCAGAGCACCAGGCTACGCTGCCTTTGGGCACCAAGATGAAAGATAGCCTGACAGAGCTTTGTCACATCTAACACTTGTGACTTCACCAGGTAAATACTTCTTGTGAGCTCCATCTTGCCTAAGAAATCTGTGGGGTTTTGTGATAAGGTGTTTTAATTGAAACTAGTGGCAGAGTGCTTAAATTATCCACAAGAACTTCAGCATTGTAGAGTCAGAAGGTAAAACAAGCAAACAAAACAAAACAAACACAAAACTTCCAAACTTCAAAGTAAAAGCGTGGAAAGAAAGAAGATAAAGTCTATGAGATGAAATTATATAACCTACAAAGAAATGAAACTTTGTCTTCCATTTGCAACAAAGGTGAAAAAAAAGTGCCATTCAATAGAGGAAAAAATAAGTGTTTTTACAAAGTCCTCAAGAATGGGATTACTACAGCTGTTCAGTCCAATGTGAAGTTTATTTGGAAATATTCTTTTAGCAGCACTAGGAAGTAGAAGAGTTGCCTTCCGAATACATGTATTATAATTACCAACAAGAAAGTGCTTCTCTCTTAAGGTGAAGTGTAACAGCCACTCCTTTAGGTCCACTTCTTTCAGTGTGAATACATTGATGCCCTGAATCTGCAAAGTGACTGATTCAGTCAGTGCAAATATAGTACAACTTTTTTAAAGTTCATAAATATCTGTCCTTTTTTTAAAACTAATTACCCTTTCATCCTTTCCTAAGTAAAAAACAATCTACTGTGCAAAAAAATCCCACACTTATTTTAGATGTTATCATCCCATAATTTTCCACTAAAGGAAATTTTTGCAATGTCCTACGACATATGTAAGAAAGTCTATACTTGAAAAAACAACTAGTTCTATACAGTACCCCATTAAAGCACACATACCTATGAAAGTTTATCACATAGTAATTATGCTCAACTGGTGTTAATTTCAGTATACCCCTGAAAAACATGTTATTAACCAGGAATAATAATTATCTGAAACCAGTCAATTGGTAATGAAACATTACCAATGTATTTGGGGTTTTGTAATGGTAACTTTGAAAGAGTCTGGCAATAGAAATATTTAATACCAGCATTTGGGTATATTCAGAATTATGACTAAGACTTAACTTTTAACATACCCAGGCTCATTATTCAACAGGAGAGTTCAAGAAGCATGGCAACCAACTCATGTAAGGGAGAACTGCCAGGGCATCAGTTTTTATGATGTACCATAGTCCATTCTCGCCAAAGAAGTCTTCTATGTTAATTTTTTTTTAGACTACAATATAACTTAAAATGTATTCATACATACATTTATACAAAAATTTAGAATTTACAAGTAATTTCCTTTATTGTAAATATAATTGCTTCAGAGAAACTGCTGCTATCAGTCGTCTTCTCAGCTAACAGATGTTTACTCTATGTTACAGTTCCTCATTAAAAGCAGAGTGGGGATTCACGGCGTATTTTGTGTACCTAACATGAGAATCGGGCAGGATTTTTCAGAAATACCTTCAGAATTTATTCTAGGTACTTCAGTTTTCCAGATATTCAGGGGAGACATTCTTTTTAAAGTCTTGTTGGACAGGCATTTCAGACTTCAGTGTTATTAATCACTTGGGGAAAACCTCAGCTAATCGATCATGTGCTATAAATGGAGTTGGTGCCCTGCTGTTTGTGTTTCAGGCCTGTTGAGGGATCTGGCATAACTGTACATTAGGGATTTTTAAAGTGTGTGCATGAGTTACTGGCAAGCAAGGAAGGTACAATAGGGAAAAGTAATGTGGGCTGAGCATTAAAATCCAATTACATTAAATCAGTATATTTCACTGCTGATGAGCACCAGTTCTGTTTCCTATCCTGTAAACTGGGTATTGAGTTGTCAGACTCTGAAGCATAACTCATTGAACTTGAGCTGCTTTTCCAGAGAAATAATCAACCAGCTGGTGTTATTGTGCCTGTACTTCTGCAGAGTTGTCAGGGAAACAGATATTTCCAAGAGGAAGAGAGTCAGTTTCCTCCACAGATGTTCTGCACTTGCCAGACCTATGAACTAAACATCTCTCTCTATTGTTGGGGGAGTTTGTCTCATCTTTCACAGAGGTCCTCTCTATTTGCTCTTGAGAACAAGGCACCAACAGCCCATCCATTCAAACAGGATCATACAGGTCGAGGAGCTCTGTAGTTTGAGGAGATGAGCAGGTTCCCAGTGGACAGCAGCATTCTCTGCCCTTTAGAGCACCACAGTGAGAAGAGAGGAACACCATCCCCTCAAGTCTCTTATCCACAAGGAACTGTTGTGTCTACCAGCAACAGACCAGTTGGGAAAAGGCATAGATGGTGTTCAAAAAACCACACACTTTGAACAGAGAGGAGATCAACTCCCAGCTCCCTTTGCATCAAGTTATTTTCCTTCCCTATGTCAGTAAAAAAGAGGGGAAAAAAAATTGTGCTAGAAGCCAACCCTGCAGAACAAGGAAAAAAAGATTTGTTATCACCAGACCCCTGACAATACATGGTCTAAAAAGACTCAGCTGTGTTATCATCCATCAGAGCTTACATGGGATAATTCCCCCCACTGCATTCCACATGCCTATCAGGTGATACAATATAATACTAAAATGATTTAAAATAGTAAAGAAGACAATACAGAGCTGTAAACATGACTGGCGTACTAATAAAGAAAAAAGAAGTGAGGTGAGGAAAAAAGGAAAAGGATAAATCTTTTCTAATCAGCCTGTTTCTTTTACACTGAATTCAGGGAAATTATTCCCTTTCCCTAGTGATAAAATATTTCTACAAACTCTATGAAAGCTGACAGCAGAAACTTTGGAAACACCTCCTACTTCTACAGAAGCAAACTGCTACATTGGAATAAATCCAGAGGATGAACACTTTAAGAAATGTGCAAAAGAATTGCATAGTTCTCAAAAATTGGAACTATGGATGTACATATGAAAAGGGAATATTTAGGCAGCGGATTAATTCAAATTTTGACAAAAGACCGAAGTATTGTGTGGTTAATTACCAGTTTAAGCAAGGAGCAATTGTACATAATGATAGAGAATTAAGTCAGACTTTTTTTACTCAAATTCAGCATCAAGATGAAGGAAACTATATGAGCAAAGCTACAATAATTTGATCTAAGATGGTAGTCCTACTTTTTTCCCACTGATGGATGCAAATTGAGATCTGAAATTAGTAATTCAAGTAAATAATGCTAAAAGAGAGAAAAACATCATATCTGTGTGCAAAATCATGGCCTGAAATTCAGTTTTGAAAAAGGAAGACAATAGACAAATAACAAGATAGGGCAATATAAAATACATGTTTTTAAAACATGTACAGTATTTTAAAAACATGGGTTGTTAAAAAGGAAAATCCCTACTGGCAATTAAGATGACAAGTAGCTACCAAATTCCTGAAGTGGACAACATTAAACAGAAAGCAAAATCTGTGAAAACCAGCTGGGATAAAATATAAAAAAAAATAATACAACACACACAAACCAGGAAAGAAGAAATTGGGAACGGAGAAATGCAGTCTTGTATTTTGAAAAGCAGAGATATGCTTAAGGATGTACAGCAAAGGTAGAGGAGGAGTCAAACAATAGTAATCATAAACAATTTATATTTGAAAGTAGGATTGTGGACATATATAGGTGGACATAGACTATAACTAATCAGAATAAATCTTGGAGGTACATGGAGAACATGAGGACGAGTGGATGGGATAGAGCCATAGAGTAGGGAGCTACAGTGGGGAGAACTGAGAATGCAAAAGAAATGTATGCCTAAACACTGTGTGGCTCTTCCCACAATGAATGAACTTTGAGAGAAAACTAAACTGATGAGCAAGCAAGCACAAAATATACTGAGAATCAAAAAAAAATCCTAAAGAAGGATTATAGAATTAAGTTTGTTAAAGGAGGATTACAGAATAAAGTCTGTAAACAAGACTCAAGGAAAAAAATCAGAAGAAAAGAATGAAAGTTAAATTGCACAAGGGGTTAAAATATATAATAAAAGATTTTCTAGAAATTGAAGAAGACACTACTAAATGTAATTGTAACAAATTACAAGTGTTTATCCAGTCCAACTTCTCTTTGTCATTAACACATGGTGAAATCAATGAGATCAATGGGTTCAGCTGAAGCATTTGAGTCACTCTTCTTCTCCTATGAAAAAGATATCTTAAGGTGCGGGCTAGATGACTGGTGTAAAGCCTGAAAGCAATAGCATGTGAAGAAATAAAATGCCTTCTTTTACAATGTGCTTATTTTGTGTATTTGTCAGCACTTGAGAATTATCCACATCACTGGCTTGCTGAGTTTTCCTCCTTCATCTCTGCAAAACAAAAGTGTATGCCAATAAAAGCAATAGCAAAGGTGGAAGTGAGAAGGTAGCAGCAAATCCATATAATACAAAAGAGTAAAAATTCATGTTAAGAGAAGTTTGTCATGCTGCATACACTGGTTCCCCCCAAAGGTAAGCTCAGCGGAAGAATTGAATGAGTTCATGCCGTGTAAGACTGCAATAGCCCAGTATGTGAACCCTGAAATATTACCTGTCCCGAGTAGCCAAAAGCAAGATACTAAATACCACCAAAATGGTGCTAAAATCAGAAAATGGTTGAAATATGTTGGAAAGAAAGAACCACACTTGTACTCAATTTCTAACAGACTTTTTGTGCCTATGTTAATTTTGGTAAGACTTGGACATACCACTGAGATTTTCAAGAAAGAAAAAAGACCCCTGCCCTGCTTGGAGAATTTTGGACTCCCTCAGCCACCTAATAGTGACTCATTTTTGTCTTCATTTTGGCAGAAAACATTCAGCTCTTGAGTTTACAAGAACAAAAACTATCTCAGCTCTTTTATCCTGTGGCTGCTTAGACTAAAAGCTACCAGTTTAATATGTCGTGAGTTTTGTTCATATTTAAGGATAGGACATAGTAGGATAAATTAGAAGTGCAACATTCATGTAGAAAGGTTGAGAGGTATAAAGCTCAAGAAAAGACAACACCCATAAAATTTTGACCAGAGTTATAATGCAGAGGGGGAAAACTTATAAAGTCATAGCATACAGCTTAATAGAATTTAAATTATTCTATAACCCACAAAGCAGAGAATCAAATCTAAAATGGAGAAAATAGATCCAGCACTAGGAAAGTAATAGAGAATAAGATCATATTTGGAATAATGGGCGTCATTCTGGTCACCGTATTATGGAAGCATTGAAACCTCATTGGCTGACATCTGATATGAGGTGGTTTTGGATGTCGCCCTGTTTCTTCCATTATTAATTTTGTGCTCGAGGGCAAATGCCAGCAGTGCTCATTTTAGTTTTTACCTCCTGCTGCAACTTCAACTGTCAGAGAGACAGCAGGAGTCAAAAATGAAAGGAGCCACCTTATAGAAATGCTGTGCCACTATGTCATTTTTAAACTGACAGCTTTTTACAGTCCAATTTCTCAGGGAAAGAAAAAAAGGACTTTCATTTTCACCTCCCACTGCTGCTTTGACAGAGAAAGACATTTACCCAGGTTTGAATGCTGGTGGGAGGCAAAAATGTAAAACTGCGTTAGAGTGTTTGTAAGTGGGCTTTGACTACCCTGTAGAAGAATAAGCTGATTTGGGACAAGTTGAACTCTAACCTTTGCTTACCAGGTGGCAAAAGAGAAAAATGTGTCCGTCTGCCCTTAATGCAATAGATGGAGAATATTCTGAAGGATGTAAGTGAACACAGAAGAGCCAGATGCACCTAAGGATTTCAGTTCACCTGAAAACATACAAATGGCTGGTTTATTAGTTTTTGGCCTTCAAGAAATTGACAATTGAGAGGACTCTTCAATGAGAACAATTGCTGAGGAAGGTAGAGATGTTTAAAAGGAGGAATTTAGGAAAAAAAAAAAGTGTAGTCCTTACTTTAGTAGCTCTGAGTAAGGAAAACAATTTCCAATCAAAGGACTCAGAGAAAGAAAGTATTAAAAAAATGAATGCTGAAGAACCACTCAAAGTAACTTTTCTACAGTTTTTAACAGGTACAAGCACAAAGTTTTTACAATAGTGAAAGCAAAGTAATAAGGAACAGTAATGTTAAAGTGCATCTACTAGAGGGATCCCTCCAGCATTCTAATCTATCTAGCTTCTGTGACATAGCATTTAGGAAACTCAGAATCCAATATAACATAATATAATTTAGTATAGAATATAAAAGTAGAAATAGCAGCTCCTACTTGCTGCTGGATTCAGCTTTTCATTTTCAAAGTATCTGGTACATACTCTTCTGAGCTCAGAGTTAAAATTAATTGCAAGTGACAATGGCATTCAGGGTAAAGAGATTACTCTCATGTCATTTAAAACTGTCTACTGTTAATCTTGCATTCCTTGTTTTGGGTCTCTGTACAATGTGCATGACCTTGTCAGGCTTAGAAGGATGCATTTGAGTAGAACATGCAAAATGTTTGGCTCTCAAGGACAAGAACACTGAGTATCTCCAAATGCATTGTTTATTCGCACTGTCAAGAATAGCAGCAAAGTCATGGTAGCTGGAAAACATAGATTTCCAAGAAAAATATAATCTACACAGATGGGGTATACACTTATATTTAAAAGTATAAAAGGGTGTGTGTTAAACACACAAGTTTTACCTGGGGTTTTCTAATGCAAGTCTGGAAATCTAAGCCCTGTCATTTATTGTAATGATATCTCAATTTATAATTTATGCCTGACTCCACACATTGTTTCAAATCCATGGGATAGCAAAACAGCATTCTGAATTCTGAACGTTAGACATTTTATTTTCTGTTTTGAAGAAGCACAGAGAACTTATATGCCATCATATTTGAAATACCAGAGAGCATCTTTTTATGTAGGTGGAGCTTCTTTTGTAGTTGCGGCTAAAAAGGATATAATTGGCTTCTTTTCTCCCTTTCTTGGCTAGCCGGTGGTCCAGAGAAATAAAAGAGGCAGATAGCTGGACTGGAGGCAGATCTAGCATGGGACAAGGCTTTGAGGAAATGGGGAGGGTAGAAGTACTCAGGACAAATGGAGCAACTGTCTCAGAGACATGAATCTCAGAAACAGAGTCAAAAAGACCAGGTATGTTCAGAGGTAATTGTGTGGAATAATAGAGATCGATTCATCCTAAGTAATAACCTTAGGAAAGAGAAGGTTTTTACCATTGATAGCAAAAGCAAGGAGGGCTGCAGTGAAATTGCCTAAAGAAGGGGTTTGGGTTTGGGTTTGGTTTTTTATTTTCTTCTCATGTGCTTAATCCAAACTTTTCTCAGTTTCTATCTGAATTCATAGCATCTCATTATGCCTTGCTGCCTTTCCCACTTACAGTAAAATTGGTTTATTTTTCTAACACTTTCCAGTTGTACATTTATTCCTGAGTCAGTTTTTGACATCAGCTTTAGAAAGCGGCATATCTATGAAGTATCTGCATACCAGTGGTTCCAAATAATAAGGCAATTCTGAAAAGTTTCTGGTATATACCCTTTTTGGTTTAGAGTATTAAAAACTCTGGTTCTTTACCAGACTGATAAAGCCACAGGTCAGGTCAAACTGAGTTTGGAGAGGTGATCCCCCGCCCTTACTCAGTCCTGCTGAGGCCACATCTGGAATGTTGCATCCAGTTCTGGGCTCCATAAGTCCAAGGGAGACATGGAGCTCCTACAGCACATCCTGCTAAGGGCAACAAAGATGATTAGGGGTCTGGAGTATCTCTCTTACAGGGAAAGGCTGTGCCTCTTCAGCCTTGAGAAGAAATGACTGAGAAGAGATTTCATCAATGTCTGTCAGTATCTGAAGGGAGGATGCCAAGAGGATGGAGCCAGGCTCTGCCCAGTGGTGCCAACCACTAGAACAAGAGGCAACAGGCGGAAACTGATGCACAGGAAGTTCAACCTGAACAGGAGGAAGAACTTTGCTATTGTGTAAGAGACCAGAACAGATTGTGACTGGAACAGACTGTCTAGAGAGGTTGTGGAGTCTCTCTCACTGGTGAGATCCAAGAACCATCTGGACACAATCCTGTGCCATGCGCTCTGGGATGACCCTGCTTGAGCAGGGAGGTTGAACCCGATGACCCCCTGTGGTCCCTTCCAACCTGACCCACTCTGTGCCTCTGTGATTCTGTGATTCAGTGATTCTGTGATATGTGGGGTGTATACTGTGACTAAAGGGGTGGGGATGGGAGAGGGAAAATATCCAGCCAAAAAAAACCCAAACCAAAAAAAAAAAAAAAAAAAAACCTAAACAGAATAAAAATCCTAAAACAATATTGGTTTTGACTTTGCATAGATACCTTCTGAAAAGAATTTTAATACAACATATATGAAGACCAAATTCCTCTTTTATTTGCAGTGATAGCTAAAGGAAATACTCTGACTGGCAGGAAGTCAGTTCATGTTCTGATATGCAGTTTTTCATTACTATAGTGTTATGTAAGTTCAGCATGAATCCCTGAGAGCAAATCCCTTGTATATCCTAGCACATTGTTCTTTTCACTCCTGACTGCTGAAACCCTAATTGAAATCTTATGTTTATTTATTTATTTTCTACATCTTTCTTTCTCTCACTCAAACCTCAAGTGATTTCATTATGATTTCTATCTTTTAATGACTACTTGAGCAGCTCTGGATCTTGCTTTGTTCACACTAATGCAAATATTCTGATGAGTTTTACAGGTCCAACTATACAAGAGGCAAAAACTCATTTCAGTATGTCTGCAGGGTTAGACTTTTGGTTGGTAAATTATTCAGGTCCTAATATTAAAGATATTGTTATTTAACTGTCAGACTGGTTGAATTCTATAACTGCAAGGAGCTATGTTTTTTTCTAGTAAAAATCCTATGATGAAATAGTTGAGCAATGAAAGTCATCAGGATCTGGCTGGAATATTATTAGAGATGAAGCAGCAGCTACAGATTTCACTTGACAAAGGAATCGCAATGAGCCAGCAAGAGAAAAGTTCAGTTCAGCAGGAAAGTGGATGCCAGGGTGGCCACCAAAACATAATAATGAGAACTCTTTCTATCAACCCACTGCCCCCCAACAAAAAAAACCCACAACCAACCAAAGAAACCAACAATAACAACAAAATAGTACTTATACTCTATATTTTACCCAATGGGGAAATCAGCTTTTTCCAGTCAATCCACCAAGGTACCCCTGGAACAATAATCATTTAGAAATATGTTAGGAAGAATCATACCTGAAAAGAAGCTTTCATTGCTATTTCTACAAGTGGAAGAAAGCTCCATGTAAATGATCCCCTCAGCATCATTGTATCACTTTTGCTGCGGATTATGGAGCACACAGAAAATTTTTTCTCTCCAAAAGACTAAACAGAAGATGACCTGAACCCAAGTTGAACCTCATGACTGACTGTTAATGATGACATTATGCATCTGACTCACCCAGAAGGAGTTGTGATTTTTTTTATAGTATTTTAAAGTTTTGTGGTGGCTTCTTTTTCTGATGGAAGGAGAGTGAGAAAACAAGAGCTCATGAGAAAATCTCTTCTCATACTGTAATCTTCTATAACCAAGGGATTCAAACCTTTGGATAAAGACTCATATTTTGATACTTTTGTAAAGAGAAATGAAAATAAAACTATCTTATTTTCATTTCATGACCACCTTGCAGCTATTTTAATTAATACATATTTTTACATTGATATTCTAAGGCACAGACATACAAGTTACTTAGCAAGTCTAAGCATCTCACAGCAGCAGCAGATTACACCGTTGTACAAATTATTGAGCTATTTGGATATGTTTGAAAGCATAGTACCAGAAAATGTTGAAACAATAATAAAGAAGGGACTTAAATTAATGCAGAACTTTTTATTTCAGACAAAGCTACAAGTTTCTCCAGTCATACGTATACAAACATTCAAACAGATACAGACATACATATAAATGTATTTGCATACAGTTTTTAACACAGCACAAAATTCTTAAAACAGCAACCACATCATTGCCATGAGGATAAGAAATACGCATAAGTATTAAATAATAATATTTTTAACTTTTCAAATGAAAAAAAGAAATTCTCTTAAAGTTGTCTCACTAACCTCTGTTTTGAAAGTTTTGTCCAACACATAGGGAAGGAAGCCCAGACAGAGTAGTAAATTCGCTTCTCTGGTAATACAGTTAATTTCTGATTCTGCCAGAATAATGCACACTGAAGCAGTAAAACTGAGCTGCAATTCTGTACCGTTTAAAGGAAAACTTCTTCTACACCTTATGGAAAAATCATAGTATTGTCACACTGATGAGGAGATTGTTCACCTTTTTCTGAAAGCCTAGAATGTTCTCCAAAGTGCTAAATGTCTTCTAAAATAAACTTGATCTTAGAATAGCTATCTCTATTAAATCAGAAAGAACCTTGGGAGCATCTATCTATATTTAAAAGAATTTTAATTACACAGGGCAGACATTTGTATACCCTGATTTCAACAATTCACTTGCTATTAATGATTATTTTAAGACTTCAATAATAGCATGAAATGTAATGCACATTTATTTTCAGTCAGATCTGTAAAGATCAGATATGAAGTAAACTGAGGTAAAGCTCAATTGCTATCTTTCACTGCCTAAAATCCACAGAAAAAGAAAGGTAACATTGTCAGTGTTTTCTGACTTTAACTCAGTTGGGAGGCATCAGTGGCAAGTTTCAACTGCTGAGATGCATTTGATGAAAATCTTAAAAGCAATTGAGTAGTCTAAACTGTTGACTTTTATGAATTTGTATTGCGAATTACTCTTTGAAGGCTCTTTACCTGGGAGACTTTGAACTGCCATTGTTGTGCTAAGCTTCCTGTATTTGGAGATAACAAAAAATTAACTTTTCAAAGATTCAGTAGTCTAGAAACTGGGAAGTTATTTAAAAGGTTTAGTTCCAAGAGTATAGCAGACCCTCAACCCTTAATGATTGGAAAAATCTTTAATGCTTATCATCCAAATAAGCACAGGTCTATTCATTTTTTTTTAACAGATAATCTCAGCTCTTTCATTTGTGGATTAGGTGGAAATTGTTTTCACGAAATTTTATGGATGATTTGATTTTTGCTTTGAAATGTGAGGGGCACTGCTGTATTTACTTCATTTTCCTTTTATCCCTGTAGAATTTTTTTATACAGTCATTAGGAGCATAAAAGTAGCTTCATGGTGAGTTTACCCCTTTCATTTTTTAAGGCATTCCCTAAAGGTAAGACACATTTTTTTATCATTATTTCTAAACATAAAGGACCTGATCCTGCATGGTAATAAGTGCTTTTAGCTCCCTGCAAAACTAACAGGCAGTGAGTTTGTTTGGCATATTGCAAAAGACACCCTGCATGATGCAAATCTGGGCTCAGAGTGATTTTAAAACATAGTATGTGCTTTGAGTCACATTCAAACCCTATTTTTTCACAAGAAATCTATTTCAACATGACCAAAGAACTAATCAGGAATTTGTCTTCTTTCTTCCCTTCTTGTGGCATATGAAACCATATATTCAATAAACTCAGAAGACATACTGTTTAAAGCAGCAGGATGGCCACTGCAGTGCAAGCCTATTCAATCAACTTAAGAAGACAAGAAGATGTGGGGAAAAAACTCATTAGTATCACAAGCTGGACTGAACTTGCAAAAAACACAATTGTTTTTAACATCTGAAATATAGATGTTTCAGATTTTGCCTTTGCCTCAGCATCCAGTGGAAAGTCTGAAAAGAATATGCAGCTTTTCCAGAGGATCTTTGTTATGATTAGGGCTTTTCATAGCGTATTTCACAGGGATATTTAATTTTCAGTTTTGCATAATAGAAGACATGTAGAGTGCTAACAGCTATCTAAAAATCTCAGAGAGCTAGCAGAGAAGCCAAATTATGTCATTCAAATCCAGGATGCGAGTTTCTGACACAAAACATCAATATGATACAAAGATAGTATTCTTTCAGAAAAAAAAATAAAATTGCAAGATACTTATTTTAAAAAGATAAAGTACCAAAATGAGACTTTAACATTTTTGAGACAAATTGACAGTTTGAAACTGCATAAAGGATTCTAGAAAAAATTATAATTATTTCCTTTATAGACACTCTCCAGTCCACAAATATGAACAAAATGTTTTGGTTAGCCAGAGCCTACCTGCATTACTGAGAAGCCTTAATACTCTCAGCAGCCGTAATACAGATCTGTTCTCGGGTCAGAGAACAGAGTCAGCAGAACAGAGCTGAAAATTGGTAAGTCAAATATCAGAAGAACAGCTCCAGTTAACATACAGTTTGAATAGGACAACATTTGTGATCGCTAATATTTTTCTAACACACCTCATCTTCAGATGAGATGTGGTATAACATACAGCAAGAAGGACAGAAGTCCACAAAGCTGAGGGAAATGAGTGAAAATCCTTTCCTCTCTAATTGACAGGATCTAATGCCAGATGGCCTTGCCCTTTAAATAACTGTTCAAACACACATATATAGTCTGGGAGGTGAGGAACAGACAGAATGTGCTATTAGTACTGATTTCCAGCTGTTGACTAGGGGATATAAGATCATCTGAGTTTCCTCTTCCTTTCTCCATCCCCTCTATCTTCCTCAGCCTGTAAACCTACTGCCTCATACTTTGCCTCTCAGAAGGGATATTTGCTTAGACTGACTGGCAAACAACATAGGTAATGAAGCCTAACACAAGGCTCTTCTAACTACTCGCTCACATTGCAATTATATCTTATCTAAAAAGAAGTATGAAAGATGTTTAGTACACAAAGACTTAAAAGAAATTTTACTAGGTTTTATCCTACCTTTAAAATACAAAGTAAAATCCAGGTCATGATTCTAACAAGCTGGCTAAGCTTGTTGGATGTCCACATACCTTAACTCCCAGACTCCCAGAGTTTCCCCGACCAGGAATATTTCTGCATTCACTATAGCATTACACCAAGTAAAGCAAACTAGCAGGAGAAAAATCTGGAACCAACTAAACTACAGACAGTGGAAAACCCATTCAAAATCCACAAAACAACTGCACATATTCAGGCAACACTACAAGAATAAAAAGAAAAGAAAGTATATTTTTCTTTTCCTCCATACAGCTGCAAAATACTGACTGGCAGGGATCAATATCAATTCACTGGATGAAACGCTGGAAATGTTCACCAAACCCAGGAAGATGAAAATCACAATGATAAGAGTGAAAAGATGCTTCAAAAAACTACTGGAGCACTATTTTTCTTTTCCATTGAAAACAATTGCCCTTTGTTCATCAGATGTCAATCCAATTCGCTACAGCTTTCATAATAAGGGCTCATGAGTAGGTGTAAATGAAAGAAGAGTCTCTGTTACTTAAATTGAAATGCTCTTGCAATTCCTTGGTATGTAAATTGCAGATTATGTTATACCTTGATAGAGGTGGTATAAATAGATCTGGCAGAATCTAAAGGGACCTTTTGAATTGCTCTGAGAAACACACACCACATCTGAATTTGGCCTTGAATACAGACACAGAGGCAAACACAGAAAGGTTTAACTGCTGGAGATACTTAAAATGTAAAAGTGCAGAAATGAACAGGCACAGCAAGGAAGATGATACATCCTCCCTTAAATTCAGGATCAAACAAGAATATCAGTACACTTAATGTGGAATAGAACATTACACAAACCACTTAAGATTGAACAGGACTGTGAGCAGTAAAATGTCTCCAAATGACATCAGGACGTAACACCTTGTGAAATCCAACCCTGCTTAATACCGCTGGAGATGTAAAGCACAAAAATCCATGACACCTTTAAGTGTCTTAAGTCACTTAAGAAAACCTTTAAGTCTATAATGATGATAAGGATATTTTTTGGTCATAAAAACTTCCATAGAATTATGAGCTTGTTAGTCTTTTGGGACATAACACATGGCCTAGTGTTTTACAACACCCTTGCTTCTTAACTGAGAAACTAAGCACTTTACATTTGGAAGCTGCAATACCTGGAAACTTGAGCAGGTCTGCTACCAGTATATTCAACTTGTGCAGAAGTTTAATACTCTGGCCTTTCTTCATCTACTGTAGATGATATATGCTATGTTAGAGGATAACACTTTTTATCCTGTCCCAATCATCAAAACTGCAGCTGACAAGAATAAACTACAAGTTGGGCTAAATAAAAAAGGGTATTCTGGGTATTTGAAAAAAGGGTATTTGAAAGAAATGCATGTAATAGAACACCTGTATTGAAAGCTAAGTGCTATAAAATGTCAGAAAAGTAATTTACAGAAAAAATATACAGTACCCACATGTGAGCAAGGATGAAGGAATGGTTAAGTACTTAGGGGTCAATTCATAAGGTTATTTAGGTGTCAATCTGCCAATATTAACTTACTTCAATGGAAATCCCTTCCCTTCCCTCCCCTCCCCTCCCTTCCCCTTCCCTTTCCCTGGGATGGTATGTTCCACTACTCCTGCTTAGCAATCATGCTTAGGAACATTATGTTTCAAATTGTAGTCAGTGTCTACTATAAGCAACCAATGTAATGGTCAAAAGAGGGAAATACAGGCATAGAAAAAAGATGGAACTATAGCAGCCAATAAATCTGTGTCATAATTTTCAAAGGAAAACTGATTTTATAAGCTGTTCTAGATAAAAAGGTCTTGTTTGCACAGCAAATTCTATAGGCATTTTGGTGTAGTACACAACCAATATAAACAATTTGGGTTTCATCCTATGGCAAAATATAAAAGGAAGAAAGAGCACAACTGCATAGCTAAAGATCTTTCTAAAGGTTTTAATTAAAGTCTTTCATGTCCTACCTGGAATATACAAAAAGTGTAGGTAAGGTAGGTGCATCCCTTTGACAAAGAGTAATATGTGTATCAGAAACACTTTAGTTACTTTTTAAAGTTTCCTTGTATTAAAAATTTTCTTGTGTCTCTCAAAAAATCAGAAATGCCAACACTTACTGGCACTTGAAAAGTCCTCGGGTAAAGATGCTTCAATTCTGAAAAAGTTTTAAGAAAAGGAAACCCTAGAATGTTCTATTAAATATCAGTAGATGCTAGTGAAGAAATGCTGGTGAAAGAAAAAAAATTTAAGCAACCCAGCACAGTCTTGACCTCAAGTCAGTGACAAGACTGACACTCCAAATCTGTTCTGACAAAGCGCATTCCACAGCTGCATGAAGAAGTTATGGGACACAGTGGTTTGTAATTCTCTGAACAAATGAAAGCACAACATTTTTACACTTCAGCAAAATTGGACCTGGACAATAGGGAACCTAAAACTCATTTGGATACATGTGGTGTTTTAAAACACATCACCAGGACCTTCAAATCGATCCGGTACCTAATGGCAGGCAGCACTGAGACCTCAGTACAGAGACATATGATGACCAGGTATTGTATATGCCTGAAATCTCAGTGGTCACATTATTGTACAAGTTCTTATTTTGTGAAAGGAGGGCTGAGTGAGACCTGCAGGCAGGGAATTACAGTAATCCAGACGATGTCACAGAAGCATGAATTAATGTTTCAGTATCTCTATGCGACAATGCTCTCAAACTTGTTATATTTCTCAGTTGATAATAGGAGTTTTGTTCCCCCTGAATGCACATGATCCCCAAAGAAAAGCCCTCAATTAAAGTTTACCTCTACATTTTGCACAGATGAAGACCAAGCAGTATTTATGTGCAGTACAGAGAAGGGACAAATCTTCAGACATTGTGTTAACAGCATTATTAAGCACAGTGGTCTCATCTATTTCATGTTTAAAGCAATTTTAGGTCAGTCAGAACTACACTTCATAAGAAATGGGGATCAGATGCTCCTATGGAGTCTGTAGCAAAATAATGTAAGTCCTCTTTTCAATAGCTGTGCAAGCTTTTTACCTCTACTCTTCTATCTTCCCCTGGATCTTATTATCCCCTTTTGTCTACAATGCTTCATCAGAGACACAGCAGTTTAAACTGCTATATGACCTGAGAGATGACTTCTTTATCACCTCTGCACTTTTATAACATAAGTAAGTGACAGATAAAGTATATACGAAAGCCTGGGCTGTGACCTGAGCTAATAATTTTTGCAGGTTAAGTCTTGGCATAGTAAGCCTTGCACAGTGCTTGTTCAGGCAAAACCCGCACAGGACCAAGTAAGACTTTTATCAGAGACAACCCAAATGAAAACAGATTAGGGTCCTCAAGATTTGCCCCCTTTGGACCTCTGCTTAGAATTTATTGCAAGCATATTGGGCCATGTTTTCATACGCATTCAGAAGAGTGGAAGCCCTCTCTGCTATTCTAAAATACTCAACAGCTCTGTACCTACATTACTGGGGTAAGTACCAGGAAATCCAATATGCTACATAATACCACTTCAAGTTTGCTACTAAAATAAACAAAAACTTCTGAGTGGCATGCCCTGCATATACAGAGGTGGGTGGTATATCCAGGTGCTCCATGTGCTTGTGCATACTGGGAAAACATTTTGAGACTTGTTACTTTTTGGACCCAGGGACACTACAGGAGCCTCACCTTCCTTGGGCGGTCAGATATAGCGTAACATATTTTCCTCTAACAGAACTAGTAAAAATAAAGCCAAAACTGTTTATTTTGTAGCTCTCCTTTACTTTCTATACCTTTGACTTAAGCCAGGGTTGGGTTTTTTCCTGTCCTAATTCATCCATTCTGTAAAGTTATAAAGCTGGTTAAAGGTGCCAGCAGTTCCACTTAGCTCAATAAATATGGATTCAAATGGATAAAAAACCAAGCATTTGCTATTGTTTTCTATTACATGCTTCATCAAGAATTTCTGCTATCAATGTTCAAAAGCATTGTGAATCCTGCAAGAAACCTCTGACCACTTTCATTCCCCAGTATTCATAATGTAAATACCATTGGCATCTACATCTTATGAGTGCTAGCCTTTCTTAGGGGCATACGTTACATTCAAGCAGGGCACTAATTCTATTATTACCAAAAACCAGATGTTTTCTTATCTGCAACTTGGAAAGTCAGCTTCACTGAAATTGACAACGCACAGGATAATTTTGCCTGCTACTATTTTTGAATGCTTTTCCTTTGCTTGAAATCTCTTTTGTTTGACTGCTGAATGTCCAGGATTCAGCAATCACCCTGAGCCCAAAACAGAAGTTTTTTCTCACACACCATAATAATTTTAAAATTATTTTATATTTATCTTTAGCCTACTGTCTTTAAAAGCCTTTCAAGTCATATGATCAAAATTTGTCTCCTACTAGGAAGACAAAGCTTTATATTTTTGTTTACCTGAAATCTAATATTCTTTCTTGATGCCTTGATTCACAAAGTGATCTTTCAAGAGAGACAACAAATATTGCAAGCCTCACAATGCAGTAATGATGGATCATGTCCCAGCATAGTTTGGTGTCTCCACTTTGCCCATGTACAGAAGAAATGCAAAGGAAGATGACAACAGACAATAAACTTAACAGCAGGCACAGTAACATAATCAAAAGCAAGGGACAATAGGCAAAAAAAATCATTTAAGTCAAATCATCAGTTATACCCTAATAATTAAAAACATATGTGGCTCTTAAATTTCAGCTGCATTACATTGCCAGGGTAGTTCCCTATTAAAACAGAATGACATAGAAAGACTTTAGCAGGGTTTATAATGTTCTCGTGGGGTCGGGCCTATCTCACTATCCCCAAAATGAGAGTCATTTTTGGTTGCAAAAGACTTCTGACATTTTGGGAATTTGTTTACTTTTAATATGGACAGCAAAAGAAAATCTAAAATATAATATCAAATCCAAATTCTCCTAAATTTGAACATGCATTTTAACAATAAATAATTTCTTAGCTGGTCCCATAAAATGCATGAATCAAAAGAACTGGAAATTCTGAGATATATGACAGGCCTAATAAAAAAATAATTAAATGTCCTAAATAATTATTGTCTATTTGAGAATTGCAGTAGTAATACAATCTATCAAATGAATGGAGGCATAATTAAAACAATTTGACTCAGGAGCAAGTGCTCAGGACAAAAAATTTCTGGGTCAGACAGACTAAACTATCAAGGTTATAAAGCATCACAGCAGCAAAACCTTCTAAATATAAACTTTGCCAGTTTTACTAGAGTCAAAAGTATAGACAGATCAAAAGAAAAAAAATTAACTGGTCAAGTCACATAATGAAACTGGAGAAAGCAAAGGGCCGCCTAGAGAGAACAAGGCAAACAGTTAGCCTTGCATGTGAACATTCTGAAAACCAACAAAGATTGAATCTGACTGACATAAAGTATTCATTAATTCATGAGACAAATGAGAAGGAGAACAACTTGGTTCTATAAAATAGAATGTTTTTATTTTAACTCTTCACATTTGTGTCTACAAAAGGAAGATTTAATATTGAAGTGAAGCCTATCCGTTGCACAGGCGGTGCTATAAGTTATCCTATCCCCAGGCAGCCTACCCATTCCACGCACAGTGAGTCTTAGAGGGATTGCAACTGATCCTAACGGTGGTTTCCAGCTCTGCAGTGTCCTCTTCTGGCCCCACAGAGCAGACCTTATTCTGCCACAGCTCTCCAGGAGATAGCTCTGACTAGTGTCACTAGGTTGGTGCAGCTACCAATTCTATCCCACATCTTTGAGACTTCTATGGGCATTTTCTAAAGCATCAGTGTTACAAGAGAGAAACCAAAAGAACTCATAGACAAAGCTATACACATTTTTCTTCTGCTATGAATCAGTTTTCTCATCAATGCTTACAGCTCTGTTATGATCAGAGCAGATATACTTCAGCAGCTCATTCTAATAAAATATTTCTAATTCCTATCTGTAACCAGGTTTCTCTCACTGACTGAAATTAACTCTTTCCCCTAAGGTAACTGAGCTACATGCACTCCTTTTTACATCACACTCCACCCCTGCCCTGGCATTTCCAAACTAAGCACTAGAGATGATGGGATCCACTGGGTGCATGTGACTCTTAGGGCTTTGCAATCTACAACCTCACATACTTTCTACTTAGGTTGTAGATAAAGTATAAGTTTTTGTGACCATACTTTTTAAAAAAATAGACTAGGAATTAATGAACATTTCTTTATTGCAATCCAGTGTAAAACATTTATATAGTGCAGTTATTTCTGATCAGTTCCACTCTGCTGTAAATTTTGGACAAATGACATACTACATTGCCATCTAGTGAATAAATTCAGAAATTCAACTTAAAAAAAAATTGAGTATACAGCAACAGTTTTATGATACAGATACCCTTAAAACCAGTCATCTATAGCTCTCTTGTGACAGTCACGTGGCATATTATCAGGTGTTCACTGCCCATGTTAATCCTCATGCCTGCGTGTTTGTGCATGTGTGCATTGCCCTGCCTAATCACTATGCACATATGCATAATTGACGGACATCAGTGTTACCCTGTAAAATATTTGTGCACTGCCACCAGCATCAAGGAAGTAGAGAAACCTTATGTGGTGCAGTCTGTCATGACTGCCATCAAACCACCTATGCCTAGGTAACATTAAATCTGATTTGTTAGGAGTGATGACGCAGTCCAAATTCTGCTGGAACGCATAGTACTCATCAGACTGTGCCGTTTACTTGGACTCTGCTGCCAACAAGCTGGCCTACCAGAAGATTTTCCATGATTTCTAAGATAGACTGCAGGGATAAAAAATCTGTGGTAAAGCTCCTGGACTGACAAATTGCAAGTGATATCTTGACAGTCACCGTATTAGCTTTTATGTCATGCTTAAGGCTGTTTCAGAACTTACACTGGGACATAGAAATGCCAGACAAGAGGAGACTACATGAAAATGTGCTAATCAGAAATTATGAAGGCATAAGGCAGTGTTGTACTGAAAATTTTTGAATGTACTCAATCACCCTGATTGCCAACAGACTTGTTTCAGAAACCATCTTCCTCACCAGCACTCTCCACCAAGCAGGCAAGGTCATGACTTGAGAAATTCAAGGACCAGTTTGTCATTATTTTTTCCATCAGGAAACATTCAGTTCCTAAGAAAAAGATGACAAAATTACTTACATGACAGAGATTGTCTGTTTGGAAAACTCTGCATTGTTACAGAGAAATAGAGCTGTTGGCATATTTTATAACTGTGTCTATATAGAAGAATACATCCATACAAAAATACAATTCCTAATAAGCATGAAGCAAGTGTAAATTACTAATGGCATATATGTAAGCCCAGATGTTTTTCCTAGTACTGCTGAGGGTTAGGAAATTAGGATTTCACATTACTGGAGTAGTAAAAAAGCAAAGTATGCTTCACTAGCAGCTGGAAATGGAAGAAGTTCCTTGCAATTATGTCCTCCATTTTAAGTGGATATATACAGGCATCAGGGAGCAATTAAATGCTAAGATACAATCTATAACGTTTTGTCCTCAAAGCCTGTTTGTCTGCATGCATGTATATATTTACAATCTTAATTGTCCTCTCAAGCAGAAGAGGACAATAGAGCAAAAGGCAGCTCATCCAGCCATGCACCTAATTACTAAGTCATTTGCTGATCAGGAATCATTTTCAGAGGCATACCTTCTAATCTAGAGAATTAATTCTTCTATTTATAAATAATCAGAACACAGTCAAATACATACAGTGTACTTACTGAACAAGATGTTGCTTCTGTTTCTCAAGTTAAACAATGAAAAATGCTGCTTGAAAGTCCATACATATCTTAAAACGCCAAATGGAGAGGAAGTTCCGTGTTCCATCTGGTTTCCAAGAGAATTTTATTATAAATTTTAGATACATTTTTCAGCTTCTGGGTATTACATTTATTACATGGATTGATCTGTAATCTGTTTTTCTCCTTGACTGAAACCTGGTTTTATGAGTGAGACACTGAAATAAAATGCCCTTTCATCTGCTAGTTCTTACAGGCTGTAGACAGAATCATAATTTAATACAATCTGTAGACTAGCAGGAGTCTATATTTGCTACTTCAAAGCCAAATATGTGCAAAGATAATGAATATAAGTTCTTTAAACACAAGCAGAGGATTGCTTATAACTAAAGCTTGTATAGTTCTGGGAGTAAACACAGTCAAAGATGACACTTTTGTTGGTATGTCTTTTAACAAACAAAAATTAATTGCAGGGAAAAAAAAGGTCAGACTTCTAAAACTACAGACTTACTACACATTATTTGATCCATTTGGTGCCTGATTAATATTCCAGATTTTTTTATCAAATTTTTGTACAGACTTAGCCTCTATATAGTTTACATACTTACTTACCATACATACTTAATAAATATGTCGCAGAACATATCAGAAGACAGAGAATATACAACAGTATAGCAGTCCACGCATCTTTAGAAAAAATGCAGTGGTAAAAATAGTAGCAGTTTAACTTTGAAAATGTACAATAAAGAAAACAGAAATTGCTGAGATGATAAATATCATAAATTGAAATGACACCTGTCATTTTTTAAAGGGGGTGAAGCCTTTGTTTTCAATAAACATCTGAAAGAACAGCCTATTCTTACCATGCTGGAGACATTTTTAACAAAGTACTGGAGGATACTTCTGGTATTAAAAAATAACACAGTCCCCAATCCTCTGCTTTTCTGTGGGTATAGTAAACAAAGTTCATACTATTAGAATGCATATTTGATCAGAGCAAACTCTGGTAATAACAATGAATAAAACATAATACACAATTTTAGAAACTGCGTTAGAAAAGTGACGGCACTCATATGACAACCACCATCTTTGTCCGCAGAATGGTTTTACCGATTTAAGTAGCAACCATGTAGTACAACATTTAACCATGATCACGATTCCAATAAAAGGATTACTGAAATTAACAAATGTTAGAAGAGAGTGTTAAATAAATTTTCTCTCAAAGTCTGTAAGTAGTTTCATTTAAAGTAGTATTTGCTGGGATAAGCCTTCTGGACAAAATTTAATTAAATAATGCACCACTTATGGATTAAATCAAAACTTAAATTAACAAAGTTAATTATATGGAAAAATCAGCCACATTTTGTTCAATTTGTTATAACACAGGGCAAGGGCAATACTCCAGGATTCCACACTTGTCCTCCCTGCTGTCACACATGCAGTAAATTGTGGTTTGATGAAAATACATTAAATGGGTACATTTCCAAAAACATTTTAGCTGTCATATGTTTTTGTTTTCTGAAGAAACTATGCTTTATCTTATGTGTTAGCTATGTGTTATTACTATTATTATTATTATTATATGCATGCAATTCTTTAATGGTGCACAAAAGATTTTTAGACATTTTTTGCACTGAGATCATAATTTTTAGAATAGACATAGAAAAGAAAGATAGGCACAATAGAGGAGAAAAATATTTCAAGGAAGTTCATTTAAGGTGACTTTGATAGGCAGAAATGAAGAATACTAGGCTCTTACGAAGCAGGGTGGAGGTATTTGAGTCTTCCATACCTCATTCTAGATAGCTCTTTCATCCTCTCTCTTGTCTCATGTGTGCTGCTTTTCCTTAGTGAATCTCAAAGCCACACTAAATCTTAAGTTTTCATTTGTCTTCCCTAGAGATGCTCTGTAGCTGTGCAGGCACCGGTGCAGGCACTGGTGCATGCCAGGAGATAAGAGTCCTCTGAATGTACTTACCCATGGATATTACTGACGCGAAAAATACATGGGCTCAGATTGTTCTGCGCACCTCTCAAATGTAGAAGATGCAGATCTCGAGACAGTGTGTCAGCCTGTCCTCTGTTTAAGTCCAGAGTGCTCTGTTTGGACTAACATAAACACAGAATTATTTAGGATGGAAAAGACCCTTAAGATCATCAAGTCCAACCACTAACCCAGCACTGCCAAGTCTACCACTAAACCATGTCCCTAAGAACCACATCAATTACTTCACTGCTGTCTATTAAGGGGATAATATTTCAAAGACACATCTTCGATTTAAGTCAAATATAAACTATGTCTTTTCATACTACATCTCTGGTAATTCTGATTACAGGAGAATCGGACATGATAAATTAGTGCTATTACGTAAAGCACCATAAGCATGAAAATCTTGGGTTATTTTCTGGTGAATTAATTGTCAGTATAAAGGTTAATCCAAGCAAAAATACATCTATTGGTCTTAACATAGATTTCATGTAAACAAGCTCATAGAGTAATTCCAGTAGAATATCAGACACCTCTATATTTGTATTGCTTGTGATTATGAATTTGAATCTCCAGGTGAAAGATAGTCAGCTAGAGCCAGCTCAACAGATATACCCCCAAGCTAAACAGCCATCCTTCATACATATGAACAAAAGAGCACATGGCAGCTGGTAACATAATTCACCTTAATAAGAAATGTATAGTGTTTACGAACATAAATATTTTAAGTGAAAATTCTGGCAAATTCTCTTTACACCCGAAATCCAAACAGCATTAATGCTATTTAAAAGCTTGATCATTTTATCAACTCATGAAAGATGTTTGGTACCAGAGCAGCTCAAAATTAAGTCCTGTTTGAATGGAAATCTATGGTAACACGATAGTTTCAGTATGATATATCCACCTCTTAGTCAAGTCTTACAGCCCCTTTAAGTAAAGCCTAAGTGATGTTATTGCTATAGCGACTGACAAGGTTGTTAAATTTTGGTGCAAATCTAGATTTCTTCTAAACAAAAAGTACAGAATATTGGGAAAATTAACAGACAATAAAGATGCTGGTCTTAACCAAACTTAGCAATTTTAATCTACTGATATTTCGGTTTAATATTTTAAGATTTTTATTTCTGTAAAGATGTATATTAATGTTTCCATGAAAGTCAAGACAATGTAACGATGACCACAGACTATTGTAATTCATGAATTCAGAAATGGTGTCTCACACACCATTACACGTGTTATTACAGACCAAGGGAGTTGCAGGTCAGTAGGTTAGATATGCATCGCTTTTTTCTCATATGGCCATGTCCCTGCACAGCACAGAGCTCCAGGCAAGTGCCCTACGTGCCTTGTAGCTTAACAAGTGCTGCTGTTGATGAGGGATTAGTCATTTACCAGACACTGTTCCAGTGAAGCCAATGGGGCCACCAATAGCAGTAAGGGTCTGAAAGGTCAATTTAACTGTTACTTATTCAAATTTGAATTCATATTTATGCTACAAAAACAAAGTAGCCTCTCCTTTCAAGTCTAAAAAGTAACTGTAAAATCAGAACCCTTCAGAGAAGGAAACTAGGAAGATATATATTTTATTGATATTTATGTAGGATATGAGCCGAAGTCATAACATTATTCCAGAAGTGAAAATCAAAGATGACAGCATATGCATGAAACAACTCCTTTCTCTCAAGTAAAAGCTTCTAGAATTTGAGAAACATTTATATCAAATGAAAACACAAAATCTGAAGCAAAATTCTGCTCTTATTCGAGCCTACATAGTCTCCTTTCCATTCTGTGGTGATGCTCCTGTTGAAAAGGTTGAAATTATTATAGTCATATAACCAGATTAAAGTCCCACAAAGTAAGTAAATTCAGACTCACACCTGCTACTAACCATTGGCTTGCCCTCTTGTCTCTAGACATTGTATCTTATGATTTCATCAGTAGAGAAGATCAATTTCTGGCACAAAAATGAACTTAAAAATGTAGTCATAGGTCATAACTTTGTATTTCTGTGCTTTTTATCTTAGCCATCTTATCTTAAAGTACAGCTAGACAAATGTTACCAAGAGGATTTTTTGTTCAAGATTCTAGTTTGTCAGTCTGAAGTCAAAAAATACTCATTTCCCACTTAATAACCCCTGTGATTGGTATCAGACTTCAGAGGAACTTCCAAAGGACACTAATTGAATGGCTGGCACATTGCTGAAACAGATTCTCAAAACAACCTTGACCTGATTTGTACATTTCTTCAGTGGTTAAGAAACACTGCAGCGCTGTGGATATATCCAGTTCAGACATCATGGAGTAGGAACTTGTTCTTTACTACTTCTCAGATGCATTCTTAAAACCTGTCTTCAAAGTTTTACAACAGTTGAACTGAAGTTTCAGTTTACACTGGGCATTATGGGGATGTGATACCTTAGCAAGCTTTACACGGCTGAACTTAAGTAGGAGATATGGAAGCCAGTATAAAACAAAGGGGTGGTATATACAATGGAATACATGGAAAAAGCACAGAATGACATCATCAGTGATATTGGTCCTAACAAAGACTACAAAAAAACACTTTGGAGAAAGCACTATGCACAGACACCACACAGTTTTCTTTTCAAGGATGGGCCTCACACATTTTAAATTACCTCCTAAAGCAACTACTTATTGTTTTTCCATGGTCTAATAATGAAAATATCACAGTGTTGATACACACCCTAGTGTTAGATAACCCTAACCAGTGAGAATCTTGGTTAAAAATCTTAGTAGGCATATTCAAACCATATTCAAATCATTTGAAACAGATGGTATAAAGACATTATAAGATGCCATACTCCTATATTAATATTTGTTTAATACAAGTCTGTGGCTAGTTTCCTTCCAACACTGAGAACTTTAGATATGCTCCTTTAACAATTTCAAAACAACTTTCAGACTTGGGTGAAGTAAACAGTAACTGGCTGTATTTGTCCAAGAAGTTTATTATTGCCATGGATAACATAAAAAACAAAACAGTTCAAAAAATGTACCGTGTTCCATTACATCTTACATATGACAACTTTATTACAGCAGTGGACCAGTATAGCAATTACAAAAAGGAAACATATTACCCAAAACTTGTTTTGAGACAGAATGCAACAATAGACCAAAATGATACTATAGGAGCATATCATTCTGTGACATGATGTGACAATAATTATTTTGAGGTTACAAAGGAAGAAAAGAAACTACTGTAAGTTAGAATTTGATTTTAAAGAGAAGAAGTTGTAACAAAAGGAAATTTAGCAATGGAAGAGGACACAGAGGACACAGTCTCAAGCTGCATCAAGAGAAATACAGGTTGGACATTAGGAAGAAGTTTTTCACAGAAAGAGTGACTAAGTTCTGGAATCGTCTACCTGGGAAGGTGGTGGAGTCACCATCCCTGGATGTGTTTAAAAAAAGACTGGATGTGGCACTTGGTGCCATGGTATAGTTGAGGTGTTAGGGCACGGGTTGGACTCGATGATCTTGAAGGTCTCTTCCAACTTAGACATTCTGTGATTCTGTGATTCTGTGCAGCATTGCTATTATTTTTTAGTTATTGTTGATAGCTATGTGGTTTTTATAATTAGCAGCTGTATTTTTTTCTCATTATCAATATTAATGCTCATTAACATATTGCCAAGGACCAGAGAGTGCTAAGGTAGCACACACTGGTGCTACACGCTGTACAAACTTACGATGGAATGACAATTCATACCCAAAACACCTGACAGTAGAAGTGAAAGAGAACAGGTAACACATGGAAAAAGATGGTTGGAAACAGTATGGAAAGCAGAGATCTGGATAATCGTGTGATTCAAATGTTATACACTTTGACAGATCACACACTGATGATGAGTTTTGTGGGGATTCAGGTGAGGATAACTAAGGAGCTTTGAAAATGTTTACACATAGCTTTTCTCAAGCACAGGAGAAGGCATAAGGGTCTTTCCTAGTAGATTTGAGAGGTAGTTGATGGAGACATTCACTATTAATAAATCTTCATTCTTTACAGTGTTGTTCAGTCAATAAGTGAACATATGTATTATAAGAAGCCAAAAAAAGGATTGAAAGAGAAAGAAAAAATTTAAAGCCCAGGAGTGCAGTGCTTCTACAAATCTACTCGAAAGAGAAAACCACAACACACAGTTATTTAAAAATGTATTTTAATTAGCAAGTGCTAATCAAACTTGATTACTTTTATTAAGAAAATTATTCTCATATTTGCTTTTCATGTGTTTATATTACTGTTAGAAAATGTAACTAAAATGAAGATGAAAATGTAACTAAAATGAAGATTAAAATGTAAACAAATTATATAACCATATAACTACAAAACAATTAGATTACAAAACACACAGCAAATTTGAGACAGCAAAAAGGAGTAGGCATGCATTTTTTAACAGATGGTGCTAGATTAGGTCACACAGCTATAATTGAGGTCAGAATTTGGCCACTGTAGGAACAGACCCTCTCAGTGAAAGAGGTGAATTTCTTCCTGTGTTTTTCATTAATTACTCAGTGCCATCCCATCACAGTGTTGCCTGCTGTAGATCCTCTCAGTAATCCCTTGTCCACACAAGCCTTTCTCTAGAATATTCTTTCAACAGATGAAGAGGCATTTCCACTGCTGATGTAGGAAGGACTGATATAAAACAACAGGTAATTTTTAAGAAAATACAAAGAATTTTTAAATCCCAAGACCTATTTTAAAATACTTTATGTGAGAGATTGCACATAAATCAAGAGCCCATGGATGCAGCAGAGCAGACTTGCAGAGTTGTTTTGGACAGACACTGCTCAAATTCTCCTTAGCTTTCAGCATATAGAAAGAGAGTTCTATTGACTTTGCTGTTGATTTTTTACAATGTATCTGAAAGTAGTGTTTGCTTTGTTTGTTCACACACAGTATAAAAATATATTAAATAGCATTGCATACAGTAAAGCAAGTATTCAAGATTGCACTTATTTCTACCAGGAAGTCATTCACATTTGAGTGCCAGTTAGAAAGCATGCCACAGAAATCAAACCAACAGAATTTCTGCATGAATCTCAAAGCATAATGTTATGCTGTTTCAAGTCATACAAAACATTCTCTCTACAGCTGTGCAGGCTCAGCCTGAAGATGAAACCATCACAGTCAATACTTACTTGAATGACACCCATATTAAAGTGGTTTTCTTTCATAGCAGTCCATTTTATCTCACTAAAAGAAAACTGTATTTGAGAAATATTATTAATGTATTCACTTTATGAATGTGTTGGATGATATTTTTATTTTTACTTATTACTAAATTTATTTCCTGAAAATATTTTGCTGTATTTCCCTTCACTAACATTAATTTGGATCTGTGTTTTGGCCCTTGTCTAACAGCTTTACACAGAAATACAGACAGTATTAAATAAGAACAGCAATAGCAGAAATAAATCAGCTAACAGTATTTACCTGAATATAGGTTTCTCTAGATTAATTGTAGTTTTGTTTTTGGGAAATGGCTGAAACCAAGGCCATACTATCACTGAAGTCAAACCCAACACCGTATTTCATTATTTTGTGACTTCTGTTATAAAGGATAATACTTTTTTTTTTTTTTT
>VXAX01005627.1:174763-199381 GCA_013399835.1 Leptocoma aspasia | reverse complement strand
ACTTTTGTTATAAAGGATAATACTTTTTTTTTTTTTTTGTGGCAATCATTTAATTCCAAAGGCTGTGGAACATTTTGTTACAATAAAAATAACATTGCTTCAGGCTTCTTAAACCAGCTTGGGTGCACTCACAATTTATATACGCCTACAAACCAAGTATCCCCCTCTTACCACAAATACAAGACCAACAACATTGCTGCTAAAGTGTGAGTTTCGTTCATTATATATTGAAAAGGAATAGCGAGGACAAGCCAAAAGGGTATTAGAAGAAAAAAAAAAGAGTAGATTTTCTATCCACAAAGAAGCAAAAGTCACCTTTTTTCATGTTGTTCAGATATAATAGCTGGTTGATGATCAGAGGCTCCTTGAACCTAATCAGCCCCGAACACAAGCCAGTGAACTCTGCTTACAGCTGGTAAGCCTTCAGACCTGGAAACTGTCAGAGTGCTATGGCAATGGGTCAAATGGCTTTAAACTATTGCTAATTGTTTATCATGAAAAGCTTGAATGGCAAGGGCAGAATTAAGAAATTACTTGTTATATGTTTTATGATTTCTGTAAAGCAAGGCTTTTTCACAATTTTTTTAATAAACCATTTGGCTGTAGTAGGTCCCAAAACACGCCCCTCGCAGAAACGTCTCTTTGCCAAAGACATCCATGTTAGCAAGGTAGCACATGAAGATGCTGCAAGTGGATCTCATGAGCTTAGGGGGAGATTGCTCCCAGCCTGCAGCCCTGCTGCTGCACAGCCCTGCCACGCCACCACGGCTCAGCGCCCGCACTCCAGCACCACTGGCAATCTCATCGGCAGATGGGGGCCCTGCACAAGCAGGCTGGCTTCATAACACATATCCAAGCTCAATAAAAAAGCTGCATCGAAAGCAGCACGGCCAGCAGGTTGAAGGAGGTGATTCTGCCTCTCTAGTCTGCTCTGGTGAGATCCCACCTCAAGCACTGCATCCAGCTCTCTGGGACCCCAGCATAAGAAGGAGGTTGACCTGTTGGAGCAAGGCCACACCAAGTTGATCAGAAGGATGGAGCACCTCTCCTATGAGGAAAAACTGAGATAACTGGAGTTGTTCTGCCTGGACAGGCTTCAGGGTGACCTAATTGCAGCTTTCCAGTACTGAAGGGAACTTACTGGAAAGATGAGGCAAGGCTATTTAGAAGTGCACGTAGTGACAAGAGAAGGGGAATGGATTCAAATTGAAGCAGAGCAGGCTTAGATTATGTATTAGAAAAGAATTCACCAGAGTTTAGTCTACTGGAAGATGTCCTTACTTACAGTAGGGGGGGTTGGAACAAGGTGATCTCTAAAGTCCCTTCCCACCCAAACCACTCTATAATTCTGCGAAATACAAACTGTATTTGCGGGCGTGGGACCCGGCTTTTCCTGAGGGTTTAGTTTGTCCTTGCCACGACCCATGGCTGCACAGCCGGGCCGCGGTCAGCGCCGGGCCCGNCGGGGGCCCGGGCAGGAGCGGGGAGGGTGGGGCGGTGCTGTGCCGCGCCGCGGCGGTGCCTTTCGGGAGCGCTCTTCTCTTGTGGGCCCGCCAGGCGGGGCTGGATGTTGGTGCTGCTTAAGGAAAAACGAGTGCCTGAGGCGTGACTGAGCTGATGCGTGGCCAGAAGGAGCGGGCTGTGACACGGCTGCCAAGGGGCGCTGGCTGCAGAGGGCCCGGGCTCCGCTCGCCGCGCTGCCCCGTCCCGGCTCAGAGCCAGCCCCGCGGCCGGCGGGGAGGCGGCGGGAGGTGCCTCGGCCGGCTTGGAAAGGGGTACCCTTCCTGTGGAAGGGCCCAGCGCCGGAGCTTGCCCGTCCTTCTCTCTGCCGCTGGGAGCCTGCAAGCAAATGGTTTCACTTTCCACGTTGGGAAATAACGCTAAAAAAACCCGGCCAAAACCTACAAAAACTAAAGAGAGGAGTTATGAACTGCGGCGAAGCTAATCAAAGATATACTTTTGCTAATAATGTAGTTTGCACTCTCGTGCAGTGTTTTTTAAAGGTGGGGGGTTTTTTTGAGATCCCTTCTTGCTCCCTAAAGAATTAGGTAGTTACGTTATTTCTTTGAAACTGTGTTGTTTTGTGATGTGTTATTGACAGTCAAATCAGGCTTTCCTATGGCAACATATGTTAGCTGTGAATGGTAATTTTAAAAGACTTGCAGATTATTTTATTACAGCCGAGCTGTAAATAACCCCTTACTACAAAATTCTTGCTTGTGAAACGAGTTACCAGTAAATCCTTGTAATGGTCAGAAGCAAAATACACTCATGAAAATTGCAAGTGCTTTGCAGCTTCTGAAAGCCTGTGTTAAGGCTACTCATGGCAATAAAGATAATAGGAATCAATACTCCTCACACTGAAGTTTTGTAATAGAGGCAAGCATATCTGGAGTTGGATGCATGGTATTAAGTCTTATTTTTTCCCTGGCATAGGCAATATCATGTAGTAGGCATGCAGCATCTGTGATGATTAGGCTTCTTGGCATATGCTGCCTCCCCCGTGCTGGGTCTGTCAGGCAATGGAGCACCAGAGCCAGCACAAATAGGAGTAAGCAGGACTGTGACTGTCAGTGGCAGCAAGCTCAAGCACCTTAGAAAATCTTGCTTGAGGTCCATCGTTGTGAAATCTCATATGTGCAATGCCTTCAGGCTCGTTGTATTCAAGTCATGTCGTTTGACATGTCTGCAATGTCTTACAAAGCTGCACCATGATCTAGATCCTGAAGAATAGATGACCTGGGGTTGAATAGGAGAACATGGAGACTTAATTTTTTGTCTATAATTTTCACTTAGCTTTTGTGCTTATGTAGTTACTAATGTAGGTTAGTATTTTTTTATTTATTCTGCAGTTGGACACTATTCTCATATGAAGCTTTTGAGGGCAGCTTCTTCTTTGGCCTTTTTTTTCTTCTTTCGAGTTGAAAGATTTTTTTTTCCCCTCTTTCTCCTCCCAGAAGTCTTTAATCAAGCGATGATAAAGTAAGGATTGTTTCTGGACAGAGAACGATATTTGATACAGAGAACTTGTGATAATTGTTAATAAATAATACCTCAGTCTAAAGAAAAGCTGTTTCTCAGTCAGAAACACTCATCAGATAGGCAAGGATAAGAATCTTTAGAAAACTGAATAGTGAGTTTAGAAAATATAACCAATTCTTTTGGTTATATTTGTATTTATATTTTGACTTTGTAATTTATAGTTTACTGGTTTTTATCCACTTACGTAGTACACCTGCATTACGTCCATCTTTAAGCAGCAGGGGAAACTTTTTCCTAGTGACGTGTAATTATTTGTTGATTACAGCTTGGAGAGTATTAGAGTCGGGAGGTTCAGAGCTGGATGCGGTTGAGAGAGGCTGTGGTCAGTGTGAGATCGATCAGTGCGATGGGAGCGTGGGATACGGAGGAAGCCCAGATGAAAGTGGAGAAACAACTCTGGATGCAATGATTATGGATGGGTAAGGAAACCGTATGGAGAAGAGAATGATCCCTGCTATTATAAATGACTCAGACCCGAACTGGGAATGCATTATAGAAGTTTTATTGACAACAATAAAAAAGTTCACAAAGCAAAAGGGACAGCGCTGGAAACGTAGCTGAACGCCAGAGGCTCGTCCTACAAAATGGCAGCTCCGCCTTTTATACCCCTGGTGTTCCATCCGCTTGATGCGTATTTATTTTGATTTTACGTAGTCTCGCCCCATGTCACTCTCCTGGGCACTGAAGCAGTTTTGTCACTGTGGTTCTCAGGGCCATCATTGGATGAAGTTCTGTTCCTTTTAAGGTCATGTCTTAAAGGTTTGGCCAGCAACAGTCTGTCCAATGTAAACTCAAAAACCCACACCACAACATACAAAACCATCCTTGTGAAAACCAGCCTCAGAGCTAGGCCACTGCAACAGCATCAACCAGTCCACAACACATATCACTATCTCAATATTGACAACATTATAATATTTAATCAACAGTATAATTAATAATATCAATTCATACAATACCCGGCAAAAGCCAACTTCCATTAACTTGTTTCTCACACCTGCCGTTTTTAGTACACTTAAGGGTTGCTACATGATCTTGTTGCTTTGGAGCTGACTATGGGACAAGCTAGCTTGTGGAATAAGGAAAAAATAACATACCCGATTGTTGGAAGAGTAGGAAATTACTCTTCACTTGTAGCATTAATCCAGTTCTAGGTATAGCAGTTGAAACAGATGGTTTGTAGCATTGTTAGCTTTCCCTTTACATTCAGTCCATAAATATGTCACTTTTGGAGCAATTGTCTTCAATAATTTATTTGCTGTTTAAAGCTGCCCTGATTAAAAAGTAATTGCAAATGTGTGGTTCATGTTATGAGTTTATGTAACGAAATAGTTACTCTACTGAAAATATTACTGTGAATGGAAGTAGTGTTTCTTGAGCAACATCTGCATGCCTGTGAGAGGAAACAATATATGTAGGAAGTCTATCCCTACTAATGTAGTGACATCTGTCTCTACCTGGCATTAATTAAAGCCTTATGTTAAAAGAGCAAGCTTTTTGATTTAGATGAGAGCAGATTTTGTCTAGTTAAAAAATGTGCAATTATTCTTGTAGTTATAATAAGTTTTAAATATTCCTTGTTTCCAGCAACACTATGGAAGTTGGGGCTGTTGCAGATCTCAGGCGTGTGAAAAATGCAATTGGTGTAGCACGAAAGGTCATTGAACACACTAAACATACATTACTAGTGGGAGAGTCAGGTAATTATTCCTTTAACTGTTTCCAAGTCAAACCCTCATTTTAAAACATTTTGTAATAAAATTGCCACATTTTCATCTTGGTAATATAGGTGGAAGAATTCCTTGACAATCAAATCAATCTACTCAAATAGTTCAAAAGTGTTTATTCTTTCATTCTGTGTCTATGAAGTAGGTTTATTTTTAGATAAAATAATTGTATGTTTTTTTCCATCAGCTTAACTGCAAATATTGACTTGTAACCCCAAGGCTTTCCTAATATCACTGATATCCAAGTTACCAACAATGATTTATGAAAAGACACTATAGAAACTGTTAGATGTAAATATTGCATTTAAAACCATTAAGTAACTTTTTCTAAGGAATGGTGGAATTAATAGACACTAGAGTTAAATTCTGATATTTTGGTGCATATTGACTGTTATTATTGCATTTCATAGTTTAAAAATATTAGTGAGAACTTAAATGTAAAAAAGCTCATTAGAGGCTGTACTCCCAGGCACAACAAAAGAGCAATAGCAAACTGGAGGCTTAGTTGAGCTTTTTAAATACAGGCTGCTGTTGGTAGAATAGTACCAGTTTCAGAAAGAGGTGTTCATTCCCCAGAGGTGTGTGAGTGGTGAACAGGTTTCTTGGCTTTTAAGAAGCCTGCTCTGAGCCTGTACCTGCTCAGAAAGAAATATGGAGATAAATGTGGAAAATTACATCTGAGCATTAACGGTGATTCAAGTGCTTTGAAATTGACAAGAAAAGATAAAATATTCTTGAAGTCATTAGCATGTGCAAAAGTGCACAAGCAATTTTTTGATGGAGTAAAATGGAACAATTTTGGGAGGGGAAGATATGATTTGACTGAAGGTCTGAACAGAAAAACCTGTAGATTCTATTTAATTTAAGGCAATGGACCACAATCATAAGTGGCTTTTCTAAGAGATACTTCACATGTAGTGCAGAAAAAGAAATTGGTCAGCTGTTAAATAGTGGAAGGACAAATACTGCTAATACTCATTTTCCCCTCATTGCTAGTTACCATAGTATTTTTAAATTTTAGTCAGGAGAATGAGCAGAAAAGATAAGGAAAATGAAGAAACAGAAGGATTAAAGTGCTGGTTTAAATACATCTCCCAACCTAAGAAGATAGCTCTTTGCCTAATAGAGGCATGCGGGCAAGTTTGTTATGCTGAGTACTTGTGAATGTCTGTGATACCTTGCTCAGAAGAAAATGTATAGCAGTAATGGCAAAAGAAAGATGTGAAAGCTAAAGATGTATGTGAGTACAAACTGGAGATGGTATTTAATGTTAATGAATTAATGAAAGCAATGGAGAAGTTGAGAAAGACTATTTCTTTTGAAGAAATATATTTTTTGTGAAATTGGACCTTGGATAAGAGAAACTCTGGTTGTCTTCACCAGATGAAGATGAATAAAAAGAAAATCCGTATGAGCTTCAAACTGGCATGTGAGAGAACAAACAGTTTATTTAACAGAAATACATGTATTACAGAAAAGATAGCTAGAACAGTAAAATCTTTTCATATAAATGCATGTAATCTCTGCAGGCATTTTTTATTCAAGATGCAAAATTAGGAACTCTGCTTCCTGGAATAGAAACAATGTCTCAAAAATTATGAAGGAATTCATGACAGACATGCACAAGACAATTTTATCTTACCAAAAAAAAAAAAAAAGAAAAAAAAACCCAAACCAAGCAAAAAAAAAAACAAATTCTGCCTGTTTGTTCTATAAGTGGGAAAATATTTATTTAATTGAAGCTGTCAGTTTCCTTTTCCTCTGAGTGCTGATACTTCTGTCAGTTTTTAAGAAAAACACAGAAAAGCAGTCCAGAAATAATTGAAGGTTTCTCTTAATTCTTGGACTGGATAAGTTTGTTCAGCTGTGTATTATAGTGACTTTATTATCAAGGATTGATAATACAAATTCAAGCATCTGAACCTAGCAACAGGATCTGTTACTGGGTAATATCAAAGGTATCTACAGCTAAAAGATGACAGAAGAGTTGATCTTTTTTCTTTTCCCTTTGTGTAATGATTAGTCATTCTTAGAAGTGTAGCATTCTTTCATTGCTTGTGTTGGTATTTTTTTTTGCTCTCTTGCCACATATTATATTAATTTTCAAAACAAGGAAGTAGTCACTTTTAAAGCTGCAAGGATGAAGTGTAATGTGATGTAGATTGCTTTCTTCAAGTATCAGTTTTAATGACAAACATTGTACTGCTATGTTATTTATATTTGATAAAAAACTTGCTTTTTAAGGAAAATATATTTGTATGACTTATTTATTTCTGTGACCCACACAGCCTAGGCCATTCTTGCTCCATACTCTTAACTGCGTCCAGTTGATTAACAGAGTTGAATTTGTTCCTCTTTCAATGGGAAAACTTTTATGTCACTGCCTGTGAAGCGAGAGTTGGCTACTGCAGTTGTACATCACTCTAATGGCAGATAATGCTCCCTGAAGATGTATTTCACATCTCCAAAAAGGATGTAGAATTTCTTGATTTCTAAAAAAAACATAACATGAATGCATTATCATAAAACCCATAAAACTGAATAAATCAATGTTTCTTTTTTGGTTTATTCTTGCCTTTCAAGCCTCCCTGTTTGCTGTAAGAATGGGGTTTCCATATGAAGATTTAACTACCCAGAAATCCCTTTCGCTGTATTCAGTGTGGCTTAATCAAAGCTGTCAGCCAAACTACTGGAAGGTACAGTGCAGTGATGGCAGTGAAGGGGGGATTTAGAAAATCAGTAGTGCTCTTCCTTTCAGCTTACATTGAAGTTACGCTTCACATGTGAAGAAAAAGAAGTTTTGCTCATTAGACAGAAAAAACTTGATATTACTAAGCACTTGCTAGACTTGGGAGTGTATATGTCTAGTTATTATTTCTTAGATCCTGCTGCTTTTGACCTTGCTGCAGTAGTGTTTTGGTGTGGGAGTTATTCTTTAGTTCTTAATTGGGACAGGACTTACAAAATAAACAAAGCAGTGCATGTATTTTTTGATGCATATATAAATTTCTGAAAGAAAATCTTAGAGTAGTAATTAAGATCTTTAAATAGTTAGTTGAGAGGCTTTATGCAAACCTATTAATACATCAGGTTAGTGCAGATGTCCATTAAACTTGCTTGTTGTGGTGAGCTTGGCTTGTTGTTTGAATGGGGCTTTTTTTTTGCTTTGGGTGTTAAAAATTTCTACATGTTTGTACACTGGTTTGGGGTTTTTTTGACCAGTCAGTTGAGCAAAAGAGAGTCTTTAATTTGAGCCACGTAACTTTTCCAGGAAAATCTTTTTACTGTGTCATACCAGAAATCAGTCTTTATTCAATAAGCAAAACAATTTGTGGGATCTCAATACGTCTCTGTTGTTTAAGTACTGGGCATCTAATACCTTTATGGTAGATTATAGGTATTGATTGGAGTATTTTTTAACTTATCTGTATTGGATATGTTATATTATTGATGAAAATCATAAACTAATTACAGAATGTGGTGCCAGACTCTTCAAAATCTTGTGGACCGTATAAACGCCATGAAGAAGTAACTTATAAAGAAGAAGAGACCAGCTCACAAAGAAGTGTTCATAACCATGATACTATTGGTAACAGCTTTTGGTAACTCTGATGCTGATCTTTTTTTCTCATTCCTCTAACGATTAAATCATACTTACTTAGAGTATTTCATATAGGAATTATTTCCTGTTTATAATGGTTTCAAGATTCTGTTACTTACGTGTTAGGATAGAGTGCCTAAAAGTAGGATTTGTTTTTGGTTTTTTTCAAGTTCACTGGCTGCACAGACACTTGCTTCATTTTTTGCCATTAATTCTTGTTCATTGCCCTGCTGCTTTTCCCACAGATACCTTGGCATAATTGCTTGGGCAGCTGTGGATGCTTAGAATACTGACTACGTTAAAAATAATTATGTTTGTCTTGATTATGGTGTGCTGTCAGACCAACTTAAAAGGCCTTGCAGTGGTGGAAGAAATGAGTATACCATTAGTCCTGTTGCCAACTAAAAGCAGTGTTTTTCACACTCTTTGAGCTTATGAAAGAAAGTTTGCTTTCGTTTTTCTTCTATTCTGGCTTTTTTCTAAATCAGTAAATTTCTACAGAAACTAACATTAAAACAGGCAGTAGTAGTCTTAGTAGTCAAAAACTTCTAAGAGTTTACTGATTGAGGATTGTTAATTGCTAAGACTGTAAGTTGATTAATGAGCAGATCAGACGAAGGACTACAGCAGTTACAGGTTCATGTCTTTCATATCTTTATACTTTGTAGTCCTGAAACTTGCACTTTTTGGTTTAGTTTGGATTTTTCTCAGTTTAGCAATCCACAACTTCTTGTCTGATTGTCTTTACAACACCAGGAATTAACAAGTTGTTTTAAGTGTTAGTCTTTCTTCTTTGTTTCTAGTTCATCCTACTAATAATCAATTAGTCAGCTGGCCTACCAAATTCTTAAGTTGACACCTAGCGTATTTACTGGGGTAATTCAGTAAGTGGTGGAAAACTTAGAAATTGTAGCGTGTCAGGAGAGAGGAATCTGCTAAATACAATTGAAGAATTGGTCTATCATTGAGTAGTCCTAAGCTGTTTTGTAGTAAACAATGGTATTTGGTAGTAGTATTTCAGTTCTCCTACCCCATTGTTTTACATATGAAATATCTCTGTGAGCAGCACATTTTGAGAAGAGTCTTCATTCAGCATGCATTTTGGACATTGGTAGGAACTGATGCCCTTCCAGTCTTTTTGCACAGGCCATTGGGTCTGTGCCTCTGTTTTTAGTTCCTACTGGTCAGGAAGCTTTTCTGTGAGAAGAAGATACTGCTTAGTGAGGTGTCAGAGAAACAGAATTCAGCTCATCAAATTCTGCTTCTTGGCTCTCAGTTGGTAATGGAGTTTTATGCTAGCAGTAATTCATACCCTCTTCTGCTCTGTGGAGGTAAAGTCTTGCTCTATGGAGAAGCAACTGATCCCAAATCCGATTCCAAGTGACAATCTAAACTTCTTTATGTATGAGGCGGTGCCTTTCTTACCAGCACAAAATTAGCAAGGGGTGGGCTTATCCATACATTTGGTTGTCTGTCCTGTAATTCTAGTTACTTTGATAGGCAATATGTCATCTTCTGCCAAATTTAAGCTCATGCTTCTGACTTTTCTTTTTAATTTCCTTCAAGTACCATTTAAAATTTCTAAACTTCATTGTTCTGATGGTATTGGTGCTTGATGTGGTGACACCAGGTACTTGTTCTCTACTGGTTAACAAAGGTGTGTATCAGGAGGCTGCATGGGCAGCAGTAACATATAGCTCTGAACAGTGTGGCACTCACTGTTTCACATTCCTTTTTGACCTCTTGTAATAGATCATAAAAATTTTCAAATCTCTTTTTACAAGAACTTGTTTTCCTAAAGAGTACAACTCTTGTATTTCAGGATATCAGTACTTTGAATAGTCTGTGTATTGTGGTTCTGTTTGATAAGCATAGTGCCAACTAAATAAATATGCTAGTAATGTTCCTGAATATGTTTTGTCCCTGTTGAAAATCTTAGGTATGGTTGTAATTGGTGTGAGTGGAACCGTTGCTTCTGGGACATCTACTAATGGTGCAATCCACAAACTTCCAGGGTTAGTATCTCTGAATTTACAAAAAAGCTTTTTTCCCCACCTTGTTTCCTATGTTAAACTTGTCATTGGGGTTTAAAACATTAACCTCTAGATCACAAAATTGCTTTGCTTTTTTTTTTATGTACTTGCCATAAATCCTAATATTGAGAAGCTTCAGTTGCAAGACTGTGTTTATTTGAGGGAATGCTTGTTTTTCACCTTGCTTTAATTCAGCATACAGAGACACAAACAACTGGGACAGTTGTGAGACAACTTGTAAGGCAAGGCACCAGGGACAAATCAGCATTTTGGAGAGGCGCACAGCCTCCTAAGAAATGTACATAAAATCAGAGCCTCAGGCTTGTGTTTTGTCTTTGAGATACTTTTTCTACACAGTTAGGATTATTGTCTGCCAACCAAGTCAGACAACTTCTGGATTTAGCAACAAGTTATTGAACATACTAGTGTCTCCAGCTGCTTACTGTTGCCCCTAGGCTAAACCTCACTGGCTTAACTATAGTCAGTACAATAACAGACAGTTATGCATTGGAGGTGGATTAAGCCTCAGGTCAGTCAGGTTATCACAGATCATTTTTACAGGTAGTTTTAAGACAAGACTTTTGACTGCAGTGGATTGACCTCTTTACCTGTTCTGTTCTCCTGTGGGTTTAATGCTAAGTCAGCTGGAGGCAGTAAGGCTGACAAAGTTTAGTTTTTATTTTCCACTGTTCACTACAGCCGTGTTGGAGATTCTCCGATAGCTGGAGCGGGATCCTATGCGGATAGTACAGCGGGAGGAGCTGCAGCCACTGGGGATGGTGACATCATGATGCGCTTCTTACCCAGGTTTGTCCTTAGGGCAGATTTTGCTGGATTTCTGCAGCAAAATGTGGACTCAGAAAGTGAAGAAATTAATTAAAAATCTGGTCTGACTTAGTGGCTGCTGAAGTGGAAGTAAAGAAAAGAATGGAAGGGGAAAGAAAGGTAGCAGAACCAAGTTACACTTATGATCTGTCTTAAAAGAAGAGACTCAAATATCTTCATGACAGATCCCTTAATATTGCCGAGCTGTGAGCAAACAGGCAGCAGGTAATGAGTATATTTCCAACCTGTCTGCTTTTTAGCAGAACTGATTAGCTTTCTTCAAAGCATTTTGTTGTGTGGGAAAGTATCATAAATTGTAGAAAGGTGAAAGTATGGGTCTCAGCTCACTCAGGAGGTATCACTGCAGCAATCCTTTGTAATTGCATCTAATTTGAAACTGAAAGAGGTGTTTTAGTGTTGTCACCGTGGTTGCATAAACTGTGTAAGAAATGTCTCTCTTCATGAGCATCCTTGTGGGTTGGTCTCAGCAGGAATCGATTATGGAAGTCCATGTTGAACATAATGGGCACTGATGCTTGAAGGATATTATAGAAGTGGCCTTCATATTGCTCAGGCAACTCTTCTGAAATTCTGGCAGCCAAGAAAGCCTGCTAGCTGTTGCATATTTACAGATGTTGTCAGTGAATTTCAAGCTGTTCTGAGTTGGTCTTTCAAATACAAGGCAGTTGACAACTTCATGGATTATCTATCTTGTCATACAAGATACCAAGATGAGTAGTGAGTTGATCTCCACTATAAGGCTAGTCAGTAAAAGCGTAGATTGCACTTAAGTAGCCTGAGGTGTTTGTCTGCAATGCTTAAAATATTTAATGTTGGCACCAATGGGTTAACCACCAGACTAGGTGGTTAATTACCGGTTCCTTATAGATAAAGATTTTTATTAATTCCTTGATATTTAAATATTCGCACATGAAAACAAAAACAAGAATTAACCTCCCAGAAGTGAAGGAAGTGTCAAATAAAGGACAAAGTTGCTAATATTTTCTGTATGCCTTCCTTGAAGTGGTAACTTCTTGTTGAGTTTTTGATTAGTGAAGAGACCCCTGTGAAATACAGCTTTATATTCAGATAGTTATCTAAAGATACCTTGAACCTATTTGATTGTTAGAATGAATCAAAGATAATGGGAAGTCTCAAAATGCAAGAGTTGTTCTTTTCTGTGGTACTTTGATAACACCTGTAATTAATGCAATCTGTAGATGTCTTAGTGTAATGAGTTGGTCTTGGTGTATGCATCTTTCATCAAAGTGATAAAATGTTGTTTGCTTGTAAGTTATAATTTAATCTTCAGGTTCTGAAAGAAAATGGCAACATAAGTAATTTTTTACTTCAGGACATTTTGGAAATGCAACTGGTTCATCTCAAGCAATTCCTTTAGATATAAAGGAAATTAATTGTAATTCCTCTTAGCATAAGTGGTTTTTTTTAATCACTTTTCAAAAAGTTTGAGAGTGGCTCAAAGTCCTGGCCAAAACATGGTACCTCCATATTCATAAAATAAAGAAAATGTGTCGATTTTGATGTTTTCAGAAACTTCAATTTTTTCTGAAAGATTTTTTTTAGTGCTTACTGAACTCAATAATTTATCAGTAATATAATATTGAGTTTTCCTCAAAAAAATATCTTTACATTAGTCTTTCTGAAAACCAGCAATTACTTGTAATGTCAAACCCAATCATGTAATGAAAAATAGAAGCCACTAAGTTTTCTAAGCCACTGCTCCTTGCTGTTCTTTAACTGATCTTTTGCTTAGCCTCTTCTACTGCAAATGATCAGAGTTCTGTCTTGGTTTGACCTGCCATAGAAAGATACATGGTATAGATGTCATCTTGTAGTCCCTTTTAGTCTTGTTTTTGATTGCTTTTTATGTACAATTTGAGTAATAATTGCCAACATGAAGATGGCCTAAAAATTACTTATCATGTATTTCCATTATTCAAAGAAACCAGGGTCTCTTCTGTGGTATTTTAAATTCTATAACCTAAATATGGCTAATTATCTGGGTATGGGGTTGGGTCTTTTTTAGTTATCAAGCTGTGGAATATATGAGGATGGGAACAGACCCCACAGTAGCCTGTCAGAAGGTTATTTCCAGAATCCAGAAGTACACTCCAAAGTTCTTTGGTGCTATCATTTGTGCCAATACTACTGGAAGTTATGGTATGTATTTTGTTTTGCAGATAAAAGTTCTTGACCCTAACAGGTCACAGATGTACAGAACTGAACATAGATTTTAAAGAAGTCTTTAATTATTCTTTGAAGACTGCAGCAGTACTGGCCATTCACAGTATGGAATGCTGGTTAGCAGGGCAGCTATGTCCTAGTGCAGACTGCAGATAATTTAATTTTGTGTTTTGATGTCTTAGACTTTCACAAAATTTATGGAAGTCTTAGCAAAACCCAAAAATATTTACAACCTTCATTTGTTTCCCTGGACTGTATATGATTAATTTGAAGGTTTTAAAAAAAGACTGCTTTGCCTTCCCTAGATATGGCATAAGGGAGGGAGAATATGAATGTTAAGCATAGCTTCAAAGTGATCTAAGAGTAGTCATTGTGCCAGGCATCTCATTAGTGAACTCTTAGATCAGTAGGAAGTACAATTAGCTAATCAATGTGGATTATTTAGCTAGACTGCTTTGCTTATTCTTTGATCTCTTACTTCCTATAGTTCTGTGTTTAAGAGATTAGTGTTGAAGGAACTCATTAAATTAATCAGGATTGAAAGAGAGAGATTTTCCTGACTTGTTTTACTGTTTTGAATTGTACTATAAGGGCATTAATTGCACTACAGCAGTCAGTAGTACTATATTTTAACTTAAAAATTAAATACTTTCAAGATGTCTTGGGTTAAACAGATTGTAAAAGAATAATTATACCACTGTAGTAGAATTAGTAACTGGGTCTTTAGATAATAAAATACAATGACAGAGAGACTAATCCCAAATGTAGTAAATTAGAGTATTTTTTTATTTTTTTCCTAGGTGCTGCATGTAATAAAATTCCAGGATTCACTCAGTTTCACTTCATGGTTTCAAGCCCTTTGCTACGTCGACCAACTGAGCAAGTAGTAGATTGCATTTAATTTCTTTTGTCGTATTACCATCTCAACTTAAAAGAGGACGCGGTGCTAAGTTCCACCAGTTATTCTTAAAATGGTTGTTTCTAACATTTAATGGCTATTATGGTCTGCTTGTTTTCCTAATAACTGAGTAGCCAGAAGTGATGAATAGTAACCATTGAACAGGCCCTTTGCCTTGCCATTTAAAAATATATTTGTCAGACATCTGGAATAACAGGCTGGAAGTGGAACTATGACTCTACACATAAAACTTATGTTGAGAATATTTAATTGTCTTTCTAAGATTTAATCCAGATTTTCTTTTCTCTTGAAAAGAAAATTGCATGACAATGCTGCCACGCAAGGAAAGGGGCTTGAGGAGTAGTGGAGACTTGCAAAGCTTTAATGAAGAGATAAGAAGTCCTTATGGACCGTTCTAAACATTATAAACATTCTAAATGTCGTTGTTCCACTACAGCTGAGAATACATTTGAATAGAGAGTACATGCAAGCATCCCTGGTAGTACAAGCCTTCAAGGAATTTTGGTTGACTGACCGAATGTGAAGACAATTGGAAATCATCCTGTCACCTGTTCTTGTAGTGGAAGTTAAGTTATGAACCATAACCACAGTGATTTCCTTGTCAGTAATATGCTGTGCACTCACCCTCTCCTGTGGCACATTAACCTCAGCAAAGAAGCAGTTGAATGCCTAGAGTGTGACAGTTAGCTACAGCTTCAGGTTTTGTCACTTTCTGTGTCTAGAGACACCAGGATTCATTTGTAATCTTCAGCATCATGAGGATTATTCCACAGGTATTTGAAGGTCTGTTTGATCATTCTCTTAAATTGGTGGCTTGCTGATTTGATGGAATCTTTGCTAAACTTGAGGTAGGAAATAGCAAAAGGGGGGAGCGAGTAAAAAGAGTGTGTCTTGTCACTTTAATTATTCTCTGTCTACTTAAATAAAATCATTGGGTAATAAAAGCATGCATTAATGTATTAGTAAAGTTGTTTAGATGCTTGTGTACTGTGCCTTAGATTAATTGTTGCTTTCTGTTTCAAGTTGGTATCTCTAAAAGATGGAAATAAACCATTCAAAGTAGAATGGCTGTTTTTAATGGCCTGTTATTGAACTTCATCAACAAAGTCATTTCGTCCTGTCACTGGATCCTCAGTGCATGTTGTAGCAGTGTTCACTGCAGGCCACAGAAAGCTTTTGTCAGAGAAGCTCCTACTAAATACATCTGTAATAGGTTAAGATAAGTTCTCTACCTGTGCTATCTACAATCCTTCTTCCATGGCTGCTCTATCTTCAGATAATTCGGGCAGTCAAGTGCAAATAGATTAATAAAATCCTAGTGATTGCTACTTTGAAGATTGCATTGTGGATTATGAACTTAGAAGGTTCAGTACTGGGAGCTGAGCAGTAATGTTTCAAATTGCTGCGGTGGAATTCTCCAGGATTCATTTCTGAAAGAGGTTTGGGAACATCCATAGCTTGCTTTCTAGAGTGCTTGTGTCGCTCCATACTAGCTAGTCTATGCCAGTAGAGTTTATGAGTGCCCTATAACAGTGTATCTTGAAGTCTACAAGTGTTACAGTGCTAACTTTACGCAGTCAGCTTATCTGTGCTGGTTGACAGCAACTGAACATGAGCCAGTTGTGTCCAGGTGGCCAAGAAGGCAATTGCATCCTGGCCTGTGTCAGCAATAGTGTGGCCAGCGGGACCAGGGCAGGGATTGTCCCTCTGTACTCGGCACTGGTGAAACCACACTTTGGGTCCTGTGTCCAGTTCTGGGCCCCTCACAACACAAGGGACATTGAGGGGCTGGAGTGAATTCAGAGAAGGGCAGTGGAGCTATTGAAGGGTCTAGAGAGTAAATCCTAGGAGCCACTGAGGGAGCTGGGGTGGTTTAGCCTGGAGAAAAGGGGGCTCAGGGGGGACCTCATTGCTCTCTACGACTGCCTGAAAGGAGGGTGTAGCAAGCTGGGGGGCAGCCTTTTTACCCAGACTACCAGTGAAAGGACAAGAGGAAATGGCCTCAAGCTGTGCCGAGGGAAGTTCAGGCTGGGTATCAGGAGGATTTCTTTACTGGAAGGGTAGTCAAACATGGGAATGGGCTGCCCAGAGAGATGGTGGAGTCACTGTCTCTGGAAGTGTTCCATAAAAGACTGGACATGGCACTTTGTGATGTGGTTTTGTTGGCATGGTGATGTTTGGTGAAAGGTTGGACTTGGTGATCCTAGAGATCTTTTCCAACCTTACTGATTCTATTATTCTATGAAAATTACTTGTCTCCATGAGACATAGGCACTAATTCATATGGTTTGATAATGTGGGTTGCTTTGTGATGATGCATTAGTTATAAATGAAAGGGTCAGTTTGTGTAAATTATTTTGATATATCATTAATTTTAAATTATTTTGATATATCATTAATATATCATTTTGATATATCATTAATTTGACATTAATATTATGATTTATATTAAATAATAATATTAAGAATGTACCATTCTGATGTTATGGACAAAATTCAGAATTAGAAAATTAATGTGCTTGATATTTTGTCTTAAAATATTTCTTTAAAGGTTGTTAATGGTGTTCTGTTATGCTTAGCAGACACAAACATTCTTTTAGGAAAGATAAATATCAAGTACGGACTCCTGTCAAAAGTAAGCAAAAACTGTGACAATTTCTGTTGGGGTTGCAAAAAAGTATTTTACTGGTTTCAATTTCAGTTTTTACTATCAAACTTTACAACACAGAATATGAGGATTTGCAATTCAGTAGTTCAATTGAATGCATCTGTCTGTAAAGCTGTGGGGCTTTTTAAAGTTCATTATCTTCTTTTTAGCCTTTTTTTTCCTATTTCTAAAGACAGAAAAAGAATCTTCACTTAATGGTCTGACTGAAAGTGAACTATGCTCTGTTTTTGCATGGCATCAAATTGTTCCTTAATAAAGCAATCTTTGTGTACCCTGGCAAAGTTTCATATGCACTTACTGAAGAAAGCCTCCCTGTCATTTCAGCATTTGTAGATTATCACTGAAACACATTCTTTCATTTGTAACTGCCTCAGTCAGGAATAATTCAGAGTTTTAGAGAATTCAGTATTGATTTTTAGATGGAATCTACAATGATATATAAACTGAAGTGAATCTATCAGCATTTGTTGTTTGAGTTTAGTTTATCACATGACTGTTGTAACTCATTAACAGTGCTGTTCATTCTTGTTTTGAAACCCAGAATGTGTGCAGGATTTCTGTGCTATTATCTATAGTCTGTGTGCATGAAGAAACATCAGTTAAACAGTTAAATTTACTCCAGCTCTAATATACAGCAGGTATGTTACATATTAAGCACAGAAGTACAAATGTTTTCACTGGAGAGTCTGTTCATTCCTCCGCATAAATTCCATAAAATTTACAGCAAAAACTGAAATGTTCATGGAGCAGAAATGACTGAATCTCAGGATTTTGTGACTAATATTGTTATTGTTTAAGCTGCTAAGTCAGAAGCAAACGTTTATGTTTGTGCATTTAACAACCTTAGCTGTGTTTTTGTTTTCTTTTTTTCCCCTGATAGCTGGAATCCATGTAAGTAAATTCAGCTGCTGGTGCAGTGCTGTCTTGGTGTGATTAGCTCATACCTTTACAGTGACAGGTGGTGGTCTGTGAAATAAAAGCAATAGCAACTTCAAAGGGTGCGAGTTCAGGGAATCCCTACTGGAATCTATTGGTGACTTTTTTTTTCCTTTTTCCTAATAAGATAGGGAAAAGCTTTACAAGAAGTTGTGATTATACTTTTTCCAGGTACAACTTTACAAAAGCAATTGTATTGTAAATATCAGGGGGTTTTATTGGTTAGAAATGGTGATTTTGGTGCTCTGCATAGAAAAAAACTGTCATGTGTTAGATGAACAGGAAGTTTCATATTTTCACCCTTTGCATACTTGCCAGCCAGACCCTGAAATACATTTTGACCCTAATTCTGTTTGTTGATACGTTATGATTTTGATTGGTGGTGTTGTGTAATTACATAGAAAGCAGTGGACTTTACCACTTGACTGTAGTTGGAAAGTTGGGTTGCATTTTATTTTTCTAATTTCTAAACATTTATCATTTAAAGATCTGGAGAAATAAGAAATTCAATTTAGCGAGAAATCCTGTGGCCTTGGTTTTTTTGGTATTCTTATGTACAGATGGGAAGACCCAAACTTGTTGTTTTTCCAGTACAAGTATAGAAAGATTGTTATAGGCCTAACCCTTGCAAACCGAATTACAGGATTTTCCCCTGTAATCAGAAGAATCCCAGTGGTGTTTTTCCTGTTCTGCCATTAATAGTACTTTATATTTTCTTCAGATCTGTAATTTGCCAGTTTATAAATGTTTTCTTTATATTAATTTTGCTTTCTTTGCTGTCAGCAGACCTGTCATAACAGCTTTCTTGACACATTCTGGCTATACCCATCCAGGTTCAACTGTTGCTCAGTTTTCTTTTTGAAGTGTACTTCATGCATGATGTAGACTGTGTTGTAGTATAATTTTGTCATGCAGTATTTGGCAGGGAGGATTCAGTTCTACATGGTATGACCTTTCAAAGGTGGCATAATTACTGAAGCAGTAGATTACAGTATTGCAGCAGTACAGGTTTAGAATTATACTTAGTGAGATCATGAATGCTTATTGTTCATAAGTAGATGCTTGATGGCATATGTGGTTATTTATTAAATACAGTGTGACAGGCTTTTTGAAAATAAAAACAGTTATGCTGCTAGTTTAATGCTGCTCCTGGACAGACATTGTTACAAGAAAAATTCCAAGGCAATTATCAAGGATCATATGTGAGATTTGTGGTTGGGTTGGCAGGCTGATACATAGAGAAGTACAAAGGAACTGAAACTTCCCATAAATTAGTATTTTGATCTGCAGCATTTTTCCTGAGCATTGGGTAGCAATGTAGAACTGATGGTTTCCTACTTTCCTTGTGTAATCATTTCTTTAGATATGTGGGTTTTTTTCTGAAAGATTTACAGTAATAGATGTAGCAAAATATTATAGTTTAAAAGGGTGGATATAATTCATATGCAGTCAAATGTGTTTTATTAATCTGGTTATTACTGAAGACTAATTTGTATGTTATAGAGTAAAAAATAAACTGCAGTGGGGTAGCTGCACTGTTAATGTAGCTTTTGACATTCCATCTGTACCCATTCTTACAAATCTGCCAACGTGAAAAGTCCTGTGATCTCACTTCTCAGCTAGAGTTATGACAGATTTTGTTAGTGCTTAGTCAAAGTGCTAGCCCCAAAAATGGGTCTTTAGGGGTAACATCACTTTGCTGTGTGAGCTTAAGGATGTTACCAGCCTTTAACTGATTTCTGCAGTGCTACTTCTCCCTGCCTGCTGTGTCTCTTTGCTGCAGGTTACTGTTCCTATACCAGGACTGGCAGACTGGTGCATGCTTCATTCCAGATCCAACAGGTTAGCCTTTCTGATCTCCCTCTGCACTTTGTACTGAGAATAGCAGTTGCCTGCACCCCATTCCATCGACTCTGCTGTGGGGTTCATAAATTCCCATCTAAGAGCTGCAAGGAAAGGCTGCAGGACTTGCTGGGGGAGCATGCATCAGGTATGTTTATCATTCCGTCATCATTCCTGTAAGCGTTTGAGCTCCAGGAATCATAGGTACAGCAGTGCTAATAAAATCCACCAAAAACAACTGTATTGGACAAGGAACAATTAAGTGTTAATAACAATTAACAATTAATAATGAAGGGCTGAAGACAAGGTTATATTTTGTCCATCTCTCAAGGATGGATTCAGCTGACGAAAGATTTTGCTGCTCAGAAGGAGCAGGGTACTACCCATATACTGAAATATATGTTCTCTCTTCAGTTATGCAGTTGGTTCTGGTAATTGTGCAGCTCCACAAAATGGATCAGCTTGCTGTTTGGCTAAAAAAAGGTAATTTTTTTCTTTTTCAGAATGTAAGCAAGCTGTTCTGTTTTACTTTAGGGACGCACACTTGCTAATACCAACAAAAGGTAGAATGCAGGAATACTCCCTAGGGCGCTGAGGATCACGGGAAACTATCCAGCTGGTGACAGCACATTCTTAGTTTGGCAAAAGAAGACTCTTCTAAATTTTCCTGCAGATTGAAGTAAGATGCCTCTCTGCAGGTTTCATGATTCAACCCTCAGGCTACAGACCCATCTACTCTTTTTTCCCCCAATACAGTTGAGTAAAAGATAGGAACAATTGGGATGGGCATCCAGTATTCTTGTATTCTTTGTATTCTTTTATTTTTTTATCAACAGGATATTGTCATGTTTCCCTTATTCCCTCTTCTGTCATGTAAATACTTAATTATCTACCATAGGTTTCCTATTTTCAGGACGGGAAAGTACAGAGTCCCCATATAACTTTCAGATCACCTTCTCTTTGTTAAAATGTGAATTTGAATTTCTGCTGACTGAGGAGGCTTTACAACTTCAGAACAGCTGCTGCTACTACAATGCTTTATGAAAATGTGAGCAGTATGAATTCAGTCTCCTTGACTGGCTATTTAATTGAAAGTCACTGTGAGATGTGCTTTGTGTTAACACCGCTGTGTTTGGACAGGCTATGAGATTGGATTCTTGGGGAGTTCTGTCACGGGGATGCCTGGTTACTGAATCACAAAGAGTTTTAGGGAAGAGACAATCACCAATATGCTCAGTGGAGCTAAGATAACATCTGCAGGCACACTCAAGAATAGAGCCATAACCCTGTAACTTAATTTGAAAAACCAAGACTCTTTCAGGCTTGGGAATAGACGTTTGATCTTGCATAAAGTTGTACTTTATAACAATAATGTAGTGCCTCACTATGAGAAATGTAAGTCCTAATGTCAGAGAAATATTCCAACTGTCATTTATAATTTATAATTTTTGCACTTTGGTCAAGCAGCTATTCATAATATGCCAATCAGTGTTGAACTTAACCATTATGTTCTGCTCTGTACCTACGATTTTTCAAGGTTTGGCATTTGGGACGAACTTCAAATGCATACTGGAAGTTCAGGCAATGTGGTCATCCAATAGACTATCTCATGTAAGTGCCTCTAAAGTATTTCTCACGGCAAATAACAAAATCCCTGGACAATACAGTACTACTGAAGCCTTTAATCTCAGTATTCATTTAGAGTGCTCCAAAAAGGGAAAAGTTGCCTTTTCTTGGGAAATTCCAAAAGACCTAGACACCGGAGTCCAACATTTTAAGCTTTATGAAGATCTCAGTACTTTGTAGCAGCTGGTGCTTTCTGTCTTTGTAAGTATCCCACATCTGTATGTGATTTTCTTAGTGGGGTTGCATAAAACAGTAGCTTCCACTTCGAGTAAGATACCAGGCCCTCAAGCTCAACCCCAGGGCCTTGTTGGATGGACCTGCTGCCACACTGAGTGCTGCTCAGCAGGCAGGGAGTTTGTGCATCTGTAGCTTGTTGCATTTCTTCTAATGACTCTGCTATTATGTGTGGAACATGAAAATCCACGTTCAAATAATAACCTGCCTAATTATCCTAGAACACCGAGGCCAAAGAATCTTTTTCTCCTTGTTTTCCTTTAATAAGTAGCAATTCATTATACTGGGTGGAACAGCTTCAGTAAGAAACGTGAGATGATGAGGAAGATAGCATGTGAAGATCTGCTTCCTTAGGAAGAAGGAAGGGTACACATCCTGACCCATGTCTGTTCCTGTCAGTGCTGGTTAGGTAATGTGTGGATCAACACATACTGGTAACCAAGGCAACCACCAAGCCACACCTAAAATGCAGAGTAAATTTATTTAATTTCCTTGTTCACAGGGCAGCAGAGACACACAGGGACACAGGCTCCTTGGGCTTAGCTCATCTTAGTGGGCACTAGGAGGGTCTCTGCCTGACTGACCACTACAGAAGGCTTTGTGCATCTTTGTGAGAGTGTGTTACGTTCACAGGGATTCCACTTAAAACAGGCAGAGGATAAACCACACTAGACACAATAAATTGACATATTTTTTCCCACACTGACATTTTTAGCAATCCCAGCTGCAAGGTCACTTTAAGCAAAACTATTCCCTCCTCACCACATCTTCTGGTTTTAAACCCTTTCCTCCCATTCCTTACCAGTATGTGATAAGCATCTGGTAAGCATTCTTTGAATATCAGCAGAGCTCAGAAAACAGACCAAATTTCTGAGTGATTCACTAATAAGGCATTAAGGCAACTTTCTAGTAAAACTTCTGACTACAAGAATTTGCTGTCAGTGTGGTTCTTTAACTTCCCACTTACAACATTTTCATTTTAACAAGTGTCTGTTCCCAATAATGTTATGACTTCATAGTGAACTACTAACAGCATACATATCTCATGCCTCAGAATTACAAGACAGGCATTCTTTTCTCATAGAATGAGTAAATTTTATTCTCAAACCAAATATGTGAGACTACCAGCCTAGGCACAACCCTTTCCTTTATGCAGTCGCAGTTTCAGCTCTGCCATCCCATGTCTGGAATTTACAGTTAACAAATTTCAATATTTGTAATGATGTTCTAGTAATGTTAGCACCCTGTCCACAGGAGAACAATTTAGCAGATATCACTGTAATCTCAGTAATTAATTAATGATCATTATATCTTCCTTACATGCAAGAATGTTTACTTCAGCCTTACTTAACAGGGTTACAGAAATGTGTAACATCTTTGGAAACGATGCTTCAGGGTGAGCTATGTGGTAAAGCAGTGTTACAGCCTGAAGAGAAAAGTGCACACTGATTTAGGTGAGAGATTGTGACTGCCATCTTTCTTAATCATATGGCCAAGCACATGAAATTTATGTTTTGGGATATTTTATAACTGAAACAGCTTCATTCATTTGTTTATTCATTCATTCACTCATTCACTCACTCATTCATTCATTGTTATTGCAGGGAGTAAGTGGGAATTGTTTTATTTTCTTTTGCAATCTGAGTACATATTTTCTTGCATCTTGACTACCTCAAACTCACACCTTTATGAAGTCTTCCAAAACTTCTGGAAAAATTATAGTTCTAGCTGACCCAAACAAATTGCTGGGCTTGCTTTTGTACCAGAGAAGAGACATACAGTCATCTGACAGGCCTGCAAAGAAGTTATAGAATAAATTACCATTACTATAATGTATTTATCATGGTGGCAAAATTATATGTAAATGGACATAATGAAAAATTGAAGGTCATTTCTTTTGACCTTACTGTTTGTTTGCAATGCAAAATCCTTTTATTATTTGCAATATCTAGGAAACAATATTTTTAGTGGATATGTACAGTATTCTCCAACTTGGCAGCTTTCAGTAAAGCAAGATAATTACACATACCCTTAATTTTAAATAAATAGTTTCAGTTGAGTATACTTTCATTTTCAAAGTTGATGTAGTTGTGCTTTTTTAGCACTTAACACTTGAGTATGGCTGGTTCTTGACTCACTCATTGTGAGCAAATGCAGTCTGCTGCCAGTCGGTGGCTGAGCCTGCAGTTCTGCCACTAAAGGAGTAGAATCCAAGAGCTGCAGATTTTGTGTGTCCCCCAGTCATTCTTGTTCCTAGGAAACAATCCCAACCTCAGTTACAAGGGTTTTTTTCTGTTATTTTTTCAATCAAGCAGCCCAAACAAGCTCTAAATATAGTGTGAATATAATCACCTAAACTGTCATTAAAAGACTCCTCTCAATCAGCAGAGCCTGCTAGCTGATTGTCACCTGAAACCTTGCAATTAACACAATGACTAGTATTTTTGACAAAGTAGAAGAGTGTAACTTGATTAATAGTGCTATCTCAGGAATGTTTTTTTCCAATATTTATTACCATTAAAGCTGTCAGTCCTGCATACCATATCCATTTTTAAGACTTCACAACAGATACAGCTGAATGGATATATGAAAAATAGACTTTATCTGGCTTCTAGAGATTTTAGGAACAAAGTTTAAGTGCTTGAATTTTTCCATATGCTTCATGTGTTGGTATAACAATGAATTAAATTAAGTTAATCCACCATGTGCAATCAATAAGGCTTTAAACTGAATTTGAAAGTAATGTGTTCCTAGGTAGCACCCAAATGTAGCTTGTGGAGAGCAATGAGGAGGCAACAAAAGTTGTTTGAATTGCAGCTGGTAATCGTTATCAGGGACTGAGCTGAGTAGTACCTAATGTATTACATTCAAACTAGCATCACCTGAGGTCTGCTAAATAAAGTTTTAGGTTAGTAATCGTGCCAATTTTTTTTTTTTTTGGGGGGGGGGGGGGGGGGGGG
>VXAX01005627.1:146778-174693 GCA_013399835.1 Leptocoma aspasia | reverse complement strand
GGGGAGGGGAGCCTCCTTGTAAGCACTATAGTTTCAGGGATTTATTCCCCTCACCTGAATTCTACCTTCTATTTTGTCCCATAATTGCTTTTCTCCTTCTGTTTCAATCTGTAACTAAGTAATTCCTGTTCTAGTTTACCAAAACAAATTAGCAAAATATAAATAGTTGAAACTTCTGTATGTACTGTAATATCTGCATATCTGAATAGTTTTATGGCAAAAGTTTTTTGCTATGCTTTATGTCTCATTCTGCATTGCTGTGTCCAAAAACACCAAGTCAGGCTATAGAGGGATACTTTATGGTTACACCTTGCTTTGATCACCTGATCTTTGTCAGGGTTGGGCTCTGTGGGAATCCAAGAATGTTTAGTAGCTAATGTCAAGACTACATGTTTGATGCATTCCCCCTGCAAAAGGAAAACATATTTTCTGGTGTGTTTATGTGATAGTGAGGTTTTTTTGACTTTAATTCCTTTTCAGTGGTTCCATGTCTTGCAAAGATACAAATTTCAAATGTAACTTTCTGAAACTTTCAGTCCTTATTGTGAACTTTTGGTGTAACATTGTTGCTACTTTTAGTATCTGACACTGGTTTAAATTACTTACAGTAATCCTGCATAATTTATGATAAAAGAATGGGATATGATAATATTAGATGTATTTGTTCTGGTCTGTTTGGAGTCAGTTCATGTTTTTAAGAAATGGATTTGCTGAAAGCCTACTTTTATAGAAGGGGGGGTTCTTTTGTATTGTAAAGCCTTGTCCCATTAGGTGACTTTAGGCTGACTAAAAATAAGTATATTCTGTTTTCCTAGTGAAGTGTAGTATGAGACTCTGCTTGGTGACTTTGCACTTAATTTCTAGGTGAAATTATGGCATTGAAATACTAGGTGATGACTGAACCTTGGAAAGAAGCTGAGAAGTGGCAAATACAGTGGAACTAAGATGAGCTGCCTGAGAAGCAAAAGACAAATTATATATTTTATGTGTACTGTAAAGTAAAGAAAAAAGCAAGTGCATTGTTTTTCTAATTTCTTGTTCATACAAATGGATTTTAAGCTTGTTTGTGCATTCTAGTGTTGAGTGCATTTTTTACTTTTATCCTCTACAAGGCCAAGTATTGCTTAAATGTTATTTCCCAGTTATAATCAAAGCAAGTTACACTGTTATATTCAAGACCACTTCATGTGACAGTACCATCCTTAAGAAATTTCCCAACAGCCCACCATCTTTGCCTTGAGTGGAACTTCGATTAAATGTATATTTCACTTCCATGGGTTCAGCAGTCTTGCTATAGTATTGAGCTTAACTTTTATATTGCAAAGTTGCTCTTCAAATGTAGTTTAGATTTAAAATTGAAATTTAAATTTTAGCTTGTTTATAGATATCTTGTAACTTTAGTGTTTTTCTAAAGACATTTCAAAATTTTCATTTTTATGTTTAAGATCATCCTAAAGTTCTACAGCGTACTTGATAAATCAATAAATGCTTGGAATTTGTTTCTTTTTTTATTAAAACCTTTGGGGTTTTGCTGGTATAGAATTATTTACAGTTGAGAAATATAGTCTGAATTATTTTTATGAGAGGTTATGCATTATTTTTTCTCTAGTTGTTCTTAATGGATATTGCCTTAGGTTTGAAATAATGTTAGCCTAAGCCAATGTGCTTTTGAAAAGTCAAGCAGCTGGAGCAAAAGCACCTTGCAAATGCTTCTTAACTGGGGGTGGGTAACAAAGCTGGTGATGCCTGTGTTGTGCTACATTGTTTTTTGAATAAAGCTTAAAATGATTTCCACAGCTTTCCCCATTTCAGGTGGTCTTTTCCATACTGCAGTGTCCTTGTCTCTAATAAATTATGAAGGATTTTTTGCACATCAGGTCATTTCTGTCACTGTCGTCATGAGTACTGTGATGAAACAAAAGAAGTTATGTTTAAAGAAAACAGCCAGAAAAAAATTCTAAATCCACATGTTTCCTACAGAAGTGTAGGGTAGATGATTATTTAATCCTTTCTAGATTTAAGCGTATGTGAATAAATACCTCTGAGAAATATGTGATACTCAAGCTTCTGTAGCAAGGCCCGCTTTGAGTACTGTATCTTTGGAGCTGTCTGGAATCCACCTGAAGCACAGACCAGTCAGCAGCACTTACACATAAGTCATTTTATAGTCTAGTGAAATCTGCAGTTGCATTTACTCATAACCTGAGATTAAAGCCTGTTTAATCTGAGCAGTTGGATTGCAGTTAAATTGTTGGATGATCTGAAATGCAGGTGGAGATAATACAGGTTGGAGTGAAAGACCACACAGGCTTTTGGTGTCTGACTTAGATTTCAGCTCCATATGTAGTTGAACCAATCAAATGGGCCTTCTCCTCTGCCAAAACAGAGGATCTCTTGCTTCACTTTCCCCTTCAGTGTTCTAACTACACCGTTCATCCCACCTTTAAATCAGGCTCTGCTGCTTAATGTTGAGAGGTTTCTCTTTACTCTGCCATCTCTCTGTTAAGAAGGTTCACCTAAAACCTTAGTATAAAAAGATAAGTAATGTTAGCACCTTTTCATAGCATGATCATATCACATGGTTAATTGCTGAAAGACAGTCATGTTGTTTGAAGTTGATTTTATAATAAAAAATATAAAGCATACAGACTCTGCAGGGACCTGCACTTTCTACAGCAGTGGCAATTCAGTAAGTTAAATAACTAAAGCACTAACTGTGTTTAGACAGTACTGTGTACACTCTGAATTCCGCTCACCCTTAAGTGTGCTTGATGCATTTTTAATAAGCTTTCATATGGAAAATAATTTGTTGGGTTCTCTCCTTAGATTGGGTTTTATTTTGTTGTTCCACTACGATAAATTATAGCACATTCCCACACCCTACTAAATTAATTTTGAATGTATGTTTTGAATATTCAAGTAAAAATTTGAAATAATAAACAACCTTTCAGGCATCAGAGAAATAAAAACAGACGTGCAGAATATTAAGTTACACTGGATGCTGAACTCTGCCTGTCATCAGCAAGCTGAATTGCAGAAAGTGCAAAAAGGTACAAGAAGAGACATTGAAAAGAATTTAAAATCTTCTAGAGATCTTCACAGTTGCTGTGAAGTCTGTTAGAAACTTTACAATACCTTTTGATTTCATGTGAAAGATGTTTAGCCACTAATGATCAGCATTCATACAGATACTAAGGAAGTCATCCTCTGCTTCTTTGCAAGTCCCTTTCCATTATCAAGCTAAATGACTCTTACTTAAGTTTCCATTCCAGAAAAACAAGTGAGAACTAACACCTTTTTACCTAGGAAGATGGATACAGAATAGCTGTATAATTGTAAAAGTCCATAGTCAGAGTTGTGACATAGTCATGTCCCAAAATGTGAGTGCATATTTTCAGTGTAAATTTAGTTGTCCCTCAGTGAATTAATAAGTAGCATTCTATTCATCTATTTGTTGAATTTGCATTGACATCAGATGGCATGCCTGTCTTTAACAAGTACCTGGTTAAAAAAGTATTTTAAATAAGGGTTTAAAGGCATGAAACCAGGCATAAAATCTGTTGATTCTAAACTGAATGGCACAAATTAATTTCAGTCTGAAATTTACTCTGCCAAAACCTACTTAAACTATAATGGTAATGAAAGTGCTACCAATAAAGCAGAAGCTGGTCACAGCATATGGCATTAGTATTTTCTGAGTTAAAAATTTTTACTCCACAGTTTGTGTGACCTTGATTTGATGCTCTAAAACCTGTTTTGTATAGCATCTCAGCTGAGTTCAGGGGCTTTTTGAGGTTAGTTTTGTGGTATATAAAACGTGTTTTCAGCTTAAGGTGAAAGGTTTCTATTATGAGTCATGCTATCACCATGTAGTGTTAATGTCTCAAAAAGCTCTCTAAAAGTTGTACACAAGAGTACTTAGAAGTCAGCTTTACTGGAAGTCTCCTTTTTGTTACAGAGCTGTCATCACCACCTTGTTTTAGAAATCATCCAGTCAAAGGAGCTTATGTGAGCCTGTCATTCCTAACAGCCTCCTGTAGGCACTGGTAATAATCCCATTTCTCTTGGTTGTGTTTGGGTAAAGGCCAAAGTAACAACACCATGTCAGAACCCTAAGGCCTTTAAAAAGGGCTGTATTTTTCTAAAAGCTTTACATTTCTTTTCTAAAAGATTTACATTTGCTTTCATTAGGAATATAAATTACAGAAAATCTTTGTGAAAAACAGTTACCTCTTTTAACTTAGGTCTTGTTATTCTTTTCAGCCTCCACAGTTGATTGTGTGCTACACAAGCCATTAAAATGTGTAAGCCAGATACAAATCTGAAAGAAGTGTGTTCCATCACTTGCACTGTAATAGATGAATCAATGTAGTTTACTTTTGTAAACTATTAGAATAAAAGCTGAAAACCGGGACTTTTATCTGGTTTTGCACCCTTGGTTGCAGTTTCTTTTTGAAAGGTTGAATGGGGATCTATTCCAAGAAAAGTTTTGTTGCCATCTTTTTTTGGTCAAAACGTTACAACCAGCTATCAGCCAGACTTTGTTAAACATGCTACAAAGTGCCATCCTCTCCAAGGGGAAGGAAAAAAAAAACAAACAAAAAAATTTAAAAAGCAGTGTTGGCAAAAGCAGTAAGGTTTGCAGAGGCATCTAGTGAATTAGAATGCTCTGAGATTCCTTCATATGCTAGTTCACTGTGATAAACTCAGGGTGTCCTTGCCCTTTGATTTCCCTGTCTGCCATTCCTCACCTTCTGACATTACACAACTAGCATATATAGCAAAATTAGGCTGATACAAATATACCACCTCTTCAAAACAAGATTTTTTTTTTAAACATACAACATATTCAAGAAGTACAAGAATAGAAAACGTAAAGTGATTACAGTAGCTAATAAAGCACTTAATCCTTTAAAATTTGTATGCATTTTATTTAAACAGACACTTCTTGTTTGGCTATTAAGCTAAAAAAGCCTGAAATATGTAAGAGCCCAACTGTTATTTTTCATGTGTTAAAGTTTGAAAAAGTCATTTAACTTCCAGCTTCACAGAAATCTTAACGTTTATAAAAGTCAAGTAATCAAAAATGGTTGTATTTATTTTTTTATTTTTCTACTTCAACTGAACTGCTAAGATTTATCCCTGTGCTAGACATCCAAAAGCATGTACAATTTAAAAGTAATCAAACATTTTATCACCATAATGAATTATACAAATACAAGTGAGGAACTGGTTAGATTGCAGTTTTAAAGATTAGATGTATAAGCACAAGCTAGCAGCAACATATCATTGTAACAAGAAGCATCATAGAAAGAGATGGCAATGGAAAAATCAGTCTTCACTATGTGAAGTAGCTTGTTTTGTTCTCAGGTGGAGTTCTGTACCTCATGAAAGAGATATATTATTTGGAAAGAGGCCATTGAGCAACACAAAGATTATAGTTTCTACAATCTGATTAAAAAAGATTTCCTTCATGTAAGGAAAGTTTTGAACTATTTCAGTTATCAAAGGCTACAGAAAAGAGGAAGAAAAAAGGCCTCTGAATTTGTGCTGCTTAGGAAAATAATTAAACTGTTTCCCTTGCATCATGGAATGGAAGATTTATACAATGTTCTCAAGAAAAATCAAGTAGTCCTCCATAAAACAAACCACCAAAAATATATGCACAGACCAAAGAATCATTTGCAAGGTGATTTTAAACATGCTTCATCCCACATATTTCACTGGGAACCAACACTATTTCCTATTATTTTCAGTTAAAAACTGATTGCAATTGAATTATGTATGAAGCTATGAACATTTCTTCATTAGTCTCATTTTCCTTGGTTTCTATAGTACATTTTCTATAGATTTGAAGAATTCTGTTTCTGATTTGATAGCTTAGCATATTCTATTTACCTTACCCCTTGCTTCAGCAAATCATGGTAAAACCAACAAACAAAAACTGAGTTTTAACCACCTTCAAGGTATGATTTTATTATCTATTACATATGGGGTTGGGGAAAAATGTTCAGTAGCAACTAGAAAAAAACATTAAGACGTGGATTTATAATATATAATGTAGAAAACAGAAGAGTCACATTATTTGTTTTAGAGAAGTTTTTTGTCTTTGTTTTCCAAATCTAAGCAAGGTCAATCAACTGTTGTAACATTTGAATTGTATAGTTTGTTGCTGTTTCACCTTAAGATCTGAGAAAGCACAAAGTGGTATTTAATAAAGTATATTCTTTTTATTCACTTTTGTTAAATACATGTTTACACTTAAGAAAATTTAAAACAATACATGAAAATTTAAAACAGTGTGATTTTTTATTAGAAATACAAGAGTATGTCACAATATGTTGCAAGCCAAATGTTTATTTCAAAATTGTAGGCACCGTACAAACAGTGTTTAATTTTTATAGGACTCTATAAAATTACTCTTTCTAGATCTGTTCTTTACAATGGAGCTCTTTTAATAGTTAATGAGTGATCAGGGAAAAAGAACAAAACACAAATTACTATGCATGTTGTGTGCACTTAAGACATCCTGAAGAACAGGTAACTGTTACATGAGCATCATGGAAGAATCTGCATACCTGGCCCATTTTCTGCCCATTGGAAGAAGCCACACTGTTTTTCCTTCCCAAGAGGGCACACAAAAAAGTTCTTCCCATTATTGGGACCAATCTTCAACACAGTCTTCATAACACATCGCTTGCCATGGTTACAAAATGGAAAATCCAAGTCAGCCCACTGCCAAAGAAACAGGTTTCAGGCACATGTGATGGCTATGAATTCCTTATTTTAAAATTGACAATAGAAAAAGATCTACAGGGGATGCTATGGAAGAAATTCTTCCTAGTACTTAGATTAGTTTTATCTCTTTTGTGAACACTTTTTAGACTTTTCTTTAACATCAACTGCATGCACTTCGACTGGTGTAACTTGAAATTATGTTAACACATAATTTTTTTTTTTCAAATTTAGGCATTATGGTCATTATTGTCTTGAGTTCATCTGTTAACTACCTGATAGTCATGACTGTCAGGTCACTTTTCGGGTCAAACTCTTTTCAGACACCTACATTTGTAGCAAGGAGGAGAGGCCACCAATTGCAGCTAGGAAGGTCATGTTAGGTATTAGTGCAGCAGTGGGAGGGTTTGCCCAGGCAGATTACAGAATCATCATCCTAAGAGCCTGTCAGGATTTTGGCTAGCCAGAAACGTGGCTGACAACTAGATCTAGCTTGCTATAGTCCTTTCAGGATGAAACTGATCTGAACAACTTGTACAGTTCCCGCAAACCGATATTTCTCTTATGCATCTGTTTTACATCACTCAAAAGTAGATTAAGAGCATTTGCACAAGCAGGTGCCATCTCAACACTAAGAGAAGTAACTAAAACTGTTAAGTTCATAGCTATTAGTATGCTCTTAGTTTCAATTCAGTGTGCAAGAGTATTTATGTCAAACTTTAAATGGAATATATGTGTCCATGATTGACAGGTCACTAGGCCAAGGAGGTTGCAGGAACAAGCACTGATTATAAAAACAGGTCCCGAAGTCTTATACATACTTGAAAGTATTCACACCGAGTTTCCCTGGAGAGAGGGCAGCAGTAAAACTGCCTTCCCTTGTTTTCTCCATCCTTTCTCACAACTCTGAGGCTGCAGAGGCGGCTGTGTTTACTGCAGCGAGGATGCCCCATGCTCAATGTACGAGTATCATCTGTCACATTAGTTTGAGGTGCGCTGTAATGACAGGTTACAAAATGACTTCTGCGTAATTTAAAGGGATTACCAGCCAAAGAACTCTCTTCTACCATCACAATAGCTCACCCAGTGTACTTTTGCACACAGTGACAAAGGACTTGCTTCTCTAATGCACCTATTGTGCCTTTAAAGCTGAACGATTGTGAGTTGTGAATAGACACGACTGTGTGCTTTTCTTGAGGCATTTTACCCACCATGTCTAAAATTATTTTGAAGTACTCAAATTCATGTATGAAACAAAATTAATATTACCACTGATGTTATACTGCCCACCTCAAATTCTGACATGTTCTAAAAGAGTATTCTGCTCTCAGTGGGAGGAAGACTAATACCACTAATTACTCCAGACTGAAGGCATTTGTATGCTTCACAGAAAAGACTCCCACCCTATCTCCTAAAAAGTTACAGTAATACTCCAAATCATATTTGGACAAGAAGTAATCCAGATGATAGGATGGAATAGAATTCTCTGAACAGGATAAAGTTTCTTTCTTCCTCATGATTGAGATAATTTCTAACTATCTGCAATACACAAGGTTTCATTTAAAAATAGTGACATGAAAAAGATTAATGCTCTGAAATGTATCTTTCCAGTATAGTTATAGAGCAGAAAAGCAGTAATGGAACTTTAATGAAAAAAGAAAATATTAATTCATTCTGGTCAAGTTATCAGCTTAGGAATTTTATGCTGTCTGTGTCTGGAAGACTGCAGTCCTGCAGACACCAGCAGTTCTATTCCAACACCTCATTAAAGCACAAGAAGATAAAAATAAACAACAGATATTTTTTGTTGGTTTTGGTTGTTTAAGAAAATACTATAAAAAAAGCATTTCAGTTGATGACTTGCTACAACAACCTGTTGTCATGATTGATACTATCTCATTTCTTGTTTGCAGTCCTCTATATTCTCAAATTATCCTGCCTACAGCCTCAGTTCCTCAGTCCGTACTGAGAGCACAGAGAGGAATTGTATTCATTCCATCTAGCCTGGCTAGTCAGAGAAAGAGAAATAATTTCAAAACTGGTGCTTCAGCAATGCAAGAAGTAATTTCTGTACTTCAGAACAGACACATGACGAAGAATTTTGTAGCATATCATCAATATTTCACATTCAGCCTACATAATTTACCATTGTAAGTGACATCTACCTTGCACTCCCATTGCTGCTGTTACTATCTGCCCAACTTTTCTGTGACAACCCTCATAGATTCTCACATTTCTCTTAACTAGGCAATGGATGTGTCTGAAACAGGGCCCTGTAAATAAGAGCATGGATAGAGCATTGAATAGAATGGGCAGGGAAGTTAAGAGTAAAAGAAGTGCTAGGAAGCTCATCAAGGTAACTGTACAGAGCTTCCTCTCATGGAAGAATGCCGAAACCTGGTAGTTGAAAAATAACTTTAATTAGAATATATTCATCCAGATAGCTTCCTTTTGTAATCTTTCACACTGATTTCAAGATCGCTCTAAGCAGATAGCAACTACAGTGCTAAGATCAGACAACTCCTTAAGTAGAAATGTGCTTGACCTATTAAAACTAGACTGGCCTGTTCAGTGGGAATAGCTGAACTATGAACAGCTGTTTGGCTTACAGCAGTACTGGCTAGATGCCAAAATCAAGACTTTTCTAATGACAGCCTAGGTAATTCAGTGCTTTTGAAATCTGAATTAAATTATAGCTAGCCTAGAATAAGTTACCTCTGGCAGAAATCCAAAGACAACAGTGTCTAAGCCAAACAGCACAGTATTCAATTAATCTTTAAGGATAAAATTGGTTTATGGGATTATAAAGACTTGCCTTCATTTTAGAATACATACCTGATTGCTATATTATATGGGTGAACCAAAGGTACATGATCAGTTTTCTGTTTCTTCTGTATGTGTTTGAAAGAGACAGGCTGGTGACAGGAGGACAAAGCCAGGGCAGCTGCATGTGTTGAGCAGTCCTTATCTGTGCTTCCCCCTGACTGGCAGGTATTGCTTTGGATCTGTTGACAATTGCTTTTTGGAACAATACACTGAGAGTGTCCACCAGATACCTGGATATCATTTCTCAAAACAGTTTTGTTACCAAGATCAGTTAAGACAAGAGTTGTAGTTCCAAATGCAGTTTTCCTATTGATCTTTATTTCTGTGCTTGGTTTTTTGAAATCATTACAAGGGTACTTCATTAAATTTGTGTTAAAGGCTGCAGAATCTTCAAAACTCTCCATCTTTGGAACTAAGGAAAAAAGTTATTAGTTATAATCCATCTGCATAGAATGCTACATTACATTTCTGATCTGTATTCATAAATTGTCATGTGTAGAATGAAAGAGTAAATTTACAGTACCATCTCAAAACCTGTCACAAATTAGAGTACAAAATTTCTTACAATAAAAAAAAACTCATGCACTCTTGGAGCCATGTAAAACGTGTCTCAAGATAACATTAATATTGCTTGAATAGGATCAATTAATAGTACTATGTCAGTGAAAGCTATTGGACAATTATCCATAAAAAATTTAATTTGGCCCAAATACAAGGATTAAAGTATTTACGTTTTTCAAAATAACCTTTTATAACCCCAGTAATGGGAGATCACAGAGTATAACACCTCCAAACAGTGATGCATTATCCATTTTTGAAGTATTACTGCACTATTTACACAAAAAGGAATATTCAGATTTTGGGGTTTCTAGTGTTTTCAGAGTTCTCATCCTTTCCAAACTTTGTGTTCTTCCAAACTTGCTTACTGTAATAGGCTTTTCAGAAGAAAGCAGTTCAGACATTTGCTTTGTGGTATAAACAACTGTTTCTTCACAGAATCAGAGGCCCTCTTAGTAGCAATATTCATTTCAAAAGATTGGGAATAGTTTGTTAATGCCAATTTAATACATGAGGAGTCTGTAGGTAATCTCTTTCCTGAGAAAATGGCATCCTATGTATGTTCACAGCTCCTTTTAGGTATCTGTGAAACCACAGTGTTCAAGGAGAGAGTACTTCCTTTTCTACTATATTCAGTGTACTCCATACAAAGAAGAGGGAATTAAGCAGAACATGGGTAGATGAGACATACACAAGGGCACACTCTCTCCAAAGGCATTCTCACTCTGAAACAAAACAAGAATCTCTACATTTGACTTGGAACATTATTTGTTTCTAGGCTCCTTCCATTTTGCCACTACTGCACAGTGAAACATACTGGTTTCATTCAGAGTTTTTAAGAAAGAATAGTAGTAGCTTGGCCTTGTGCTTAGCAAAGGAGCATGGAAATTGCAATGTGATGGTAAATAATTATCTCTCTACAGACTGAATTATTTTGGCTGCAGGGCCAGCAGCTAATTTTACAGACCAAGTACTCTGTCCTCAAAAATTCAAACTTTTCTGCTGACAGTAGTTAATTTTAGAAACAACATAAAAAACAAACACTGAACCAAGTGAGAAGGGAAAGACTCTTAAGGATTATAAAAAGAGATGTAAGCAAACCCATATTTAAAAAAAAACACTCAAATACCACTCCTATGCAAAAATAAAGCCTTATTTAAAAAAAAAAATTCCCAACAGTATTCCATCAAGTCTAAGACAGCTTCAAATTCAGTAATTGCATATAACTAAACAAATAAAACTCAGAAGTACAGGAGAAGGAACAAGATTTTGTTTCAAAGCTAAAGGCCAGTTGACAGTATTAATTCTAGGATAAATGTTAGTTGGTAAATCTTATTCTGTGAACAGATTACAATTTTGAGGTTTCTGGTGCTGATTTGGCAGAAGAATTATGCAAGATTAGGCTTGTGTTGCCAACAACTGTCGTGTAAGGCACAAAGACATACTTTTATTGATTCCTGACCTGAGAAAATGAACTATAGCTAGTGCCAGATAAGGGTTTTCCACTCATCACTCCAATCATAAAATGATTAAGCAATGAAGCAATATTTCATGTAGATAGCAGCATTAAAAGCTCCAGTAAGAGACAAACAACAAATTGAGGTAAGAAGTTCAGAATCATTTTTACTCTGAAGGGAAAAAAGTAGCCCCAGAGAAACCTGGCATCCTTTTAGAAAAGGGTATTAAAATATACTGCTTTTGTTCACATGAAAGAATGACAGTTAATTTTCTGACCCTTGAAGATTTCTAATTCAGACTTACACTGCAAACTTTGAATGATTTTAAGGAGAGTTGAAAGAATGGAGATTTTTCTCACGCCTTTCCCCAATAAAAACAAAGGGTCACTGAAAGATACTTATCTATACAATCCCACCTGCACACCAGGTTGGAAGATGACACTTCTAGGGTTTAAGACAAGACAGTTTCCATATTGTCTGTGTAAGATGTCCTCAAAATCTGACTTCAAGTTAGCTAGTTATATATATGATTCACAATGAGACACTTCTACATAAAAACTACACCAAAATCATAGACCTCCCCTCTTTCCCCATACAGATGCCAGACAACCCTTCACTACCTTCAGGTCTTGAAGTCAAACAGGCATCACAAATTTCAGCAGAAGGCTTGTTTATTAGGGTGCAGCGCATACACGTCCACTCCTCTTCAGATTTCCGAGCTACATGTTCATTAGAACATGACCCCCTGCCATATGCCCAGCCAATTAGGCTGTTTCTAGCTGGCAGTTTGCTGTGAAACAAAAGAGTGATGTTAGTGTTTTGTGACGTTCCCTCTACAAATTGCCGTACACCACTCTGTGAGGGAGGCATGGGCTACAGAACAAGCAGTACACAGTATTAAGCCTCCTTGGACAGCATGTCACTGTTCAAGTTTGATTCTTCTTTTCTTTACCTCAAGGGCAAATCTTTCCAGATGCTGCAGAAGTAATACAAATAAAAATATTTAAACAAGAAATTGACAGAAAGTTAATTATTAACTATGTACTCTCCAGGACAATGCCCCAGTCTCTCACATTCCCTACCATTTCCAAGTACTGCAGCAAAAAGCTTGGTGAGAAAGGAGACTGTTTCTGGGCTTTCCCCCATCTCTTGTACACAGCACTTGCTAACAAACGCATTACTGGATGAAGAACTGTTTAGAAGATGAACTGCAGAAAATCACACAGTCTGGAAAATAAATTTTCTTTTGTTCTCATTTAAATGCTACCCCTAAGTCCGCTTTGTTATAACAACCAAAAGCACTGAAAGCTTTAAAAGTTAGAAAGTCTCTTGTGTGTCACCATTTGCTGGAAAGCCTTTTAAAATGTAGGAACCTGTTCAGAATTAAAGAATCTAGCTGTGACTTGTGAGATAAAGCTACTCCAGACACCACTAAAGATTGAGTTGTATTTATTTTCCTGTAAATTATAATACCTCCTATGTTGATAGACTCGGTTACTCCTTTACAGCTTCCTGTTCCCAGGGGCTACTCTTGTCATACTATCCAAACACTGACAGCATGTTAAATGTAACTTGAACTTACCTGTTCAGCAAGTTATGTATGTGTATGTTTAAGTACTATGATATTATACAATTTATGGTTGATAAGTTGTCAAGCAGCTTTTTATATAATTTTTGTGGAATTGTGCACTTTTTGGAGACTTGTGTTAATCCTAAGAATTTAGTCACTTCAATCAATAATGCAAATGCCGTTGTTGGGCACTGTTGTGACACTCCTTTGACCCATCACTTTTTCCATAATGATCACTTTCTGTAACAGGCCAGAGTTCTAAGATAATGGTAGAGATATCCACTGTCTACCACATCTTCCACAACAGGAAAACTAAGGAGAATAATGAGAACTGCTGACATACCAAAGAGTCTGTGCTGTTAAGAGGTAGAACAGACATTACAGTAGCATTCACCAAAATACTGTGGCTAGCAAACAAAACAGCTGAACTGTAAGTGTTAAAATGGGTATTTTCACATTATTAGATCAGTTGTTCTATTCAGTTATCAAAAATGCATTACTAGACTGAATATATTTAGTGTGTCATGTTTGGGAGTTTAATTCCATGTTCTTCCCCCCTGGTTCATCTGTTCTGTCATTGCCCCCCACACCCCTTCCCAGTTTATGAAATATGTGGGGAAAGGTCTGTTTTTTAAATTCAAGGTACATTTGAATTTGATGGGCTAAGTTTATAATGGGTATTTTCTAGTTTTTTTTTAGTTGAGCAAAAATCATTAGGTACTTGACTTGACCCAAAAACCACTGGGTTGAATTCTACAGTTTATGATTTGTAGCAAGTCAGTCTAATCACACGGGCCCCTTCCAGTCTTCAAATGTGAAAAGCCTGGAATGGCAAATAAATTACTTGAGCTATACATAATTTTATACATAATAATATACATGGTAGCAGTTAATGTATAATTGAAAAGAGAGCAATAGAAAACAAAGAACTGACCATTAGGATAAGGACAAGACAAGAAACCACCTTGTTATTTTATAGGTACCATTACCATGTTTTTCACTTAAATACAGCACTCTTTAATTATTTATTTTAAAGTACAAAACAAAATGCTAAATCACTACTTGTTCTAGAAAACAGAAAGATTTTTTCCTGACATTGTTTTCTAGTTATCTAACTCAACAGAATAATGCTGTCTTCCTACACTTCTGCAAAATATTTCTCATTATTACTTTCTGAAAATACAGCAGATTTGGGTTATCAGCTTGTGAAATATTTATCTTCCATGCTGGAATTTTCGATATTTGATCTGTACTCAAAGGCAATTTTTTAAGCTTTAAGCAAAATCCCTTCAGCCATCTGAGTCTTGAAAGAAGCTTGGAGGTAGGAGAGGGATTTGTGCGTTCTATAAATCTTTTCTAAAATATATATATATATATATACACACACACACCCACACACACTAACGAGGCAGAGTCGCAAAGTGAAACAGCATCTTATATTAGACTGACAGAGTATAGAGGAAAAATCTGAAGCCTCAGATGAAAATTTTTAAAGAATAACAGATGCCTAAGTCTGAATAAGGTACTTTTGGAACTTTTACCTTTTGACCCTTTGTGATATCAAATGCACTTTCTGCTTTCCTGAAATAAAAGGAGGAAAGCTGCTGCTAGCACAATTTATGTGGAAGTGAAAGTGTCTCTGTAGCATACCTATAGCAAAAGCTTTTAAAATCCAGTAAGGAGGAAGGAAAGGTACTAAGCCCCTATATATTTGCTACACTCTGAATTTACTGAAGTTTTAGTTACCCTCAGTATAATTCTATATCCAGAAGAAAATTGCACAGATGCACAGCTATCTAGATATGCTGATGGGGCTATCCTGCAAAAAGAAAGACACAAATTCCTACTTCATGATATTCAACTCAGTTGTGTGGAAACATCCAAGCCCTATATATTGATAGCACCAAGAACAAAGGGCAATTTTCCAGTGACTTAGTTTCAGTGAGTACTCTGAATTGTTTTTTAACTCCTACATTTGATTAGAGTAATAGCTACTTCATAATAGATGGCACCTTTGAAAAGACTAGTAGCAAAGAATCAAAGCTTCTAACCATTTTAAAATACCAATAGCCAAAACTTTTTTGTTTTTGTTTTTTTTTGTCAAGATGTTCTGGTTTTGTCTGGCATAGTTAATGTAGTTATAAAATGCAGAAAGATCCATTCTATTTCAAAGGGGGTGTCCTCTTACTTTAACAGCACTTTGAGGTCCTTAAAAATGTCACCATGTTACCATCATACCTAAGATTGACAAGCTGGGGATCTGCCTTTTGACATCGAGAGCAGAAGTAAGTCATCCTGTCATGGTCTCCCAAGCGACAGACGGTGATGCTGCCGCTGCACTCCCTGCAGGCTGGGCGCTTGTACACCTTGTAGTGTCTGTACAGTGGAGACCCACTTCTGCGGCACTGAAACAGAACGAGTTTAAAATCCACCTTAGAGACTCAGGATAAATTTTATGTGAGTCTGAAAATAAAAAACCCTACATAAACTGTCAACTCAATGACCAGATGAAGGTATTTAAGAGAGACATTAATAAAGGCTATCCCTGTATTTCACATCATTTTATGTAAAGAATTGACAAATCAGGTATAACAGTGTCGGTAATTCTCCACACAAAGAAATAAAAGACAGAAAATAAAAGCCTTCTAGCAAGGTGCAGGCAAATACATGCTAGGAACTCTCTGAGTTCAGCTGGACCAGCTACCTCTGATTCAGCACCAGTTGTCTTTGACCTGGCACCTGCAGGAGTCTTCTTGAAGAGCTAATGAGCGCCAATCAATGCAGCATAGAAAACAAAACAAACATAAACCACAAAACAAACACCACCTTCTCTCACCCCTAAAAGAGCCAAAAACACAGCACAGCTCAGATGTGATGCTACAATCTGGGTTAATAAACCTTCCCAAAACCTAAAGAACTGTGCAATGCAGAAATATTCCCAAGATTCTGTAAATGTTGGGTCGTGCCCTGTAAAGTTGCTCAGCTTCATCTTGGCCCTGGCCATACCAGACAACCTGGCTCATGAAAAGCCACTTGGCACTATGGTGAGCTCCTCAGACTGTGGCAGAAAGCCATATTAAATTAAGTATAGTACAAGCCCAAGGGCAATGACCTGAAGAGCCTCCAGACAGCTGGCAGGCACATTTCATGAGCCAATTCCCAAAATACCAATTAAGTCAGCACAGACACACTACAGCTGAAAGTGGCAAAAAAAATCCGAACAAGAAGAGCCCAGTAAAGATGCAGCCAACTCTGCAGAGCCACACAAATTTCTGCCCTACAATTGCAAATCCTTGGGGTCAGTTCAAACAACACCATAGCTGGCCAAATAATACCAGCACAGGTCTGGCAGAGTTCAGTAGCTCTAGCTCCATAAGGTATGAAAACCCTTGGAGTTCTCCCAAAACACAGGTGTCTTTGAGCACAATATATTTGCTTCTACTGTGCTCTTATTCATCAGTCTTGCTGAAGAAGAATTCTTGTGCCAGTGCAAACTAGTAATTCAATCATAAGGAATTACTAATATATATTTGCATAAATATTCACAGCTACCTCCTCAAGGTTTTCAGTCAGTTTCTTATGAGTAGTTTTTTCCCATTCAGTTATGCAAAAACCAAACAAGAGCAACTGCTTTTTACAGAAACAAGATTCTTCATCTTTGCATCTCCAATGATACAGTATGATGACTGCAAACAATCTGTAACAGTCTATAAAAAAATTTCAAGCTCTATCCTTCATTAATATATTTTCAATTATGTCTCTTTAAGACGGAAAGAGAGGCTAGCCCTCTTAAAAGTACCTGACCGGTGAATACTTGCTAAGTATGGACTACAGAATTTTTCAAATTGGCTAAACAGAAAGTTTAACTTGTTTATTATCAGTCCAAAAGCCTTTAAATTTCTGAGTATTTGAGTTGTTGCAGAAATAGAAGGTGTCTCTTTACAGGCAGACTTCACTATGAAGTTCAAAGAAATGAAAACATTTCCATACCAACAAACAAAAGTACTCTTTAGTGGGTTGAGTGAAAGTAGATATTTAAGAAGACTAGTAAACAAAGTTTTAGCCTTTACAATTTTAGGAATGTTAGGTGCCCCCACCCACCAAAAAAATTCTTTTTAGTACTGCTAGCTCCTTGCCTTTCATGAACATCAAGAGAAAAAGACAAAAATGTCACTACTGCTGTTCACTTTTTTGTATGCAGCTTAAAAGAAACAAAACATAGAAGAATTAGGTCCAATTCTCTCATTTTCTGTTGTGGAAAGTTAAAGAGGAATTCTCCAGAACTCCAGGAATTATGGAGTTTATACAGGAAGAAATTAAGTCCTAATTAAGTTATAGCAGTAGGGAGAAATTGTAATTTATTTCACTTTATCAACCAAAACCATTATTTCAGTTAGGAAAAAAAAGTTGTTAGAAGTTGCGAACTATTTAATCAAATTAATTTAATTGCTATTTCAAATTTTATATGGGAAACCATATCAACTACCTTCGTACTTCCCTGGGACAATCGCTAGTTCCTAGTTTGAATAGTAATCTTTATGTTGTCTTACATGTAACTTTGTGCTTAGCCTACATCAATTCTGACATGTTCGGAGTGGCACAACAGCACATGCACAGAAAAACTGAACTGGCCCTCAGGCAGCATCTGTGAAAGTCTTTTGGGCCAAGCTGTGCATATTTTGACAATCCTGACTCTCCCTACCTTTCCATCATCTGACAATTCACAATTAATAAGGAGCACACAAACCAACATTCCTATTCATTGAAAGCTTTGTTGCATCTTTATACCGTTTTCACCAGATGATCACACACAGCTAATGTGCCAGAATAACATTTTGGAAGTTTTCAAAAAATACGTGCCAATACCTTATAAAAAAGCAGGGTAAAATCACGTGTCATTTTCACCAAGTGACGTATATGCTCATCTGTCAGTTGGCAAACCTGTAAGAAAGACAAGAATGATTTTTAGAATATTTACGATGCTATGGGACAGTGACAAAAAAAGACCTATGAGGCAGGTGCACTTTGAACACTGATGTGGAGTTGCTTTTCTCCATGTTGTGATAATTCCCTGACTCCATATTATATGTATCATCTCAGTAAAACAGTACATGTTTACATTCTATACTACAAAAACTCACTGTTTGCATACCAAACAACATGCTTTGCCTCAACCACACAAGACATATGGTAGAAAATTCAGTTGTCTTCCCCTATATTGACCAAAGATTTCATGATCACATGAATAACAGAGTTAGCAAGTCTCACATCCCTCCTAATTTCCTAATGAATCATAATATGACCTATCATCTGAGGCTCTTTCCTGTGAGAGATATTCAGGAAGAATACACGAGTCAAAGGCATCACAATTAGAGAGTCATATCAACCAAATTTATTTTTCTTAAGAACCCAAAATTTTAAATCACTTTTTTTTCTGCCATATCACAGATAAAATTAAAATCCAGATTGATACTATGAACAATTTTCAAAATACTATGTTTAAAAACTTTTCAGTTACTGATCTTCACCAGCTTCCATATTTACATTCTATGTAATCTCTTTTGCAAATATCATCTTCTCAACCAAAGTTTGGAGACACATGCTTGAAGATCTTAAAACAGAAAAAGTATGATAAACAATGGTAGAAAAAACAATTGATGCCAATTAGGCAGGATAAGACGTGGAAGAAGCAGCTGCAAAAATTAGCAACTCTACCACATAAACTATTTTGGGTAGTAAATGAACAAAAAAAACCTGAGCACCTTACACTTTCCCTTATTTACGGATTATCAATTTAACGGTAGCATAACAGGATGCCATACTTAGAATATGAAAGTTAATAAGCTCCAAGGAGTGCCAAGACAAAAACCTTCTGTTATAATGATAAAACATTAATTTAGTGTCTAAGAATAACTTAAGAAATTACAGATGACAAAACAAAGGTAAGAAGATATTAAATAAATATGTATTTAAATTCTTAATATTTTGGTGTCCTTAAAAACCATCTTGAGACATTCACCCACCTTAAGAGCTGGATGAAGACCACTATCAAACAGTGCTTCATTTTTTATGATATTTCCCACCCCAGGTAATACTGCTTGATCCAGTAACACATCACACAACATACGGGTGTTCTGCTGCTTAATCGCATGTTCTGCTCTCGAGAAGCTAAACTTTGGAGAACAGACATCCAAACTTTCCATCATCCTCACTTTCTGCTCACACTCAGCTGCATTTCTGGAAGAGAAAAATACACCGATTAACTTTTATTTTAAATATATTCTAATAATGCAGTGTGGTTTTAAAAACAGCACAACAAATTATAACAGAACATTATATGCAGATAACAAAAACCATGAAAATACCAGTGACAAGAAGTGGCACAGAAATTCCATTAAACACCTCTTCAGGTCAATGATACATGTATGGAGCATGCATCTCATACAACATATAAGAAATCATCTCATTTTGTTCCTATTAGCTTGAAAAATATTTGCCAGCTCCTTGCTTTAAAACTACTCCCAAGATGGAAAGCCCATGTGTTTGGAGCCTCAAACGTACCTAACTGTAGGGTTATGTGGTCCACTAGTTACAACATGACATTTATGTGTGTATATATGTGTGTAAAATATATTTATATATTATATTTCAAAGAATCACAGAATATTCTGAGTTGGATGGATCCCACAAGCATCATGAAGTCTCCAGCTCTTACGTGAATGGCCCAAATAGAGGATCAAACCCACAATCTTGGCATGCTCTAACCAACTGAGCTAATTATAATTACGTAATAGATGTATGTAGTAGTAGATTATTAACAGCAGTTACAAAATTTAAGAACTATATATTCATATTTTAGGACAAGCATAATCATTTGAAAATAATACCGTACAAGAAGTCTTGGTTTATATGAGATTTTGTGTTTTGTAATTTTAAGTATGCTTATATATGTTACATGAATTTACATGCCCATTTCCACTCAAGAGCCTCAATCACTTTAAAATCAAGCTTGCTGATGTTTTTTTTAGCAGTGTGAAGTACAGCGCTAATGGGCATAAGTGTCTGCTTAATGTAAATTAGAACAATTATAAAAATTTGCTTCCAAAAAGAAAAAAATAAAAACCCAATCTTGGGAGCATAAAAACTTGACACCAGTAATCATGACAGGTTGTTTGTTAACTCTTGTTAAGAAATGAGACTTGGATAGAAATTAAGAGAGCAATGGGTTTCAGCATAGAAATCTAAGGATAGAATTAAATCCAACTTTCATTCCCAGTATTGACACTACCTAGTGACACTATGGCATAGAACTACTTTAACTGTATGTGAGCTCTGATACAAAAGTAACAAACTTAAATTACCACACCAACAAATATGATATGTTTAGAAAGTTTTGTCTTGATGGAATCCAAGCACTTAACAATTTGTACAGGATTTTTCTTTTGCCTTAAAAGAATGTTATAAAAAGAAATAAACTGTTTCATTAGTTTTTGTTTTACCTATACTCTACTGTCACATCCCAAAACCAAACAGTATCCTCCATAAGCTGTATCTCCAAAATTGGTTGTGCTCCATTTCTGTCTTTGCTTCCATCAGGATTAATGTGCATGGAACCGTTCATACCAAAGTGAATCCTCAGAAAGAAAGAGAGTTTTTATAGGTATTTTAACTTCACTATCGTTTCCAAGCACTACACCAGTCTACTTTTAGAGCTGTGAACCTTACCTAACCCAATCAGTATGTATGTACATTACTTCTAGTCATTACCAGTAACACAGCAACAAACAGCTTACAGAATGCTCAGTTCCCAAAGAATCCCCAAGTAAAAATCCCTCCAAAACATAACTGGTCTTGAGTAGTCTTGACAATTCATTATACAGAAGTCAAACCTGATCATTAAGTAGCACCATTTTCTGATGCACTTAGAATTTTTTTTACTTGACATGCTGATCTTTCAACACAGATTCTTAAACTTTCAGAGAGGCTGAAAGAAATGAGGCCACTTGACCAGAAAATTTTCTGTTGAAACAGACAGAAGTCACCTGGTATGAAAAGAAAGAATTTAGTCCCCATATTTCCACCACTGTTACCATATTGCAGCTGGATCCAGTAACACCATAAACAAAGTAATTAGTATTTGCCATATGTTGTTTTCTGCTTTTCTTTGCCTACAACCATGGCAAAACCTGCAAGTCAATTAAAAATTAAAAAAAGAAATAAACTGAAAAATGCACAGATGGCAAAGTAGAAGAACAGACCCTTTCAAGCATTCATTTTACAGATTAGTAATGCTTTAAGAGGTCTTAAGTTTGATAAAATATTCTGCGAGGAGCTACGCTTAAGCAAAGGACAAGTCTGACTATTATCTCATACATTTTATTTATTACAAATTCACCTGGTATAGTCAAGTCCTAAAAACCATAAGATAGCAGGAATGCCTATTACTATACACTGTATATCAGAAAAAAGTGGATTACTTTGTAGTTACAAGAAGATTTACCAGATTAAACTACATAAATGACCAATGAAATGGAATATCAGGTCTCTATTTCCAGTAAGACCAGTTTTCTTACATTTCAGGAAGGACAGGCATTTTAAATATTTACAGATGGGCTAAGACAACATGTCATTAAGCCTATTCTTAAAGTTAACTCTTTAAAATATGAAAAAAAATTAATGATGTGAGTTACTTAAAAACCTGTGTCTTCCCAAAACTCTTCTTACAAGTCAGTTCAGGTGATATAGTTGTTTCAATCACTTTTATCTTCGATAGCCATTTTCAATTCTCAAGTGTCATGAGAAGTACTGCACAGGCTTAACTAGCCAAACTTATTTTTAAGCCTAGACAAATTTCATTCCAAACCAAACTCCTGCATCTTACTAACAAACGCTTCCAGAAAATTATTTTTTATTCAATTTAATAGTTGATGGTTTCATTTACCAAGGTCCAGTATATTGTTTGAAAGAAACTTTACGAATCACAACTATTAGCTATCCTAGTGCCTTCTCAGTTCATGACTAAAAATAAAAATTGAATCATCACTACACATTTACATTCAAAAGCACTAAGAAATTTATAAAATTTAATTCTAAAATGTTTCATTACCTTTGATGTCCTGAAACAGGGCAAAATAGAAATCTTCTTTTTAATTACAAATAGAAAAGGCAAGCTAATTAAACCTAGGAAATGTTATTCAATGAGAACTAGTAGTAAGGAGGTGATGATTTCTTGTTTTAAAGTAAAAAGGTGAGACTTTAGAATTATGTAGTGCTACACAATATTGCAGGGATCTGAATGCACTGCATGTATTATAACTGACCTGTCTCCAGAAAATGCAACTTCCTGTTTGAAACAAAGCATGTCAATAAATAACTGTCCATTTCAGATACCTTTACATGGAATCTTGAAAGCAGTAAATTATCTGAACATGTGACAATATCCAGTATACCTGTACTGCAGAGAGGCTGATGAGAAGTTTCTCTGTAACACTTTCAGATCCCTGAAAGTGCCATTAGCAAGAACAAGATGACCACCCAAACACATTCAGTCTGAATGCATAGGAAACCTTCTTCTCACTTACCTCAAAGCTTTCTGATCAAAATACATAAAAAGTTCCTTTCCCAATGTCTCCACACCCCTGTAAACATGTCCAACAAGGAAATCATGAGCAGAGATTCTCTCTTTACTTGCAGCAGTCTGAAAAATGAGTACACACACAAAGATTGAAGAAAATTTATACTGCTTAGATTCTAGCACCAGTACACATTCAGCAAGCAACTGCATGAACTAATTTTCCAATTTGGACAACATTAACTATTTTCTCCTTAAGCATTCAAAAACAATGGGACTATTAACCCAAGAAGCAGTCACTATTGCTAATGCTATCATAACTTAGCTCAATTTTTTTCCTAATTGAAACAATATATATCTTTTATCAGGGAATTTTATGCCTTTTCCTTGAGTCATGAATTTATAATAAGAGTTTCAGACTGATGTAAAAAAAACAGTTACAGTTTGAATATTAAAAACATGTCAGAGTGTCAATTCTGCCATTTGCAGATCTATATCCTTCTTCAAATGTTAATAATAGGCTTTCAGTATTTTGCATAGTGCGTTGTGTATTACAGAAAAGCCTCCACAGAGCCCATCTCTCTTCCTACTAGTTTAAAGTCTGGTCTCAGAAGCAGGTGAGCAGCAGGTAGGCACTACTAGAGGACAAAATAAATGTGAGATTGAAGCAGTCATATTTTCTTGCTTAGCACATGAAAATACAGTGAAATTATAAGGGATGCCTGCAAGTTATCTGGCCCAAACACCTGGTCAAAGCAGAATATACTTAGGACAGGGAGCCCAGGGCCTTGTCCAGTCAGATTCAGAGCAGCTCTAGGGATGGACACTCCAGCCTCTTTGGGCCCTTGTTCCGTGGCTTGACTATTGGTGTGGTGGAAAACTTTTCCTAATACCTAATGAGAACTTCTCCTGTTGTCACCTGCATCTGCTGCTTCCCATCCACTGAGCACATCCAACAGGAGCCTAGCTCTGTCTCCTCCATCTCCTCCTTACAAGTGGCTGAGGAGAGCAGTAAAACCCCAGTTCCATCAGCTTCTCCTTGAACACCATGTGCTTCACCCTGCTAATCACACCAGAGGACTCACTCTAGTATGTTATTATCTTCTTATTATTGGGGAATTGGAAACTCAGGTGCAGCCTTGCAATTGCTGCTCAGAGGTAAGCATCACTCTCCTCAACCTGCAGAGCCCAGCGTAGGGCTGTCCCTCTTCCTTGGAATGGCATGCTAGTGACATGGACTCAGCTTTTACAGGACCCTAAGGTCCTTCTTTGATGCAGAGCCATTTCCCATCTGAGCAGCAGCCAGGACTGTGCTGTTCCATGACACTCTTCTGTTCCAAGTGCATGATTCTGCAAGTCCTGCAAATGCTGGACTTGACTTTCTACCAGCCCATTTTTCTCAGCCTGTGAAGGTGCCCCTGACTAGCACCCCAGGGTTGCCTCAGACCCTGCTGAAATCTGTGAGCAGCAGATTCACTGTCCTCATAGCCCCGACTGCAAGGCAGATACACATATCCGTGCTTCAATTGCAGCACTCAATTTCAATGCAAATATGTATGAAAGCAACTCTGGCAAATCAGCCAGGCTTCTGCTAGTCAGTCACATTCCAGAGCTATGTTCTGTGCAATCTCCCACTGTATTATTACCTTGAAATTGTATACATTTAGAGAGTCTTGTGGTTATTATTCTGTCAAGTAGGAAAATAAAAACATTTCTTGCATAACATCACTTACTTTGTCTGTTATCAAAATATGAAGAAAGCAAAATTTTGTTCCCATGTAAACAGTTCATGCTCTCCAACAAAAGCATTAGAGTGCTGTTGTGCAACAAAGTTTATTTTAACTTTAAGCCACTTAGGTTTGTTTAAAAAAAAAACAGAATAAGAAATGACTGAGATGGAAAACTAATTTGTCTTTTCAAATATTTGAAGTTAAATTCATACCCCTGGTATCAGGCAAACCCTTACAGTCATCATAGTACAAACTCTCCTAACAGTGTAATCTTCAGCACTGGCCAAGGCTTGCACCCCTGTGAAGTCTAAAAAGTCCAAGACCCTTACGTTGGTCATTTTCCAATGAATGGAAACTGCCCTGAGGTGACTTTTACCACACAAAGTGATGAAAACAAATCTATTTGAGGGAGTGAGATTTACTTTTTGAAACCTCAGGAGCATAACTCCTTACTTCAAAAATCTGTCCTGAAAGGTATTAACCTATGAAGACTAATCTTAAGACATATCTTAGACAGATGTATTTTCAACCACATTCTTTCCTAAATTGTTTGACTGAAGTACTATCTTACTATGTCTTAATCACAAACTCCTACACTGCTTTATACACACTGAAAATGGGTAAAAATTCCCCAACGTTCTGCCTGGAGGCATCCAATATACTTACCTGGGACACAACCAACACACAGCCTCTTGAGCAAAACGAGGCATGGGAAAAAAGCTACCTCAGCTAGCTCTGTAATCAAACCCAGAGGACAGTACCTACACACCCATCAGCCAAGGCCTGCTTACTGACACCCTGATTTCCCCATCTGCTACAAGGTCTCAGCAGCTTTATACTAGTGCCTCATACTAGTGAACTATTTTATGCTGTCAGTGAAAGGATACAAACTAGTAGGGAAATTATATACTGTGTACACTGAACACAAATGTCACACTCTTTATTTAATTATTTGGTCTAATTAAAATTGCCTTAAAAATTATTATAGAAGTAAAAGCCCCCTTTCTTCAGGTCAACGTGTACTGTTCTCATGTTTCACAAAGATTAGAATCATAGCATGGTTAGGTTTGGAAGGGACCTTAAAAAGCATCTAGGACATGCCTAGACTGAGGAGATTATGAGTAAGTAAGCTTAGCAATAATTTCCCTTGTGTTTAACATTTCCTCAAGCAACATGGTGTTTTGAAATTTATCCTAAGTGAACACAACGATTCTAAACGCTTTCCCTCATTACTCCTCAAAGCTTCTCTTATACAGCTTCAGCATCGCCTTTACACATCTGACCTGCCGAGACCTGTTATGTTGCTGACAGGAAAGGAAGAATAGTTTTCCTAAAGGAAGAATAAAGAGAGTATCCGCGGATGACACCCCCCACCACCCACGGACGACAGCAGCCGCGGCACGGGGGGCACCAACCACCCCCGTGTCCTGGCACCCCTGCCCGCTCGCTTGCTCTCACCCACGCCCGGCGCCATTTACCGCCGCGGACGCCCACGAGCGAAAGCGCCGGGCCCCGGCTGCCCGAGGCAGCTGTCCCGCCCTGCGCCGGTGGCCGGGCCGGCGGCGCCTCTCCCCCGCCCTGTCCCTGTCCCTGTCCCCGTGCCCTCACCGCGCCGCCGCCCCGCGCGGCCCGCACGCGCTGTCCCCGGCGCAGGCGCGCCCGCAGGCGCTCGGCGCAGAGCGCGCAGCCCGGGCCCTCCACCATGGCCGCGATCGCCGCCGCCGCCGCGCGCCCTTCGAACGGCCCGCTCGCCTGAGGGCGGCGCGGCCGCGCCAGGCACCGCCCCGCTATGTCCTGCTGCTGCCCGCTGAATGGCCGCTTACCCTGCTCCTACCTCCCCCGGACCTCCCTGGTACTGGCCAGAACGCGCGCAAGTGCATCGTGGTTCAAGCCGTAATCCACAATCAGAAGTTAATTTCAGCGTTTAAAAAGCCGGTGTTTAATAAGTTTCCGCAGTCAGTCCAGGTTTACAGAAGTAAGATGCTCCTTTACCCGCCACATTTGAAGTATGAACAGGCGTAATAAACTCTACGAGCTCTAGGAAAATTGAAGGAATTTGCATTGCAAGGTAGAACATTGGACACCATTTCCCGATGCTCAGCTCGTGGGGCATTACTCACACCGGTTAAAAACTCTAAATGTTACTTCTTATATACACAGCCCATATCCACTCTTCTATCTGGGTTCAATCAATATGTGTTTTTCCTAATTTTTTTTTTTTTTTACGCGAAGGGAAGTGGATAGATCAGGCTAAATTATGTTTGTTGAAATAAAATATAATTCACATTTTCAGTTGAAGCTAGGGTGTGCTACCCTTGTTGCAAATGTTGTTTTTCTCAGTGGCATTTTTGCTGTGATCTTTTAATATCAAGACAGTAAGGCAATTTTCAGTCACAGAATTCACAAGTCAGAAATCGGCAATGTTAAAAAATGGCACGCGAAAGTGATTTTACTGCTGCTCTAGAATTCTGCCTTACTATTCTCTAAAGCAATTAGAAATTGATACATAACTCAGGTTTCTGTAGTAATATTTAAAGTGCCTTAGAAGTACAGACAATAGTTCCTGTCACTTGGCAGTCAAATATAATGTTTTTCATAATAAGGGATTTAATTTCATAGCTGGATATTTTTCAGATGGTTTGTGCAGTGTGTTACAGTAGATTGGGTTTTCAATTCCACAACTAATTCTGCAGATGAATTAGAAGTTCCAATAGTAACCATTAATTAGGTTCTCTAGCCATTTTTCCACTTATGTACATGAATTTTAACCAGAGATTCTGCATTAACTCATCTTTTGCATGCACTGTTATTCCACTAAAAGCTGAATTCCAGGTATGCACAATCTCTTGTTCGGGAAATTCGTATTAAAGTGTTTGGTGGTGACAACCATTTGGGAATTTCTTTGCAATAATAAAAACATTTAATAATATGTTTGAAACAAAGGGAAGAGAGGTAATAGCACTGTAATGTACCAGTGTGACTGTTCTATACTCTGAAGCAAATGACCAGTGCTGAACTCTAAATCAGGATAGTCTGTAGGTAAAAGTACCTAAATGACAATAGCTGAATGAAGAGCAGTTGTTGGGCAGTATTATTGCTGGTACAATTTTTTAGTGATCTAATAGTGTAGCCAAGTGAGAAATATACAGCTGTTTGCGTTTTACAGTGTTCCAAATAAAATAGTCTTAGCTACTTTTGTGAAAGTATTTCCTTGAATCAGGAAATCTCAGTTGCTGCCATTCAGTTTCGACACTGAAGTTCCCAGGCTACAAGGCAAGTTTTAAATATATAATAAATAAAAACTTCATTACAGAGTTCAGTATTAGAATTTAACATTTCTTGGCAGGTAATTCCATCAATAGTTGTTCACACCTTATTTTGATTTTGAAAAATCCAATGTCCACAAGAATCTCTCCCACAGGTAATTAAATGTGCAAATTACAAAAAAAAAAAAAAAACAAAACCAAA
>VXAX01005627.1:89122-138090 GCA_013399835.1 Leptocoma aspasia | reverse complement strand
TTTTCTCAAGGGGTTAGGAGGAAGCAAAAAAAAAAGAAAACAAATCCACATTTGTGGATCGCCCTCAAGGAGGGGAATTGGTAAATGGCTTGCTGCGTTTCAGAGTGAATAGATGTAGTGTATTTTCTAGACGCGAGGAAAGTCAGAAACAAAGACGCCTGGGCTTGTACAGAAGCGAGGGGATGCCTCTTTGTCAAAGTCCAGCTCCTGGGTTGGAATAACCCCACGCAGCGAGCGCTGGCCGGGGCTTTGTGCGGCGGCGAAGCGGCGCGGCGGGGCGGGGCTGCGGGCGGCCCGCGGNGTTACGGATGCAGAGGCTCTTCTCAGAGGCCCACAGCAAAAGGACAAGAGGCAATGCAACACATTCAGGAATGGAAACACTTTTCTATATAAAGAAAAAAGATAAATTAATGAAAAGATGTTAAGAACAGGAGAAGGTTGTCCAGGGTGCATGTGAAATCTCCATATTAAGAGAGTACTCTTGGGGTAAAACCCAGTGGAAGGTGATCTCACTTTGAATATTGCCTTGCTTTGAGTGGGACTACCTGAGCAGAGGTTTCTTCCAATCTGCTTGTTTCCTGTGAGTCTAAGATCCACATTCTTCATCAGCCAGATTGCTCTTGCTGTGGTTTTGAATTCTGTGTGAAATTCTTTGTTACTCAAATTCCAAATTGTATAGTGCACATGCCGGCAACTCAGACTTTATTTATTTTTTCTCCTCCTGGTAATGAAATACTGTATCTAAGAGCTGTTGACAGACGACTGTCAAAACCAGTTGCTGATTAAACTGCTACAGCAGTAAGAGGTGGGCTTCTGCGCAAAAAAGTTTCTGATATTTTGTGAAGTGGGGAGAAGGTTGCTTTGGCAACAAGGTTATTTGGCTGACAGAACTTGAGGAGGAAGAGGTTTGACAGGAGAACTGGAAAGTTCAAAAATGACGAAACCTTTCCTTAGGATGCACTTTTTCAGTGTAAGGGTTGGCAACATTGCAATACTACGAATGATTTGTTTGTTTTGCTTTCAGGTATTTTGAACTCTCTCTACTGTATTTCAACCTCTGGTTTTAGCTCCCTCATGCAGATTTATGGTGAGAATGGTGCGATTTTTTTTAGAGTGTGACCCATCACAGATAAAAGAGAGTTGTTGGTAAGTATTTGTGGACTGTACCTGTTCTATTGCCCATTTTAAGTCAGATCTAATGAAAAATAAAAAAAGAGGCTGTATAAATCAGCAAATAAAACTGCCATCACTGTAAAAGGTTTTAGACACTGAAGTAACTAGTGAAAATTTAATGTTGGCTAATACTAAATAGAATCTGATGAAGAAAACTGAAAGAACTTCATAAAATAAAACAAAGCCTCTTGCTGGACTTCAGAAACACATTTATAGGATTTATATCCACAAATAACATAAACAATATCTGAATCATGAAATTACACAGTAAGAATACTAGCTGCAGTAATCTAGGGTTTAAGCAGACTACTGTTTTAAAATGTAGAGCCCCTGGACTCTTTTGTAATAGTGGGAAGCTTCCACTATGGCTTCCACTATAGAGATTATATAACACTAACTATAGAGATTATTTATACAAATAGAATAAAAAACAGTTAAAACTCACAATAACCACTAAATGCCTTAATTTTTATTTATTTTTTCAGAGGGGGAAAGACCTTGCTTTAACCTTCTGTATGCTGATTTGCCAGCAAGGAAAACTGCACCAGGAGATTCAATCACTGAAAAACAGTTGGTGATACCACATAAGTAACAACATTACATAGATCATTATCTAAGGTGGAAATTATCCAGAGAATTCTCCATCTGTAGATTTCTCTGTACAAGGTAATTTAAATACAGTTCAGCTAAATAGAATTTGCTATCAAAGATTCAAAGGAAGCTGATTTTCGGCTTAATATTCTCTGGTTTAGTAGCACTTTCATAAAATAAGTTCCTTTCTTTAAGGAGTTGATGGTTTTGAGTCTTCTTTTCTTTTTCTTTAACCTGGGAGTTTGCATATGTCTACCTCCGTTATTTAGTAAGTCTTCTTTTCAAAAAGTAGGAATGTGCTTCTATGAAGAGCATTTCCGGTGATCTGGTTGCTGAACTGTCTCTCAGGTATCAGGAGACGAAAAGTTTAGAGCTCTTCTCTAGAATGTTGTCAACACTCTTCATTTTCTTGCTTGCAGCAAGAAGAAAATATAGTCGGTGAAGTTTTCCTGTAGCTGGTGTAATGTATTCCCTGTGGACAACATAGCCAAGCAGGTGGGCAGCATTCTTTTACATCAGCTGTATCATCCAAGTAATCTCCAAACAAAAGGGTATGATGAATTATGTTGTGAGGAGAAATGTCTGCCAAGGCACCCTGGGATTGGTGTTAGAAATTGTTTTATTTAACATCTTCATTAATGATCTGGAAGAGGGAGTGCACAGGCAGTTAATGGAATTGGCAGATATTACACAGAAATAACTCTAGGATCCTAGCTAGATTAGAAATAAAAGCAGATTAGAAACAAAGACAAGCATTAAGAAGATAAGAGCAATTTACGAAAACAGTTTCTCTTTGTCTGTAGCCACGTTTGGGTTATTTTACAGATTGTGGTTGCATATACTTTTGTATGAGCCACACATTGAAACACTGTTTAGACTCAATAAAACACTCAGAAGCTTGAGACAAGTAACAGCTACATAAGATACATGGTTTTCTTTTTAGCAGGGGTGAGGGGTTAAGGTAGTAGAAGCAGTGTGGTTTGGTTCTTACTTGAGCAAAAGTAAGTACAGTACTCTTCAGAGACAAAGTCACCCTATACATTTACCTGTCAATATGCCTTTTATAAGTATAGTAATTTTTGACCACTTCTAAAGCATTAAAGTGAAAGGAGCTGACTAGAATTTGACAGACTCCTCTATAGGCACCCCAACTTGATACTGGTAACTACTTTTTTAGATTTTTCAGGTGTATTAATTTACTTAATATTTTTATGAGCATGCTTTTAGACAAGACTGCATATGGTCTAACAATGTCACAAAATTTATTTGGTTATAAGATTTTCTAGAAACAGTGGGGTGTTTTTTTTAATTGAATCTCCTTAAACACCTTTCTGAAATAATGTTATATCAGCAGTTTCATGATTTTGATAGTGTTCCATATCAATCTGTCCATGCTGCAATCACCACTATAGTTTCCTGTTTAAAAATTATTTTTAAAAGAAAAATTAAACTCATTATTTGTTATATGTAAATTTTAAACAAGGTCTTGTAAAGTACACAAATGAATAGCTATAATCACCAGCTCTAAAAATCAGGCACATACAAACAACATAGAGTGAAAATCGGCTTGATTTTTCGGAAGCTGTGAATGTACTTCATGTGTAATGTTCTGTGTGGAATGTGTGTAGGTAAGACATGTTCCCTATCCCTGTCAATGAGACAGAGGTGTCTAGACCACAGTAGTGTGGGCTGCATGCATTTCCCTTGGAAAAGTCTGTTGTTTCTGTACGTCATGGATAAATCTGCACAGCATGTGTTATGTTGGAAATAAGCAGTGGGACACAATACTGCAGTTCTTGTGGTGCTTGGAGCTCTGCTTTAGTTCTATGTGCAAGCACGGGAAGCAGGCTCCTGATCCAGCAGCGCTCTCAGGAGGAAGCCGGCAATATAGCAGAATCTGAATAAGTCAAAAACTAGGAAAGTATTACTGCAAGTGCATCTGTCAAACCGGGGGATGCAGGAGAAAATGAGGTGATGACAGGTTTGGCAGAAAGAGAAATAGCATAATATGAAGTGAGTTAATGATGCCAGCAATTTTTAGCAGTTGAGAAAGTAAGGGCTGCACAGGCAAGGTGGCAAGGTGGTCTATGATTTATGTGCAAGAGGTAGGCAAGGAGATATTTTTGAAGTGTAGGTTTTAAGCTGCTAGGCTAAATTCAGATGTTCAATTTCATTGTTGCCCAGGATATAATTATAAAAAACAGTTTTGCTGGAATTATTCAGTTATTCAGTGATTTGCTCTCTCTTGTGTTCCAGACTAAATGAGATTACTTACTATACATAAATATTTATTGATAATCAAGGGGTTTGTGTTTTTTATGCCACATCTATACTGAAAAATTTTATTTCAATTGAATTATTACTCCTGACTCACCTATGAAAAGTAGCAAAAAAATTCAAATGAATTAAAAACGCGTATTATAAAGATTTTCTTTCTATTTAAGAAGTCATTTTTCTTGGTCCAAGATGCCTGTTACTTTCATCCCATTCATAAAAAACTATAGCATGGGCTATATAGCAAAAATAATTCAGGCCATTTGAGGTACCTGAGTTATTATTCATACTAACAGGATAAGTATTAAAGGAAATGAAAAGCAGTAGTACCGTTGAATTGAGCTGTGTTATTTTCCTTATGAAAATCAGTGAAAACTAAAGAGGTATAAAATTTGACAAAAAGCTGAAACACAATTCTAAACATTTTTAATAATGTGAAAAATCGAGGGACCTCTTACATTTCCTTGGCAAGAATTTCTTTTCAGTGTCTGTTTGCTACAACTCATTTCAAGGTACTTTGTGTGTAAAAATGAGTGTACTTCACTGTATAGTGGTGTTATGTGTGCAATGCACATTTTGTGAGCTGAGCAGGTTATTTTAGGAATGAAGTATATATGTTATAGATATAAAAATATTATTACTGTGACCTAGGTTTGAAGATTTCCATAAATTAAAGAAGATGAAACAAATAGAACTGGGTATTGTCATCAAATAGTGTTAATTTGACCCTTCATACTTCCAGACTTGTTTAGTATCTCAAACTTATTTTCTTGCTAATTGCAGTCAGGGTATAAACTGCTAAAATTTTTTCTTTAGGTGATGACTACCTACTCTAGAAAGGGTTTGATATCTGTACTTGATAAGTGTCTAAACAATGTTTAATGATGAAACTTCCAGCTAAAGAGTCTATCCAGATGGAATGTTATTCAGTGCATTGTATGTTAGGGACATTTAAAAATAATAAATAATAGCTGTCAAAGGAAGCTCTTTGAACTAAGTTTGCAGTAAATAATACTAAATAAACCTGGAGGACAGCAGTTGAAATTGTAAAGAAATTTTAAAGAAAAGAAAGGTTTTAAAATGGCAGAGGAAATGAGATGTGTATTCATCAGTGTATGACTGATGTGCTGACAGGATCCTAATTATGTCATGAACACAACAATGCTGTAATACAACTTTGCCATTAGGGAGTTAAAGCCATAATATATTTTATCAGCTGCTGTGTGGAAGGGAAGGAAAAACCTACTGCAAGATTTTTTTTTTTTTTAAATAGGACTGATGACGAGGTGTTGATCATTGAATCAAGTAATGAATTCTCAAGATCATGGTAATCAGAGAGGCATAAGTATCTGTTTGATGTGGGAAACATCTGTTAAAGAATTTCTCCTGAGTCTCATCAGTAGCTGGCTAGTCTCATTGCTTTAGCAATGTTTTCATTATAGCTCTGTCTATAAAATGGCATAATAAGTTTTGTACTACTGGTGTCTTCTCAGAGTAAACTAGTAGCAGATGTTTTAAATCCAAATTTTTGTTAAAAGTTATAACAATATATTGCATAAAACAATATAGTGCTTTTCATCTGCGTAGTCCTTTACTGAAAATTTCAATTTCTGTGCTAATAGAAATCACTGAGTATGGAAATAACCTGTATGTAATCTACAAGTGACACATCTAGCTCTGTTTAGACCTAGCTACTTTTAAAACGAAGAACTTAGCTGTGCTAGCCTAAAAGCAGATGTACCATTACAGGTACTTCCTTTTCTTGATTCTGTACACAGAAAAGACAGGTTTCCTAATGAGCATCTACTGAGAAGCTTGTCATCCTTCTTTTATTATTGCACACCTGCAATAATCCTAGAACAGCAAGCTACAGAAGTAAAATAGACTAGTTTGTCACAGGAATTGGTGTGCCAAACCCTATTTATCTATTATTTTAAAGGAGCTGATGGTGGCCAACATCAAATACTCCAGCAAAATTGAAACAAATTGCACACAGGTGTCATCCATTTAAAAAAAATTAAAAGAAAGATTTTTCGGTCAAGCTGAGCTTGAAACTAACTTTTCACATTGCCTGATATCTCTTTATCAATGTTAGAATACTCTTACTTAAGAACTTTAATTTTTTTTTTTGGTGGTGACTTTGACATCATTATATCTTTAGGACATTTTAATATGATCTACAGTTTTCTACACAAATCTCATGGAAAAAGGAGATTCTTTACAGCCCAGGCTGTAAAACATACCCTCCCAACAGGCAGTGCTTGGGCTGCACCAGTCTGCTGCATTGGGCTATACCTGTGTACACACTTAACCTTCTTTAAAAGGGACTATGCATTGTCACCTAACTAAAGAGAAAGATTCATGTGCACATGCTAATGGAAAAAGTTATTTAGCTAGTGGACAAAATATTTAGCTGTTCTACTTCTGTTAATTAATTCAACTTGAGCAAAGTTTGAAGAAAATACTTTTTTGATGTTTAGAACAGTTGTGTATTCCAGACCATGCATCACAACATTAATTTTGCCTGTCAAAGACACCACTTTATCTTATCCATTCACTATTTACAAATCTTCACCAGATTACTATACACAGTAGAACTGACTGGAAAAAATCCAAGATGTACACATTTTTCTTAGGAAAGAAATAGAGTTGAAGGGAGGGAAAGATCTTAACTAAGAGATGAACAATAAAAGTTCAAGTCCTCAGAATCTGAGTTGTGGTGCACAATCTGTTTTGCATAACGGTTGTAATAACAGTGATGTTTGAATAAGGGGATATAGTATTATTTCACTTTCATTTCCATGCTTTTTTTGCTTTGTCAAAACATCTGATAAGACTAGCAATTCTCTAAATGCTTTACATCTATGAAAATATATTTTAATATTCTGTCTGGTATAACAACATTCATTAACTATATGCCTTTTCTGTCTGCTGCTATCACATCATTATCTTGTGGTGGGGAGCTCAACACATTAATTATGTGCTTCATAAAAATATTCTCTTTTAACTTCAAGCCTGTTTTCTTGAATGAATCCTTACTCTTAGATTATAAAGAAGATAAAGATGTGTTCCCATTTACCTCTTCAGCATCAACTGCTTTTCAGAAGTCATGAGCAGTAGAAAAGAATTTAATCTAGAACTGAAAGATTTCAGAAAAATTATTTTAAAATACAGGCTTGTGTATGCATTCTTGTTTTCCCTACAGCTTATCATACTTTAGGAGCACAATTCAACCTCCAATTTACGTGGTAGTTCCTCTTCTTTCATTCCTGATCTCTACTGGTCACCATCTTCATTTCTCAGCTTTTTTTTTTTTTTTATGTGTTAGACTTAAGCAAACAAATGAATACTATATGGGGTATCATCATCTTTATTTGCATGTTGTATCATCTCTTAACAGTCTGTTTCTTTAGAATTACTTTAATCTGATTTTTGCTTCTCTCAAAAACAAGCCTATATTGAGCATACCCAGCATCTTAAGATGCTGCATATGCTCAATATAGGTAACAAGAAATGGTTACCAGTGCTTTACTTTGTTAACAGCTGTACTAAAATCAGTATTCCTAAGGTAGTGAAAAGTACCTTGACATCTAACATACAAGGTTTTGTTGCACCTGCAAGTAAATTACAACTGCAAGATCATTGATGCGTGCAACAGACCTGGCAAGTATAAGAAGTTGTCTGTGTGTAGTCATACCTTACAGGTAGGAAGATTACTCAGCTAAGCACTCACACTTTTTGTGTGGTTCCAGATGTATGAGTGGAAAAGGATTTGTGTTAACATGGGAACACTAACTGTACCATTAAAGACATATCAACTGCTGTGAAATATCTGAAGAATTTGTTCCAAATCTGAGTTAAAAAACTCTGGTAGAGGAAGGGAGTGATGAGGATGTAGAAATTATCCATGCTATAAAAAATGACAAAAAATTTCAAAAAAGGGAAAAAAAAAGATGTAGACAGATGGTGGCAGGTGTCATCTTTGGATACAGGTTACTTTTATAGTCATCTGACTCATGAATTTCTCTGATTTATTACTATCAAAGAGAGGATGAAACAGCTTCTTACCTAAGCCCTTTACATCTAACTCCAAGCACCTGGCTCACTTCAGAAAGAAAAGCTGCTCATCTGTCAGTCTCCAGCTTGAAGCTGACAGTTCCCATGCACTGTTTGCCAGGCACAATTACATCAGTTGGCACAAGACATTAGACTCCCTGTTCAACCATCACAGAACTGAGATCCCTAGTTTTAAGTTATTACTTTGAATTCTGTTAGATGCTGAATTTTCTAATAGGTTGCTATCAGAAAGATTGGTAACAAAGGATATAATAACGAGGTTGCAGTCTTCTAGAATCCATCAAATCCTCAGCAGAAGGTCAGAATTATAATTTGTTCAGTCTGAATTTAAATGATGTCGTATGTTCATCAGTGGATTCCCAGGTCCACACAGAGATGCATAGAGGTAGATAGTTATAGAACAGGAAAGCTTTTCTAGTTAGACAAGTTACAAAAATAACAAAGAACAAATGTTTTACTGATTGTCATTTTACTATACATTAGAGCAAACCAGAATTAGGTACATGGTAGTTACCACATCTCCATATATACACCATGTCTCAGATGAGGTGTAGTTAACAGCTGGGAAGTAGCTATTTCCAGTTGAGCTCTAACAGAATATTCAAAAATATTACCTTTTCTGAAATTACTCTGAGAAAGGAGAAATATTTATAAAGTGTAACAGAGCACAACCTATTTAAAAGTAATGGTTCCATTTGTTGTCCACAGAGTACTTAATGCAGCATAGCTAGACTCTTAAAATTAGCTCAGAAAATGAAAAAAATGGATCAAATAAATAGTTTGCAATAAATAACTCCCAAACATACCTCCTTTGACTTCATTAGGCATACACTAGGGAAGAACTTGGTCCGTTCTTTCTCTGGCTAATACTAACCTCCAGTTGCTGGTGCCATTATTAAGTTAATTGTTTGGATCATCAATCTGTGTCAACAAAGCTTTCAGGGTGCTTGATGAGATATCAAGCATCAAGCTGCGATGCATTAAAAAATGATGAATTTACATCCAGGTAAAACAATGCCCTTCAGCTATAATAATGCATCACTACTTTGTTTACAAATGGGTATTCATCATGAGACATGGCAAGCACAGACAGTTTTGAAGGGGAAAGGCATTAGCACAGTAAATGATCTTTGCAACTAAAGCTGAATACATAGCAAAGTGAAAAAGGAGGGCATGTCAAATTATCTTTTCAGAAAGGAATTATGAATGCAAATTCACACTGGTGTTGCCTGACTCACATTAAATATTAACAAAAGATACAATTCAGTATTAAGATGTCCTTTATCAGAAGAGATGAATCAGCACAATAGACTTCTTCCAAAAGTTTCGGTATTGAATAGAATTTCTCAGTATACACTTTCAGATCCTAGAGTAAATTGTTATTCTCTTACTCAAAATTAAAAGCTACTTCCTCTAACAGGCAGCAGGTGCCAGTGGTCTACCTCCCACCATTCTGGCAGCCAAGGAATATTCAACTATGTTGGCTGTCTCTCTTCATGATGCTTCTGCCATTGGTTGGGAAGATTGATATTATTTTCCTAGGCCTGTCAGCCCAAATAACTGTGTGATCACATCACAAGTAAATTTAGTGTAATTAATCTCACAGAGGCAGTGAGCATACTACTGCACAGGCTCAGGAAGCCAGAAAACATAAAAAGAATTGCCAATTGCCTCTGATTTCCAGCAAATGAGTAATGCTGGGCAGATTATAGTTATCAAAAGTATGCCTGCCCATCCTATAATCATAACCAGATCATTACATATATATTTCAAATCTCTAATTTATTGGTATTAAAACTCTGGAATCATTAGTAGTGGCTAGAGAAGTACCTTCCACGCCATAAAGCCTGAATTCTTATGACACATTTCTTATTGTCCAGAAACCCACTCCGCTGGTATTTTCCAGTAGGTTATTCAGATGGGCAGTACCAACATCCAGTGCTGGAGACATGTCAATGTAAAGAGTTCCACACAGCCAGAGTATAAATTAGAGACTCATTAACACCCCAGCAGTAAACTTCTGCTGAATAAGTTTTTTGTTAATTCTAGAAGCACCAAGCCTCTGACAATGTGTTTTTTGGGAGAGGAACGTACTGTACAAAATGTAAGCAGGGCAGAAATCTCTAATCATATTATTCAGGCTGGTTAGCATCGTTCTTATGAATAAATTGTAAGACTCCTGAAGCAGCTTTCTTAGGCTGGCCTGTGTCTTTAAATTCTTGGAGTAGTCTTGGTTGATGTCTTCAGCAATTAGGTTGCAATTGTCCCAACAGCATAGTTTGACAAGAAAAGAGTGCTCTGGTCAAAGTGACACATTCTGATGGAAGTTTTGACAGACAGGCAATAAGTATTTCTGCCAGATAACAAGTGATTCTGAAGTTAAAGAAAATTTGTTCTTTCCTCAGGGTATGAGAAAAGAATTTGTGAAGTCAGTATGCTATCAGCACTCATTGTTCTCCTTTTTCTGTGCAAAATACGTGTCAGCCTGGCCACTGAGGAGAAGAGGAGGAAACCTCAAAATTAACAGTAAGACTTTCATGCTGCTAACACCTTAGTTACCTTTTACATTAATCATATCTATCTCAGAGCACATTAAATTTAAAATAAAAGTGATGCAAACTGCAAGACAGAAAGTAATTTTCCAACTTAAATGTGAAGTATGCTGGCAAATATTTTGGTTTTGAAAGGAGAATATGAGCAAGGGGTGGCTTTTTCTTATTATAGAAAGTGCAGTGACATTCAGAATCATTTTATGCAGCTTAAAGGCAGTACATAATGTCTACAGCAACTATATGTTAACAGTGCTCACTAATATCATGCATTATTGATTATTTTTTTGTGAAAAAGTGCTTTTTTTCTCCCTTGGTTGCAGGGTTATCTGCCAAAGTTCTGTGAAAAATTACAAATAGCTCTAAGAATTGTTTATATAAGGCAGAAGAATTGTTGCAAAGATAGCCTGGAAATGTTGCAACAATTCCCATTTCTGCATTACATCACTAAAGAATCACCTTTGTGTTCAGAATTTTAATTTGCAAGCACAAATGATTACAGTTCATTTGGCTGGAACAATTATTGTTTGTCTGCCTGCTATTCATTTTCTTGGAGATTATTGCTTCTGTAGTAGGAGCAACCACACATGAAACAAGTTCTGAACTACTGCCGTTTACTACACAGGATATTAAAGTAACCCTAAGCTGTGTCAATATAATTTGTTGTGGTGATCTGGGTGAGATAGTGAACCATCTGTGATAGTTCAGGAGTTGTTCCTGCTGTGGGAGCAGAAGCTTTCAACAGGGAGGTAGGGAAAACAGCTGAGAATGGTAAATTCTACTGTTATCTGACTGTAGCAATAATAACAAGCTTCCTCGGATGTTTCTTATTAGTGTGGTTTAACTTACTTTCAAGCGGAAATGTTCTTGTGCTTCATCTAAAATTCCAGTCTTGTACCTTCCTAACAACTCATGTAGTATAAAAAGTCTTCCATGTTTTAGCCTGTAATTCTTGTCTATTTATATTGGAAGGGAAAAAATAGTTCAGTCAAATAGTTCAGTCTACTGCTCAGAACTCTGATTTTGAATAATTTTGTTGATTTGTAATATGTATCATCCACATTCTCAGTATTTGTAAAATATAATTCAATACAACAAAGTAATGTATCCAGAGTTGCATAGAGGGAGCTCTTGCTTTGTTTTTCCAGTGCAGTAATGCAGTATTTCCAGGCAATGAGACATTTTTGTTATTTGTTATAGGCTAAAGCAGTAGCACCCAAGTTATTGTGTTATTTGCTGATTTTCTCATATATCTTACCCGGAATAATTTTCTTTAAAATGCAGATATTTTCACCTGCCATTTGTTTCATATAACATCTTTATATGTTCTTTTAACATATAAAGATGTTAAAAGAATAAACTCTGTGTGAAATTGATGATTCCCCCATTGCTCAAAGAAGAAATTTCTCATTCTAGGGTGTATAAAATATGAACAGGAACCCTACAAAATTATCAGAAGAAGAATTAACACTTGTCATGAGCCTGTGTAGTTTGGTTCCTCTTTTTATCTTGGATTTGTAACTATGTATTTAGTTCCCATCATTGTTAACCTGTTATTTAATCTGCAGTTGCAGTTCAAAACTTTTCATGTGTTCAATGCGCTTGTTGTGTTTCAATTTTCCTTTTCCTGGAGTTGTTTGCTTTTCAGAGAATGTTTGAAGTTCAGCTGCTAAACACTAGAAAGAATAAAGTTTCCTTCCCTAGTACTTATATGGAAACAATTTTTTCACATAGGGAGTCAGAGAGTACATGCTTTATACACCCTTAGGGTAGCAAAGAGAGTTCTGTGCAAGGAAAAGAGACACATACCAGAATCTCATGCTGCATGTGCTAACAAAACAAATACTCTTATGAGTGTGATATTATAGAAGTGGCTGACTTATGTACCTATTTTCTACATGATATTGTATTCATTTTGTCGTTGTTTACAGTTTACAAGTGAGACAAAGTATTTTTAAAAGCTATTACTTATGCAGAAGTTTTTAAATAAAACTACACTTGCCAAATACAGCATAGCTTGAAAAGTTATATAGTATAGCATCTACAAGCTTTGGCATTCTTTACAATTCAGTGGGCTAGGTTTTTTTCTCAATAAGCTAGAGTACTTAAATGAACTAGCAGATTCTCTGTCCTGAAGGACTAAATAAGCTGGCTGCTCAGACTGGATGCTTTAGTAAGTTCTGTTAGCTGTATTTTGAGGTACAGTTGCTCTCACATCATCATTCTGCCTGTCTGAGTTATTCCAATAAATCTGTAGATCATGAAGGATTTAACACACATCTAATCCAAGAAAAATGCCAGTTTTGATGCATAATATTTAATAACTGTTGATCAAGTTGCATTGCAACTCTGGGTCTTGTAAAGGTCACAAGTAATGGTTGTCAAATCACACTTTGACAAGAATTCTTGGCATAAGAAAGAATTTCTTATTACCTTTGTTCAGAATAGCCAATGAATTATGTCATTCAAACTTGTTGTAGATAAGAGAGATAATTTGAGCTACTTTTGTAAAACTAATTAACAACTAGTTAACAAAGTCACATGAAAATACTGACCCTATGCTGGGATTTAGTAAACTTTATTGTAGTAATTTTGGTTTATATGCTCTATTTAATTTTCATTTATGTACATTAATTTTATGTTCAGTAAAAAAATAAAACATATCTATAAATCACAAAAAAATAGGCTCATATTCACAAAGCATATTATAAAAATAATGTTACATACCCAATGCCCTAACACTTATTGAAACTGAACAATGACTGGAATCTATCCAAATGCAGACAAATGCTAAATACTGCCAGTATACTGCCAGTATAAAACCAGTCTCTCTTGCAAGTATTCTGTGTCCCTGAGGGAATAGTGACCCGTACATTGCCATCCATAATAGCTACTTTCCCAGGAAAAGAGGGGAAGAGAATATTTGTACAACCAACTTCGGTAAGTTGAACTACTTTTTCTTCTTATTTTATTGTGGTTTAGAGGCAATCAATGGACTCTGACACTGCAATGCCGTGCTAATTGCAGTGTCAGAGACAGAGGCAGAAGAATCAGTCAGCACAAGTGTTAACTCTCTACTCATCCATTGCACTATCTTGCTTTCTACTTGGCTTTTATATTGCCTTTTCTGTCCAGCAGTGAGTTTCTTCTTGTCCTTTTGATTTTGGTATAACTTACAACTCTTTGTCAGCATACTTGGAATATCATTACACAGCTCAGTTTGAAGGTGATCCTTTCAAGCACTGAAATACAAGGCCTTGCCATAACTGTCCAAGAGCCAGGATGGTACAGAGGAGACAAAGAAGAATAAGAGTCCAGTAAGTTTTAAAATAGGATTTTCCCCATCTCAAACAAGGCCTACCAGACAAAAATGCCCCCACGACGCTTAGGAGAGGAGGATGTTTCTGATAGCAATCGTCTGATTCAGGCAAATTCTTAAATAAGGATATGTATAAGCAACATAACTCATTAAATAAGTAGGCTTCCCCTTTGACACAAGTTCCACATTCTCTCCAGAGTTTATGACCATGGGAAAGGAAATACAAAAGTTCTTAGAATTTTATGGGCCAGGCAGACAGAATCTGAGCTATTCCAGAGGACCCTTATCTTCCTCTTCCATGTCACCATTCTGTCCTCTAGTTCATGAAGAGAAAGAGCTATTCAAAGCATGTCTAGAAGGATTCAAGAGTTGAAGAAAATCCCATGCACTGTAAGAACACTGTGGGTGGGAAACCCCTTCTTCGCAATGAGAAAATAGCAGGAAAAGACTTTTTTGTTTTTAATCAATATATACATCTGCATTCACTGATGGAGATGAACTGTAGGATTTTGCTTTAGCAGAGTGAGAAGAATTCACTGGTGTCTCATCTTTTTTTTTCTAAAACCAGGGCTCTCATGTATATTAGTAGGTAGAAAGAAAGCAGCAGAAAATAATGTGAAAGAGAGGGCTCCCAGGAGGAGAGAACACAGTGTTGCACAGAAGATGTTAAGCTAGACTTACATAAACTTGCAGGCATAAAGGTTCCTCAGTGAGATCTGTAGCTGAAGGCACACATCACCTCTAAGGGGGGAAGCTCGTTCAGTAGAGAATGTGTGTGGCAGGCACTGATGATGAAGAATGAAGATGATGACAAGTTTACGCCATGCTGTTTCTTTAGTGCTACATAATTTTTGTGAAGATTTGCTCTAACTCTCTGCTAGATGTTCTTGTTTCTGATGCTGTCGGCAATGATTGGTAGTATGCTAAATAGATACAAATGATGTACTCTGATTGGTTGGTATGTTATGGAATAATGTTTACTGGATACTTAAATAACTATTGTCAATTTTGCTGTGACTTTTTTGTGTGCTTTGGTTTTCTCTAGGCCAAATTGAAATGTACAGAACAAGATAAAGGGAACTGGGAAGGTGACTCTCAAGTGGTAGTTGCTTCCTATGAAAACCTACCACAAAGCACATTTGATGACAGTTGGACTGAATTTTCCAGTTGGGCATTCTCTGAAAGGAAGGAAATTCTGTTGTCTGATCCAAGGCATGATAAGTAGGGCTGATGAGGAGGTTCACATTGTGTACTGTAGGTCTAAACTAAAACCTGTATGAAGGTATGCCCTGTGAGGAATAGCTTGGTGGTAATACAGACACAGGTGAAAGTCCAAAGTAGGGATCAGGTGTGAGGCAGAGATCTGAGCATCAGAAGCTGGACACTTGAAGTTGCAGGCTGTGATTTCCTTACTCCTGATAAGGGCTGTGATCATGTTCCTTGTTTCTCTCCACAGACATAAAGCAGTGACAAATGAGCTCAGAAGTAGGTTACTCCTGTCAGTGTGCACTAGGTGTGGTCTTAAAAGGCCTGCTAGATCTGGATTCTGGATTCGCACAGTGCGTGTTTTCTGAATGATACCAGGTTTACATGGAAATTGGGAGTTAATCTCTAGCATATCAGCACATCAGCTCTGGGTTTGAACAAGAACCTGCCATATAAATGCTGTGAGCACAGCTCAAGCACTGCAGTACTTGGAATCAGGCACTTCGGTCTTTGGCAGCAACAGATTTTTATTGTGACTTAATTTTCGTTATTTCTGTGTGCTTAAATCTCTTTCTTGAGAAAGGCAGAATTCAGAACTGGTGGTTATGATTAGGATTAAGGAGCTGTCCTATTAAACACTATACAGAATATACTGAGGGACAGAGCTCTAAAGAACATAATATCAGGAAGAAGAAAAAGAGAAGTGAAATACCTTATCTTGTTTCTCCAGTAGATCAAGGAAAAGAATGTTTTCTGATTAGTCTTATGACGCATGACTCCATGTTACTGCTTCTAATAGAACTGTTTACTTGTAATTATTTGTGAAGTAGTCTATTTGTTTTCAAATATGCTTCATTCTTCTAACAGCTTCTGGCCCTTCTTGTGCTGTCCTAATCAACAACTACAAAGCTTGCTTTCTCTGGCCAGATTTTGTAAAGTACTGAGTTCTGTTAACTCCACTAAATCAAGCCTTAGCTCCTTCCATGATCAAACCTTCCAAATCAAACTCCAATATAAATGATCAGAATTAAAGACTGTAATACAATTGTTGAATTATATTTCATTGACAAGTGAATCAAGTTACAATTGTAAAAGTTATTAATAGTATAGAATTCCTAATGTCTCAAATGCTGATGTCCAGTCTGCACTAATGTTAATTTGTAATCTGCTTTCTGAGACCACTTTACCCATCTCTTGTCATACTATTATTTAATCTGTTTATTAATAAAGAAATTGTATTCTCATATATCTAACTTTAAGGTTTATAAGCATGCACTGTAGATAGTGGAAGGAGCTGCCAATACATTCTTGTAAGAAGTGGAGAGCAGAGAATTACCAAGAGAAAATGTTTACACAGATGCCCAAAAAGAGCATTTAGACACAACAGCTCTATTAGCAGAGTTAATTGATAAGCATGACCCAATTCCCTTCAGTCTAATTACACCAATTCCCAAATTCCATGAAAAACCAACAGCTGAGTAATACACAGCTGGAGGAAGGGCTTCAAATGCAGCTGTCTTGCTCCTTTTAACAGAGGATTAAAAAGATTCAAGAGATCATTATGATAAACGGAAACCTTTTCCTCATGTAAACTGTGGGGAGAGTATGCTTGCTCTCTGCTTTCTCATGAGTGTTGAGAGATAATGAGAACATGTAAATCTTTTCTCCAAAACCATAGGAAGGGCAAAACCTGGCTTGTTACTGAGCATAACAAGTTTGATCCTGACTGCCGTATCATTCATAGCTCAGGAAATTTACTACTCTAGTGATTCTATCTGAAAGCAGAATCTATTATTTTGTCATATGAGAACAATTTTTTCTTTAGACATTTAACCTTTCTTTTTGAAGTTACTTTTTCTGTTTCTCTTCCAAATGCTTCCTACAATTTTGTAAATCTCTTTAAAAACAAAAAATATGTTGTATTTTTTTTGTTAAATGCTTATTTCAAAAGTACCATTTTTAACTGACTTACTACATGAGGTCTAAGACTAATATCTTTGAAAATACTTTTTATGGACTGATCTGGATCACATGTATATATATAAATTTGATATCTGGCACTTCTGACATATTCATTCAGTATGTCTAGTTCCTTTTCATTGACATTTCTTTTTTCCTTTATAGAAATTTATACGAATATGAAAAAAAAAGTACAGCAATAATTCAAAATATATTTGAAAAATATGGAATTCTGTTTCCAAGAAAAAAGTCATTAATCTTCTATCTGTCAACATTTTTTTTTTGTTTTGAGACTTCTCTTTTTGTATTATAAATAGTATGTGTGTTGTAGGGTACTGAATGGGAACTGCTAGTGCTAGTTTACAAAGGACTGGATTTTAGTCAGCAACAGTTCTTATTAAATCAAGGTACTGGTCAAAAAGTAACCTGGCCTTTAAAGCCAGTTAATCCTCAAAATTAGACATCTATAGATGTGAGCTGAATATAGAAAAATCTGCCACAAGATTGCACGTCACATTTGTATGATGAGAAGAATTTTCAATCCAAGCTGTCTCAGTTTGTCATCTACTTCCTGTGACAGTATTTGGTAAGGAATTACAGCATCAGCTGACATCCAATGCAGAATGGATGCAACACACATGGAGGTACTCCAAAGATAAAGTGTCCATGTTCCTTTATGTACCTGACAATAATCCCATGTAAGAATATACTACATAAGTCTTCTCTCATTTTTTGCCTGATCCTGCATTAGAATATGACAGCTTGCATTTAACTGTGAGAGGTTTTTTGTATCTCAGTACAGAAACAGGATACCCCGTATCCTTTGGAAAGATGGATAGTCTGGCCTCTACAGTCAGGAATCCCACTGCAGTTTCCTGGAAGTTGTAGAGTTAAAAATGCACCAGGTCCAGCATGATTTTATGCCTTTCCTTGCCTGATAAATTTTCTTGTCTGGCCTGTTCTTGCCTTCTCAGGAGTACTATTTTACTACAATAGTAGTAAACAACTTCCAGCTTTCTTCTGGGATTCTTTCTACATGAGAGTTCAATGATGACGTAAAAAACACCTATAAGTTAATTTTTATTATATCCAAATAATGCTCAGTTTTAAATGGAATTCTTCTGTGATTATGATATCATATGTACTACTCTCTTACAAACCAAGCTATTTTAACTTGACTTTCACTTAATAATGGTAAAGAAACCTGCGTGCTGGTTCTCTTTTAATCTGATGATTTAAAAAATCCAAAGCCAATATTTGTAGGATTTTGTTCTGTTGAGTTCAAAGAATGGACTTCAAACTTCTATGCAGAAGGCTGTATTTGTTTCAGTTATGCAGAAGGCTGTAATTGTTTCAGTTAAGTGCTGACTTCCACTGTACTCATTTAATCACATTCAAAGATCTAATATTTGTGTCTAAATTGTATTTCTCTGATCCACCCTGGGCAAGGGGATAATGAGATCTATACAGTCTATGAGTACACCAGGAAATGAATCACGGCTCAGAATTTCTCTTGTGTTTTTCCTTCCTGTTGTGTGGGACTATGGGACTGCTCCACTGGTCTGTATGGAGCAGATTACTTGCTGTTGTTTAGATGTCCATGTACTTTGGCTAGCAAGTATCAAAACCTCACCCTCAAGCATGTCTGTGGGGAGGGAGAAGAAAAAAATAATCAATATGCATTTTGGTGGACATATTACTAATAAGCTTATTCATGAAAAGTAATACTTTGCTTATGAAGGCTAAAAAGTTATCTGTAGAGTATGGTTCCTTACAAATAGCAACAGAACCTGTCTTTGAACTGTTATTCCAGTGATTCAATATTCCAATTAAGGTTTTCTTTGGAAAACAAAAAATGCATCTCAAACATGAAGAACTTTTCTCTTGAAATTGCTTTTTCATGCCTGTGAGCTGAATGTATTGAATATGGTATCTTATGATCTACCATGTCACGTCAATTCTGGTTCTGAACAAAACACTGCTTTCTATGTAATTAAATTGAATATGAGAACTAATACTTTCTTATATCTCCTTAAGCATTCTCCTATTTCCGTATCTCCTTATCTTAAAATTCTTCTTATCTCCATAAGCACAGTCAATAAAAAGTCATAGCAATGTATTGTTTCCCCAACAGTGTAAGGAATAAAATTTACTGAACTAAGGTAGTAAAAGACTACATTCTATAAAAGATAACCTTCATTTTTTGACAGATTTTTGCTGCCAGCCCAGGCTGAGTACCAGGTTTAAAAATATCCCAGATTACTCTCTGTATTCAAAGGCCGTATTTCCAAATGAAGTGAAAGTAGATAGTTCTTGTATTTGCATGCTGAAAATCATTAAGCCAATGTGTATGCTTCAGAAACATACTTGTCTTAGTGCCTGTCACATTGTGTTGGATGTGAAAACTATGACTGATATAGAAAAATAAACACATTAAAAGAAAGCAGTTCATTTTCAGCTGCTGGACTTTATTAAAAGCTTACACTAAAGGTGACCTATAAAGATTTAGCAAAATATACATTGGCACAGGTTGAAAGCTTTCCATTCTACTAATACATATGCTGCAACTACAGCTGAGGTCTGTGTGAGTTACACGATTTTATAGGCACAGTTGGACCTTTCTAAACACATTGCAATATAAAATAGAAGGTCAATAGTAAGATTTTCTCTTCTAGATAAGTATAATTGTTCCTATAGTAAGTAATGCTCATGCTTTAGAACTCCAAGCATAAATTTAAACATGTTTGTTTGTCTTTTTTCATTCAGATCCAGACCTACATGTACTACCTTGCAACAGAAAGCAAGCTGATTGACTTCCATGGGAGGAAAATGCAATTCTTTTCCTTTAACAGCAAACTCTGATTTATATTACTAGCATTACCTGAAATTAATATCAGAGTTAGTGGGGACAGGATCACTTTCTATGCAGTATGTGCACAAGGAAATATGCAGATAAATTTTTCCAGATAAATTTTTTAAGATGCCAAGAAAGTGCTAATTGAGAGCTGATTACCCATTGCAAGTGTGGGAGCTGGTAAACTGAGCAGCAAGTGTCACAATGCTGGGGGTTTTAATCACCCAAATAAATATTGACACAGGGTGATAATCCGTCCCTTCTTTCAGTGATTAAGCAAAATTTGACTCATATCTTCTGATTTCTTTGTAATAAAATGCAAAACCAGTCTGAATTAGAAGAAAAACTCAGGATCTAATTAACTGCCAATTTTTAGTAAAGCTTGATTAGTTCCAGTCAGTAGAATCTTTTATTGACTTTTTGAGGGCTGAGAAAGGAACTTTGTCACATCAGTCAGAGTTAACATGAAGAAAGAACAATTATTATCTCTTTGGTTTCAGTTTGGTTTTGGCTTTTGCTCTTGTTTCCCAAACCTTTGTTTGAAGCTCAGATGGAAGAAGAGAACTGAATTAAATGGAACAAAGGGAGGTTCATATTAAATAGAAAGAATATCTGGTTGCCATTATTCTTGTGAGTTTGATTTTTGTAGGTCATGAAAGCATAACTGGACATCTAAGCAGCTACTCACACAGAAGAGATAGTAGTTCTGATTTTTCTTTGCATTCTTCTGATGGCGGGAGGCTCTCAGAAGAGACAACAAATTCTGTTCCAGCTCTCCAGAGAGCCCATAGGCACACAAGGCTCCCGGCATGGAGGCTTGCATCTCACTATTTCTCTTTGACAGTATGCATACTCCTGATGGATATATTTTGATGTAAAACACCCTTGCTTCTTGAGGCTTTCTTCTAAGAAACTTTTTTATAATGTGAAAAAATATATATTTTACATTATAAAAAGCACTTAAACAGTCCACTTTAACTTGCCTAATACAGTTTTATTATACTCATGAGGGCATGTAACTATGCAGAGTAGTTTGCACACTCTCAGCATCCATGGAGTTTTCTTCAAAGCATCATCTTTGTGGTCGAGAAATGAAATGAATAATGCAATAGCCCTCTCCTTAGCTTTCATGTCTGAGACACATTTGTATACACATACTGAATTGTTACGTGATCTGAGGCAAAATTTTCAATCAGAGGATGGATTGTTCCATGGATTATTTCTAAGACTGATTCAAACTGGTGATAGATAGAAAAACTTAAATGAACCTAAAAGGGGAGAGGAAGGCAAAAGAATGACTGAAGAGAAAAAGATGGTAATAATGTAAAACCTATTTATATTTCCATTTTAAAAAGTATGCTAAAAAATATTTTGCTATTGCATACATTTACTCAGCAAAGTGTGCTATTCTGAAACATCATAAAAAATTTCTGTAGCATTGTTGCTTTTTATCGTGATAGACTAATTTTAGCTGAAAATAGCTTTGTACATTCACTTATTTAACATAACAAATTCTGGACTAAGTTCTCATACTTTTAGCATTCCAGGCATGAAAACACAGGTCCTGAAACTGTTTGGAAGCTGAATGGCACAGAGATTATTAATTGTGCACAAGCAGCTTCATTTAGACAATAGAGTAATAAATCTTAAGGTTTTCTTGCTCACTTCCTAGCAAACAGTCTTTGAATAATGTCGCCAATAAAGTTATTTTTGTTACTTGTATTCGCATATACCTGCATTTCCATTTGAACTGTGCCTTTATTTTAAAAATAGGAAAGCTATTTTTCAAAACAAATATAGTAACTCTCTATATATGTAAGTATAATGAAATGTATGGAAATTTAAACTCTTATTTACCATACTTATTGAAATGCAACTTATGGTATTTTTCTATTGTTTTGTTCCATTTGGTTAAAAACCACAAAGCTTTACAAATATTGAATATTATTTGCACACTGTTGGGTGTGGCTTGGTTTCTTTACTTGATAATGCTTGTGTATGCTCACCATTGATTCTGTGCATATTCATGTAATTTCTTTCTGCCTTAGAGATCATTCATGCAAATCTTCATTGAAAGCGAACATACAAAAGTAAATTATTGTGATTGACCAAAATTCATTCAAAAGGCAAGACACTGATGAAATAATAAGTCATCAGAAGACTACAGCAGAAATATTTTCCAAATGAAATAGATTCACCAATGTTACTAAGTGGGAAGCTTGATGGGATTTTGAATTTCTAGATGGTCCCTTTGTTTACACGGCAGACTTTTAGCTAAGGTTTTAATATACTGCCTGGTAATTTTATTTCATGAGATATAAAGTAAATAGTCTGAGTATAGAGTGTACAATTATTGAGACTAGCAAGGGAATAATGGGGTAAATATTAACTGGCAGGAGAACATTCTGCCTTTTTCAGATTTAGATACCTAAGAAAATATGGTTAAAAAATTACTTCATATCTGACTTGTAAGAACCGGTTTTTAACTTAGTTTCTCTGTTATATAAAATATGCTGAATTATGCTCATTTACAGCATAATCTTTGTCTGCTTTCTGTAAAAAAATGCTGAAATAATTCTGCTAAACAGGGTGTTTTTCTATTAAAGAAAACTATGAGAGATTGCCCTGCAGGATTCAAAACTGGTACAAAAGAGGTGTCTTTTCTTAGGTGAGATAAACAATGTAAGAAAATGAACATTAGTATATTCAGAAGTAATAACTATTTTTATTTACTCTGACAGAGTAAATAAAGACATCTAGTAAAATTAGACATTAAATAAAGACATAAAGTAAATAAAGACAACTTCTAACTGTGAGTTGCATAGTAGCATTTTCAACACAGAAGATGTTAGTGATTCTGTGCTGGCTCTATGAATCATGAACCCTTTCTGTTTCAATTTGTGAGCACAAAATAGTTGCGAACCTGCATTCAGTTACATTTGCAAATGCATTTTGCTGGATGAAGGTAAATATTGAAAGATTTTTTTTTAAGTCAAATTCAAAGGAATTTATTTGTCCATGTCTCATCATCTTAGCCTTAAACAGCACTGACTAGAACCTGTAATATCTGATAACAGCAGACATTCAATATGACTGATAATATGTACTGCAAACATGGTTACTTATTTTCATCTCTTAAATAGTAATAAAAGGAAATAGGGAAAAAGCTGTTTCTTTGTAAATTTCTTACATCCTTGCATGTGTCACTTTGCAGGAGGCCACTTGTTTGGGAAGTCTACCAAAACCAAGTTTTTGTGATTCAGTTAAATCCAAACATAGATTTCTCAAATCACCTCTACTTTTTATGGTGATGTATTTTTGCACACTGAAAAGATTTATATAAAAGAGCATAATAGGATTTTTCCTATTGAAGAAAGAAGTTAGTAAAACTAAAATAAATTGAGGAGAGATCTAAAGAACAGTCAAGACAAAACAACCCATTTGAGAATCCTAACTGCATTTATAGCATTTATAGGCACAAAGAAAGTAGCCCAACTCAAACCTAGTTCTCTTTCCTTGAATTCTTTGGTTTTCCTTACCAAACTTTGTTTTTAGCGCTGACTAGAACCTCTAAAATCCTGTTAAACTTACACAAGACAGATAAAGGCACTAGAGGGAGACATGAGCACATTGACTTAGTGCATTAGCATAATAATGTTTAAGTCTAGTGAGAAATGAAACACTAGTTTTGAAGGGAGACTTCAGATACCAACACTCTAAGGGTTTAATGTATGATTGGTAATAATTTTTAGAGCATTAATGAGTATTACAGATCTCAAAATGCAAATCAAGTTGCTTACTACCAAGTGAAGTTTCCACTAATGTACCAGCAGTTAGAAGTATTCTTTCAAATGTACTACAATACACTAGTTGCAAATTTTAACACAAAAGTACAGGGTAAAGAGAACAGGTTCTAGTCCTGTACTAGCTCTCCTGTTTAGTTCTGCCTGTATATCTTTTTCCTGTATACAAAGGTCTAGGCACTATTTGAGAAGAAATACAGACTGATGCCAGACAAATATGTGACATTCCTTGGAAGGAAAACTTTTTATTTTCATTTGCAAAGTATTTTAGAAGTGAAAGATGCAGATTTTCCTGGAGGTTTATGATTTAATAGAAAAGGTCACCACCTATTTTTATTTTTATAACCTCGTTTGGTAAAGTATAATAAATACATTGTATTATTATTGCAATTACAATAATTTTTAGTTACTTGAGAGAGATCATTTTACATCCAGCCATCTAGCCTACTAATGTTTTAGACACATGGAACATGCACAGTTTCTAAGAATCTAAGCTTTAGCTGGTAAAGCGATCAGTTCAGGTCCAGACATTTTGTGACCTGTAATGGGATATTGAAAGATCCATACAATTTGTTTGTGCAAGCCATCTGTATAAAATCCAAATGCTCAAAGACATGTTCAAATCAGATAATCTTCTCAGCCACATCCAGCTGTTTGAGAATAAAATGCTGTTGTCTACTTCTTTGTCTGCTTTCTGTAATTCCTTCAGTAACATTGATTTGTGCATTTAGAATAAGGTTCAGATGAAGTCTTCTAAAAACATAATATGTTTATTTGACATCTGTAATACTTTTTACTGTAATCATTGGGGTTTTCAGGGTAACAAAAATATATTTTTCTGGTATACTAACCATATTAAATTTTTATATAAATCAGTGTTGGTAGACAGTGCTGCCCAATGACACAATAATGTTTGGGAACTATGCACTTTAAAGAGAAATTTAACTTTTTCTAATAGCTCTGTGTCTGGCTTTGGATAATCTTTTCATGGTCTCTCAGAGAAAATTGTCATAATACTTAGAGCTTCCTTTCCAATCAAGCAATTTTTGTGTTCTCTTATCTATATATACAGTATCATAATGTTAAGTTGATAGTTGATAATTCCCTACAAAAGGTATTTCTAATTATTCTATTAGAAAGCAAGTAGAAGAACTATGAAAAAAAAGTCTCAGAATGCAGAAAACCATTCAAAAGGCATTAAAAAAATGTCAGCCCAGTAAAATAAAAGACTAAAATCATATTCTATTTTATTACAGCAGTCTACATGCCTAAGGAAAAGCATAATATAAATAATTTTAAAGTTTTTTCATAATTAAGTTTATTCCTGTTGTTGACTGTAAAATGCCAACTTATAAGAGCATGATACCTTCATGGACTTAGTACAAAGGAGGTTTTCAAAAAATCTGCTCTTTGAACACAGAATACAGATACCTTGGTCAGAAGAAATAGAAGTATAAGTAAAAATAATATGCGTTTTGTTTTCAGTATCCTGGAGGAACTGGGATTAGTTATACATTCATCCAGTATCCTGATGAGTGTTTAACTATTTATAATGTTTGACACCAGCAGCAGGAGACCCTAAGAACCTTTTTGCCTTCAGTAAATGTGCAGCCAGGCTTCTCAGCTAGGGAACTGCTTGGCACTGTATAGAATGCAGGCTTGAACCTGTTCCTATCCAGATGAGTTTTCTAGTTTTATGGTTTGGGGAGTCCTTCATACTTCCTACTTTGTAAAAAAGGACCTTCCTAAACAGATGGCTAACATTAGAAAACAAGATTCAGGATGTTTTTGACAAAAACCACAGCTGATGGGAAGTAGTTATTACCAGTCAAGTGAGGTAAACTAAGCCTTGCTCTTTGCTACCTTTCATTCCCAAATATTTATCATCTTGCCATGATTTATTCCTATGTTCTTAATTCATATTATGCATTACACGAGGAGCTCAAATTCTAGTTCAGTGTTCAGAATTTGACCTCCATGCATTTCCATTAAACCTTGTACCTCGTGTCTTCCATGCTGTAAATTCAATTACCTATGTTTTCATATTCAACTACCATAAAAAGCATCTCAGATAACACTAGATTTCATCTTGCTAATAATAGACACCTATTTAACAGATACACAATACTCATTAGGGTAAAAATGCGCTGTGCTCAGTGGAAAAAATTTCTTTATCTTTGAAAGAAAATACCCTCCATCTTTGAAAGTGTGCACTTGTTCATTTCCTGTTAATCTAATGCTGTACAGATGAAGGCTCCACAAGAGCATGATTGGGCTGTTAGGGCTTTTCATTCATTCATTCTTTTCTAAAGAAATGAAAAAATTAAAAGCTTTTTTAACAAATACATTTCGATTTTTAAAAAAATTGTTTAGCTGTGCTTTCTGAATTAAAAACAACTTCTGTAGTGTCAACAATTCTCACAGTGTCAGTCTTTGCATGAAGTACAGTATATTAGGATCCTAGTGTTTTCAGTAGGAGGTGGATTCACACAGATACCTTATAAAGACCCTAAGACAAATGTCTGCAGTTGGTTCCTGCAATTATGATTACAGCAGGCACTACCATAGTGTGCATCTGTAACCTGCCCTGTCAGCTCTGGAAAATTTTAATACTATTGTAAATATTTTGCCTAGATGCCTCTGAATATCTTAATAGATATTCAGGTGACTTAAGTTTACTTTATGTTAAACTATTTGTACCTAATGTATTGCTTTATAGTAACTTGATTAAAAAACGCTTCATAGGAATTGGCTATTACAAGCTTGCTATCTTCCAGAAACGTAAGCTATTTATCATTTTAAATACCATTTAACTGAGTCTGGGAGCCTCACACAAAGATAGGCTGTTGATTTTTGTGTAATTCACCAAAATTTCCAAATTCACCAAATAAACATGTTATTTATTTAACACAGTGGCCCTATAAACTCAGTAAATACCAGAAAAATTTGATGCTTAATTTGCCTTACAGTATAGCTCTGTGTAGGGTCAACTAAATGTCACAAAGACTGTCCCAATTAGGTAAACTCTTGGAGGGATTACATGCATATTCCAGTCACTTATTAGCCAGAAGAAAATCACTTTGAAGTTTGAGAGCCATAAGCTAAAGACAAGCTAAATAAAAGCTCTTCTATATCTCTGACATGTTGGTAGATTAGACTTACTAAAAGACTCTATAGATTTATAGGGCCATTTTGGAACAGCTGTTTTATATGCAGCTACTAATCAGCTTGGAGTGGCCTAAGCTGTTTTTGGGGCAATTTAGTTTTTTTGAAAACTGGTAAAAAAATCAAGCTATGTATCACATGCAGGGAATTGCATTAATTAATCTAAGTATAACAAAAATGTGCTTCAAATGCATAAAGGGACTATAATAGTTAAAAATTAATCAAATCAAAGCCTTCACTGAAATTTATGCTTTCTGATACAGAGCTTTCATAATTTTATGTCAAGGTAGTAAATCCACAGTAACTTTTTAGAAGACAAAATAAATGAAGGCTGTGATATGGGACATTTCTCTTTATAGCATTGGAATTTCCATGAAAAAAATTCTCAGGTCTTTAACATTCTAGCTAAGAAATACCATAAGTTGAAGCGTAATTTTATGACAATAAGTAGTCACAAACCAAGTATTCAGCTTTTGGATTTGAAATTGGTTAATTAATATAGCACACCCTTGACTTATAATTGACATCTTTGAGAATGTTAAACCAAGGTTTAGAGTCTCAAAATTATGAATTTTAATGTTTTTTTAATTTTTTGATGAATTGAATTTTGATGATTGAATGTTTTTGATGAATTTTTCATCTTAAAAACATATTTTGATATGCTTTTTATAGCTGATGATTTTTAACTTTTTAAAATCATGGTTTAGCAATATAATAATAACTATGAAGGTTCAAAATTCCATTTAATTTTTTAAAGAGAGATTTTTTCATTCTTCTTATTGCTGTTTAGAGAGATTTGAATTAAGTAATGAAACCTCTTTAAAGCTCCATAGTGAAAAACAGAAAAGACAAATGTCCTTTCTCAAAATACTTACAGTTAAAGTAAACAGAACAAAAATCAGTATGAGGAAAAATACTTAGGAATGAAAGCTGCTGTTTTCAGGGGATAAATTAAACAAATCAGCAAGTTACACAATTCCATGCTTCCCATTTTATTCTTAGAAAAAATGATCATGCACAGCATACAAAACTCTTAAGGCTTCACTTCAGTAAAAGCAAGCTAGCAAATAATAAAGAAATTGCTTAAAAATAGGTAAAAGCTTTTGTCCCTACTACCTTTTCAGGACTCCTTTCGAAAATTTGTAAGACATTGGGTTTAAATGTCATGAGCTTGTGTTCATATCTTACAGCCAAATCTAGTAAGTCACACATTTGTTTGAGTACCAGAAAAATCAAATGTCAAACAGAAAACTGATAGTCAAGCCCAGTTCAGTTGCTGAGTCACAGGGCACTTCCCTTACTGCGCCAGAGTTATATATCAAACAAAAATTGTTTAAAAATGTGAAGGATAAAGTACTAGCTCAGATCATATATGTATATTTTAGTGCCTCTTGAAAAGGGCAACTGATAATGACAGTTTCATTTGAAGCTACCACTGGCTATCAAGTTCAGTTGCTTCATTTTCTCTGAAAATTTGGTTTTCTTTGATTTTGGTGATGAGTGATTTGTGACACTGTTTCTGTAGTCAAGCCAGAAGTTAGACAAAAGAACATTAGTATAACATTCAAAAATAATAATTTGCTATCTTGTCTGACATCATTGGCCTCCTGTGATGCCAGTTTAGCTTATTGAACCAGAAGAGACTTGTCTGTTTAAAATATTTAAAGTGTCATTCCAGACAGACAAAAGAGCATTATTTTATCTAGAAATTCTGCTGGGAATTCATACTGACAGGGACAAGCCATTAGCAATAATCTAGCTATGAATATGCTTGGCTTTCTCATTGAAAAAGAAGGTAGAGGAGAATATTTACACAGATGTACTCCTTTTGTTTCTCAACAAAGACAAGACTCTTGTCCACAAAGAAGTGTGGAATTAGAACATGAGGCAGAATGTTTGAAGTAATTGGGAAGAGGATCTTGTGCCTGTAAAAAGTAGGGTTTTTTCTCCATTAACAGTCATTGTTACTTTTACACTTCCTTATATTGTTTCTAGATGTCCGAGAAACGTTTTGTATGTCATATACTTTGAATGTTTCATAGCTTATCACTTGTCATGTGTTAAATTGAAAAATTAGTTAATCATACTTCCTGTTCTTTCCTTGTTTAAGCTTTGACATTGCTTTAAAATGTGAGAAATATCATCCAGACAATATAATTCATTCATGTTTTGGTTTTGACCCCTGAAGAAACAGTTTCTGGAATTCATAGATGCATGTAGTCCCTTATATTTCAAGTTTGCCTTTAAAGTTTCTGTCACCTGGAGTTCCTCCCCTGGATCTTTGCCTCTAACTCTGGCATTAAAAGCATGTCAAATCAAGGATAACGAACACATTGAAACATTTTTATCTAACAATTCAGTCAAAAGGTGTTATCATAAGAATTTTGCTGGATTCTGTGTAGCAGTTGAGCAAACAGAGGGATTGTTTTTTCATTTGTTCTTTTGGAAGGGATAATTCTTTTAATAATGCAAGAAGTATGTTCTATTTTCAGTTACATTTTTCTGAGTCAAGAGCTACTCCGTTGTTTCTGTCAATGGGATTTAATCCAACGAGAAGACAACATTAAATATATTTTTAATTCCTTCTGAATTAAACACGATACTGTGTTGTTTCATGTGCTTTCATGTCTGTCAGACATTTTGTGTAAAAAGTATGGAAGGAATAAACTAGAATATAAATGTATCCATTCAGAGTTCCACTTTGTGGCATATTGACTTGAAAGCTAGATTATCCAATGTACTACAGAAAATGTTTCTAGAACCTTGCAAGATGAGGTAACACTTAGCATTTTTGAGGAAGAAAAATCACACAGATCGCCAAAATGTAAATTATTAAATTTATTGAATCGCTGCTAAAATCAAATGAAGGTTGTAGTTGATAACATGATTGCAGTTTCTCTACCCCCAAATATTTTAAATTACACTAGTTTAAGAAGATAATGTTTGTTTGTTTGGTTGGTTGGTTGGTTGGTTTTCATTGGCACTAAAGAGAAATTATCTTTGCCAGTGAATGCATTCTGTGTTTTAGTAACTTTGCCACTAGGCATGAATTGTTTTGTTTTTCTTTTTTTTTACTATATACTTCTTGCATGTTACTTTTTTTACCATCCCTAAAATTCATGATACTTACATATTCTTCTATATAGTTCTATGCAAAGATGCTGATAGTCTTTGACAGTCTTTCTTGACTGATACCATTTTTCTGTGTTGATTTTATCTACGGCATCTGCTATTCATTATGTGACTGACCAAAAGTCTAATAAAGTCTTTGATGTCTTTGACAGACTTTGATGGATCATGAGTTTTGTATTGTGAAATAGGAACAAACACACTAATTCCTAAATTCCCTGAAGCATTTATGTTTTAAAATATGATTGCTCACAACATTAATAGCAAGAAATCTTTATCTGGTAATTTCTGTTAACTTCTTATGAGGCTGGTCTGAAAAATATAGATGCAGAAACTTAGCTCCTAGCAGAAATAAAATGTCTTCAAGAATAAGAATTGAAGGCATTTCAAAAAAACTCATCACTAATACAGCATTAAATAAAGAACCATGTAAAATAGTAAGTTTGATGTTGTCTTTCTGTAGTTCATTTTTTTTTCAAATAATCAAAAAGTCAGATTGGTAGACTGGTATCTGACAAAAACATTGCAAAACTTGTTTTGCGCTGCTATTCCCCAAATCCCTGTTATTTGGTGTTAGAGGACCATTCACATTTTCGGAAATTAAGTGAAGGCAAATAGCTGTTTCAAATTCTTATGACCTTAGCCAATAAACACATTTCATCACTATGGTTGCAAAAAACAAATACCCACAATTGCACTGTGTTTCATAGGCGCATAAGAATTAGTTGACATGGAAGGATTTGTTCTCTGATACTAGGTCAAAACCTGAATTCTTGAGGGAGAAAGAGTGAAAGCAGGGCAATATGATTAGATGAAATCTTGGGTATAATATTTTATTCTTAATGTAGGTTTATATTTGATCAGTTTTGATGCATTCTTTCAAGAAAAAATGTCTTCTCAGAGCCCTACTTTGAGTATACGAACAGTGCTTGTACAATGACAGATGAACTGCTTCATGACATCTTTTCCAATTGCCTTAATCATTACATTCTTTGTGTACTTGGCCCCTAGGGGGAAAAAAAGCATATAAGGTAGAGTAAAAAGTTCTGATGTGGAATCCATGTGGGGGACAAGAGAATTAAATAATAAGGGGGGATGCAAAAGGGCAGGGATTAATCTGAGTGTTTGAAAAACATTGCAGTAGAAACTTCAATGTTGCAAAGTCAGGAATTTTAAGATTAATATTTAGGGTCCTTGTGCAACTTCAGTGGAGCTGCACGTAAGTTAGGATTCAGATTTTAATTACAGAGAAATGCTAGCTTTCCTAAAAAAAAAAAAGTCTAAATAATGTTCAGTACACAAATGCACAGTATTTGTTTAAATTCCATCGTTTTAAGTGGTTCAGAGAGTTATTTGCCAATTTTGGCCAAACCCCTTTTGAGGAAAGCAGACTATGTTTCTCCATAGACTTCCAGTATACTTATTCCTTATAATAGTTTTGTGTACAGACTTTGCACACAGACAGCTAGCCAAGATTTCCCAGTTTCCAATGCAGACAGAACATGGAGTTCCCCACCCAGAAAAGACTTAGAAAAAAATGTAATAGGACAGAAGAGACTGCACCAAACTGTTCACACATGACGAGCCCTTTTGTTTCCTCTTACCTTTCTCTTCCCACACTTGGGAAGAGAAATACCTCCCCTTTTCTCCACCTTCTTTCCCTGAACATCCTGCAAAATTCCTGTGCAGTCCCAAAACACTCTTCCCCGGCATCCCATGGCATGTCCCAGGACAATGGGCTGGTGGCTGTACCTCAACAGTCCTGGAAAGGGCCCAGATAAATTGTCTGCTCCTTGGGAGTCCTTCATCTGGGTTGCATTGTGCCATTGTGCCATTGTGCCCCTCTGCTCTCCTGGGGCTGGTGGGGATGGGCTGTTAATGGGTTGATGACTCCTGTGATGGGCCTTTGTCTCCCTGGACTCCTTTGTCAGTGTTCAGGTGGCTTTTATCACAAGACCCAACAAAGTCCAAAGCAGATGTTATTAGTCCTCTTCATGTCCACATTCTACCTTTAATCCTTTCTGAACTGGTTTTGTGGACAGAAAGTTTGTCTAGTGACAGACAGCTGCGGCAAAAATATAAATAATGTTTCAGATATTTTCTAGCGGGATTGTGTGCTGCAGGCAATCTAGAGGTTTCTAGAGACTCTGCTACTTGATCCCAAATGAAGCATTTCAGTCTTGGGCACCTTCATTGGTACATCCATGTCTAAGCAAAACAGTGTAGAAGCACCTGATACTTTTACTTTTACTGTCTCTGTTTGGGATAACTGATACTTTTACTGTCTCTGTCTTGGGATATCATACTTCAGGACAACTGATATTTAAGGAAATGGATTTTCTATTATTTTAATAAACCAGTATTTTCCAGAGGTTGTAGTCTTTTAAACATTTTTGGAGCCATTTAATTATGCTTGAGAGAAGAAGTTTAAATCCCTATCTTTTTAAAACTAATGCATCAGTCTTTTTTTTTTTTTTTCCCATAAAGGCTAAGCAGACATTTAGAGGACACATTAAATTAATTTTTTAGCTGCTGGAGTAATCTTCTGTGAGCATCTGATTCTTCTTCTACCTACTGAGAATTACCATTTCTGTGGATGTTTGTTAGCCTTCACCTTTACATAGCAGGATTTTTTGTCTACATAAAATGAAAGTTTAGACTCTTTAGTGAAAGAAGGTGTGTCCTTTATCACATTTGAAAATTTCTTATTTTCTATACAAATTTAGTTTGAACAAGGCTGCACTAGATGAAAATTGAAATAAGAGACCAAATAAGCTGTATAATGAACATGAAATACTTAATTAAATGATGTCAGTTTAATGAAGGCATGCTATGAGAAACAGATAATGCATGCAGCATGAGTAATGCCCTCCAGGATATGTAAATTTTCTTATAAGATTGTGCTTCTACACTCGAAACAGTGCCAGAGCTATGGTGTTCAAAAGGTGTAATTCTCATTTTCAATACCAAGATAAAAACTGCATAACAGTCTAATTCTAGAAACAAGACATGAAGATATTCCTACCAATTTGTGGCACAGGAGAATATGGTCATTCTTCCCTGTTAGGTTATGTCTTTACATATAAAAGACAAAGTCACTGCTCAACCTGCACCACAGTGCTTCATGTACTTTTATTTTCACATCTACTCTGCTGAAAACTGTACCAGAAGATATGCAGAATAATCTACAAAGTCAATATGCTATTCTTTTCCTCACTTTAATAATGTTCAAAGAGGAAAGATGTAGGTTATGACATCCATTTGAGCACTGTATAACACTTACAGGAATATGGAGGAGACACGGGGAGGCTTAGCATTAGAATAGTGTGGTTTGTGATAGCAGGGCAGAATACAGATGATCAGATGGAAGAGAACTGATTAGCAGCTATTCTTCAGTAATAATTTACTCTATATTCATATATTTTTTAAAGTATCCAGATAAAGTTCCAGAAGGTGTTTTTCTTCACATATTCTGCTCTTCACATATTCTGTTTTTTCCGTTTGAAAGCCACTTGATCATTGTTTTGAATGGATGCTTTTTAGTCAAGTATATGAACAGCCTACAGAAGCCTTCAGTCTTCCTGGTTCCTTTTCTGCTATCGTGTCATTGTAATTACCTACACTACAAACCCTACCGTCTTTAAAAATTGTCGTAAGAATGGAGTATGAGCATTCTGCTTGCCTTACTGAGCAAACTGTTAGAAACAAGCTGGTTCAAACTAGTCCATAATGCCAGGAGAAAAAAAAAAAAACATTTATCCAGTATGGTCTGTTGTTCTGTGTCCACATCCTTCACCTGAACCTACAAATATTCTTGTAGTACTGCCTTATACAATTTACACCTCTGTTGTAACATGTTTGTCTGAACTGTGCAATCCAAAAGGACATCAGTGAGAGCTATGACATAGTAAATAAGCTAGGAAGAATAAAATCTATTTACAAAGTTCACAGAAAGAAACTTAAAAATTTCTCAGTCTAAAAGAAAATAAGAGAAAAAAGTGTAAGTTTACATACAATGGCCGTTAGCTGAAAAAAGTCATTGTTGAAGAAAACATCTTCAGTGTCTGACTTCAAGGACAACATGTTTTACACATTTAGGTGGCAGAACTCCCATAGCAAATTAGGAGTCTAAAATTAGGAACAAATTGTCCACTTGACTATTTCTAATTGAAGATTATTAAATTCTGGAAATGCTTCTGCTTTTAAGCTTATGACCTCTGCTGCTGGGAGCATAATTTATGAAGGGAACAATTAGCTGCCCTATTGAGGACATAAGAAAGTGAATAACCAGGCAAACATTCCTCATATACAGTCAGTAGTGGAGCATTCCTTAGAGAATCAGGCCTCAAGTGTCTAATTAAAGCAATTTGTGAAAGCCCTTACCTTAGAGCTCATGGAATCCTATGGAAAAAATCCAGAGTGTTTTAACCACTATCAAGCAATGACTGCAAATCACAGATTATTACATGACTGCTCTAGATTATGCTTTTAATGTTGGCACCATCCAAACAGATAGTAAATCTGAAAGAAAAAAAGTGTTTTATCTCAATTTTCTCTTTTAGGAATATAAGTATTTCCCTACTGTCATATTGAAAGATACTAGCATGGGAGTTTGATTTTTCTTTTAAATATAGCAAAGGTAACTGTGAGGAATACAGAAACATTAGGTTAATTTTTTCAGTTGGAGGGGCATGGCCCATGTAAACAGGCATAAACTTTTCTTGAATCCCTTAACGTAAAGAGATTGCCTCTAAGTATGAAAGTGGTATTAATCTCAATGCCTCCTCTGCTTTAATTTTTCTTTAGCAAATCAAAAAAATTCCCATTAGTTCCAAACCTTGTGAATTAGTTTCAATTAAGACTGACCTTTTTTCATGTGGGGAACTGCAATGTGCATATAAATTTATCAGTGAATGTGAAAGGTTTAATGAACTGCTGTCTGTCATCTCTGTTAATCCTGTTTTGCTGTTGATACCATGTGAAAGTTAGGACCAGCCCAGAGAGAATACAGCACACATAATTTTTGCAGAGAGAGCAGACTTCTTGTACAGGCTCTTAGAAAAAGGCATGGGTAAATCCAGATCTGAATCAGAGACCAGTGCAGAGCAGAAACACACCAGTTTTTCTTTTTGAGCCATGGTGTACTCCTTTGAACTTCAGATATTGCATATGCATTTTAGATTAGTTCTACTTCATCTTAGAAAAGTTGGTAGAAAAAACAATGGTAATGCCTGTAAAAAAGTGCAGGAGTGTGGTAAAGAAGGCAAGGCACTTTCTCTAAATTTTTGCTTAGAAATGACAAATTCAAGTGTATGACTAAAGAATGCTTAGTTAAAGTTACTGAGTCTCGTGTGCAGTGCTGGCTCCCTCACCCCCTTGCTCTCTAACCATGGTTCCTGCTAACAAGGTAGTAGTAATAAGAAAAATAGGAGAAAAGTAATAAAGAAGATGAAATTAATGGAACACATAATCAAAGTTATGGAAAAACTGACAAAGATACAGCTTTTCTGCCTGAAAATGAATGCAGTGTGGTATAACAGAGATTAGAAGTTGTTGGAGGCTAGAAGTCAATTGAGAAAATAATGTTTCCCCTGTTCTTAAATTCTCCTCTGGGTATCTGCCTTTAGTTATTGTCTGTGACCTAATACAAGTACCTGTAACTAAAATGCAAACTATTCTGATATAATTTTTTTCTAGAAGGAGACAGAGTAAAGAAGCACACTGAATTATCGGTAAGAGAACTACAAATCTGTTTTGTAAATTATCTGTTTTTGTGTAAGCAGATCTGTAGTAGGATTAATCCATCAAGCATTTTAGAAGTGGGAGATTATAGGGTCTGCAGACAGATTTCACCTAATCTGTAATTTATCAGAATTACAGCCCCGGTTTTGTGAATTCCCCTGTGGCACTGGCTAGTTCATCTTTCAAGGCATGAAAGCAGTAAGAGGGAAGCAAAGTCATATTGCTGCCCCACCTGGATTTGCTGTTTGGCTTTAAAGGGTGAATAGTGTAGTAGCCTTTCAAAAAGCACATTTTTCTTGAGCATCAAGGGAGCCTAGGAGTTCTCTGCCTTTCTGAAGCACAGGAACCCATGGATCGCATAAGACGCTTCAACTAAATGCAGTTAAAAATGCATATTTAGCTTTGTTTTGACACAAACCTATCAGCATAAAAGGTAATGTTGATATGAAAGATGCTGTGGAGCACTAATAACCACTTTAACCCAGGTAAAATACTCAGAAGAGCCAAGAGTGTCAGTTGGGCAATTCTTGCATACTTTGCACGTATAGGCATGTCATTTGGGGTTTAATAGACACGGAATGGAAATGTTGCTATTTCTGTTCTCTAAATGCCTTAAAATAAGCCCATTTGCAAACACCTTAATTTTGCTTTATTTATGCAATTGTAAAGGTTAACAGTCGTAGCAGTGTATTGATTTTATTGTTTTGGTTCTTTGCCACTTTAAAAAAATCACTCAAAATTGTTTCTTCCAAAATAATAGTTTTGTGATTAAAATTTTTTGGTCTGAAGAGGTAAGGGAAAGCAAACAGAAATTTTTTACTATTCATGAGGAGTCTGCATTGGTAAAGCAGTATGTTCCTTATCTATTGATTTAAAAGATCAAATGAGGTATTCAGGTTACAGTTCTGTTTTGAGTGCCTCTCAACTGCAACTTGGTGTTTCCAAATATATTTCCAAGGTCTGAATTTTTTCCCCAGTCAAAAAGTTACAATCCAATCAGGTCTTAAATCTCAATGATATTCAATTGTATGTATGTAGCATCATTGATTTCTGTATTTCTTAGCTAAATCTTGAGCTTTACTTGACACTTCTGCTTCATATTTGTTTCAAATACAGTTGCTGTCACAAGTTTTGAAATATGGGCCAAACCTACTCTTTTTTGGACTTGAATCTATATTGCTTCTGTCCAGCTCCTTAGGCATGCTCTACCATCACCATCAATATATTATGTGTGACAGAATGTGAACCGCTTCATTTTCTTCTGAGATCTCATTCACCTTCCTTACATCATAAAGGAAAATAACTCATACTCTCCTCTTCTGAAGCTGTCATCTCAGTATTATGTTTTAATATCTCTCTGCTTTTTTGCATTCACTTATTAATGTTGCTTTCTTTTTTTCTAAAACAACTGGTTAGTCTATTCCTGCTGTCAAAAGTTCTGCTTAGTGATCATGTGAATTTTCACTGCAGTGTATTCCTTATTTCACCTATTGCCATGCTATTTGAACTCCAAACTATATGAAATATTTTCAACTGTACTTCTATTTCTTGAAGCTTTTTGATTTTTGGCAACCTCTTTATTACAGCTCTTATTTAATATACACAGGTTATTAAACAGAAATCTACAGTACTCCACTCAGTAGGTTGATAATGTTAAAATATTATCTCTCCCATATTTTTTTATACAAGGCAAAAGAACATTCCCTGTAATTTGATTAGTCTTGGTGTCCAGCCCTTGACAATGGATGCATGATCAAACTTATGAACATGTAGCCATTTTTGTTTTCTACATTATTCAACTTGACCATATAAAAGTAACACTGTACTTTGCAACTGCTGAGGCTTTTCTAAGTGTGCTCTATCTACTGCAGTATCCAGGCAACTGACAATTCAAGAAACTGAGTCCCAGAATATTTCATTATGCTAATATAAATTTATTTTGGAAAAGATGATCGATTTTTATTTTTACAGTGAGTATACAGCAATTGAAATTTCATCATTTAAAACAAACAAACAAACAAACAAATAAACCCCAAACCCACCAAACCCAAACTGTTCAATTAGCCTGAAGAACAAATAAAATAACTCTTAACATCTCATCAGAGTTGACTTGTCCAGAAATTGCAGAAGTAGATATTTGTCTCCAGGACATAGGTTTGGCAGTCAAGGTATAACTACTCTTCTGGCTCTTTCTTAAACCTTGTTGTGATCTTAGGAAATATTTTGTAATTTTTTCTCTGTCTATAAAGTGAATATAAACATAAACCTTTCTGTAAAATGTCAAATGGTGTACTGATGGAAAGTGATGTGTTAAAGCTAGCTAACTATTATTCAGATTATGTATAACCTACCATTTATTATTTTATACTTCTCCACACACTTACTTTTCTGCATTCAAGCTAACAGCAGCATCTTCCCTGCCTACCAATCACATTGGCAGGACAGCAGAAATCTCATTTTTGCCTAAGACTGGGATAAAAGGTCACTGCTAAAGCAACAGTACAGGCTAGAGAGCAGAGTGTGCTGGAAGCAAAGGAAATGTATTCCATGATCAGCAGTCTCCCAGCACTCCCAGGAGACCCTGGCAGAGTATAGGTCGTGGAGCCCCAGTCAAATTTTACAACACAGAATGGAAGTTGCTCTCAGCTGACAGTAAATTACATTATTTTCTGCTACAGGTTTGTGTGTGAGGGAAAGTTGGATGAAGAGTGACTAATTCCAGCTCATGTTTTTCACTAGCATATCAAGAGTTTCTGGAGCATGCAGCTGAACAGGGCTCTACTGTATCTCAGCATACTACTGATAGGAAGAGTCTGGACCTAGAGGGCTGGTTACAGCCAGCTTCACCTAACCACTAGACATGATCTAAAAGCAAAAGTTCAAGCCTCTGTTAATAAAAGGACATCTTCCAACTCCCACTACTAATCTGAAAAACTGCTTTTAAATGTGTGATTCAATTGCCTTCACATAAGCATTTAGTGCTCCTCGATGTACTACGGTACCCTAGAGGCCTTCAGCTGCCACTCCAGATGGCACAGGAATCCCAAAACCCATAAGCCTAATCTAACAGTGCAGCAGTAGTACCTCAAATATCCTAGGGAACAGAATCAAGTCCCATGTATTTTTCCAAAATCACTTGTCATTTTAAAGGAAGAAGGAAGTGCAGTGCTAGTTTCTAACACAGTGGTATATTTGGTCTAGTATCAGTCACATTCAGAAGATACAGCTGAAAGCAGAGCTCAGAGGGGCATCTTTTGACCCTCAGCATGGTTTACATTACTGCATGATATCTTCTTCTGAGTAGTTCTATCTTTACATTTGTCTCAAAATGAAGCTGTAGTTTTCATTTAAAACTGTAATGCATGATAAAAGTCTAGCAACCTGAATGTAATAATTTAAACAGAAAGGCACCGATGTATTTATGGTAACACAGTATCATACAATTTTTGTTATAAAGAGGTGTACACTGAACCAGCAGGAAGTTCCCTTATCTTAAACAGAGGTATTCAATTAAATAGCAGCAAGTTGCTGTCATGTCTAGAAACTGAAGAATAGCTACATGCCTGTCATGTCTTTGTCCTGTGCTAGAGAAATATGTGTGAATGCATCTGCATGCATTACATTTGGGACAAATGTGTATGTGATTTTTTTGGTGCATGCTTTTTAAAAAAACAGATAGAAATATTTTATAGTTTAATTTTGAATAGGAATTTTTTCAATTACTAAGTGTCCCAGTCTGACTTAAAGTAGTTTAGCATTTTAGACACTGATTAGACCTTTGAAGTGAGAACAATTATTGCTTAAAAGTTAGCAGACTGTTAGATACTTTTCAATGCCATGAAGTAAGTTTTTAAATAAAAAGTATATAATAATAAGAATAAAAGTTCTTAGTAAAAGAAAAGCCCATTTCTGGCAAAACTTTTCTCCATTCATCTGTACAAAATCTGCAAAAGTGGTTAAAGAAATCTAAGATGCTAAAAAAACCCTTTACAATGTCACAGCTGGTACTTTGGACTGAGGTAATAAGGCTGAATGACTAAAATTTATCAGATATGCAAAAGTGCCTGACTATTAGCACAGGATTATTTATGTTGCTTTAACTACTGTGTTTATTTGTGGTTTCTAACAGTTAATAATTTCTTTGTACTTTTTGTATTTTTAAAAGCTGTGTCGTGCATCAAGAAATTATATTGTGCAACGAAATCAGTTCTGAATAAACAAGTAAAGAGTTTAAACAAGTAATGAATGTTCATTTCTGAGGTTAGCTTGCTTTTCAGCATACTGTATTTTCTGTAGGATAAACATACATATGATTTTATGTGATGATAAAATGACATCTCTTCTCTTGCCATTGTGTTTCTCAACGTTTTTAGTAAATGCCAAGTTAGGGGATCAGTTATTCCAGTAGACTTTAAAAAAAAAAATCATTAATAGAATAACTACTTGTTGAGAGGGAAAATAAAGTGATTTATTTTTACCAAAAAATCTGAATGTTGAAAGACAGACAGAGCCCAATAAAAGTGGGTGAAGTGGAATGTTAAAAAATAATAAAAATAATTGATAAGAAATGAAAACAATTTTCAAAGTATTATTTTCTTCTAATGTTATGTAAACATTTCAAATCCAAAACAGATGTAACTATGCCAAACCAATTTCTGTACATCTTTTCCTTTCAGCAACTTGGAAAGTGATGTGTTTTCTGCTTAATGAAAATGAATATTGGTTCAAGAGTAGAAAAGCTATTTCACATGGCTTAAAATCTCTGAGCTTTTCCCCATCTCTGAATGATTGTACAAGAATTAACTGAAACAGCATTAACATAAAATGGTATTTGTGCAAAGAAATCTGATAAAAATTGTAGATTATTGATAAAGAGAGCTAAGTCGAAGGTTAAAGCTCAAGTGGACTGGCTGTAGAACATAAGTAGGATTTAATCTTAATGTATGTTTTAGTAAATAAATTGGGATCCTTACAAAATTAATCTTGACAAATTGACATATTCCTGCTGGTCTTCCATGGGCAATAATTCTTTTGATTGTTTTATTTAATCCAGTGTGAATTCTGAACAGAATAGCACTGGGGAAATGCAGAGTGTGGTAGTAGAAATATTTCTTAAAATTTATTCTGGTTAATCAAACCAACAATGGAGATTAATTAAGAAAAAAATGACTTTTTTATGCATCTCACACACTCCACTTCCATAATCAGTCAATATTCTTCTGTTGAACTCTTCTTATACACAAAACTGCATATTTAAAGTTTTTGTTTATGAAACTGATTTAATGAATAAAAATAAATGTATGTATATGTAAAATAGCCTGATAAATATTGTACTTAAAAATTTATCAGTTCAAGCAAGCACACTGAAAGGAGATGCTTGATTAACATTCCGGACAAAATTCTAAGTCACTGTAACTTTGCCATTTTACTTTCTTTTTTTTAGTTTAATTTATTTTTATCAATTTTTTTGGTAAACTGGGATTAAAAAATCTGCCTTTTGAGTTGTAAAAACCATTTTGTATACAGAAGAAATAGGGAAGTCTAAAAAACAGAATTTACTAAAAACAGTACTTAAATGCATGTAGATTGTCTGTGGATATTGAATAACATTTCCCACAAAGAGACCAATTTGAGTGCTTTTGGAGTAAAAATATCAGAACTGAATGTAAAGGTGGAGATTGAACTGGGACAAGTTGCATGTATAAAGAGTATTTATAGTGCATGGAATCTTCTAAGTTGAGCATGTGAATATTTTCTCTCACATAAAATCAGGTAAATTACCTACATTGTGTAGAATGACATGCAGTCATCCTTAGATACACAAGAGTAAATTAACAAATACTGATAGTTCCAAAATTATTCTAGATTTTCAAATTTACTTAATCTTGGCAAAATAGACACCAGTATACTTCACATTTGAAGCACATATGCTACACGCATCAAATAATTTGGATTTGCAAGTTTCATTTTTCTGCATTGTCTTAATTGCATTAGCCCATGTTGTGCGTTGCACAAATGAAGAAGATAATCTCCCCCAGCGTTCATATGGCCACTACTGAGCCTGTCGTGTTTTCATAGCCAATGACTGTTCAACATCACAGTCAACATCATTTGAAGTCTATTTCACATTGGCATTTAAATCTTGTCAGGTGCATCACACTCCAGAAGTACCTGTTTCTTTCACTGGAATGCTAGAATAGATGTTGGCTGTGCTGTACCTGCCCTTGCTTCCGAGCAGTGATTCTGAGTTTTGTGAGTGGATCTGAAGTTACGTGCCAACCTCTGACTCAGCAGAGATTCTACAAGACCTTTATGACTTGAGTGTTTGGTACATGTCCTGTCCAAGCGATCTGGGTATTTTCAGTATCTCAGAATGAGCCCACAGGACTTACTGCATGCACACAGGCTGTTCCCATTGCATATATCAGGTTGAAGAAATCCAAGATGCTAAAGCCCCATGATATCAGCCAGGCGCCTTGTCTGCACACGCACAGAAAATTTTTCTGGCATTTCCTGATAAGCTGCAAACTCTGTATCACCTGAAGCATTGGACATCCCAAATAAATATCTATGTTGCCATGTTCTTCTCAGGCAAAATTACCAAAAAGAGAATTTACAGAATCCCAGAATCACAGGATGGATAATATTGGAAGGGACCAGAGAGCCATCTGGTCCAACTTCCCTGCTCCGGCAGGGTCATCCTAGAGGACATTGCACAGAATTCCATTCAGACTGTTCTTGAATGGTACTGGGGAAATCTAGAACTTTGTTAGCTCTCATATATTTCCTGAAAAGCACACCAAATACAGATATTTCAATTGCACTCCAACTTCTAGCAGTGATTTCTCACAATGCAATATAAATATAATTGCATGCATATAACAAGAAGGGAAGGATTGGTCTTATGAAAAAGTAGTTAAGGTAGTCATAAGTCCTCAGAACTAATTTTTCAAATTGGTTTTATGAACCACTGGAGCTGAAAAGCCTCAGAGATCTCTTTGCAATTTCTTGGCAGAAATAATACAGTTGGCGGAGTCTAATAAAACACAAGGTATCTCAACTAAGTATGAAATTGTTGTTATTATTAGAAAATCACTGTCTGTCTGGTTGGGCATTATGTGCAATAAGCTATAGACTACTGGTGTAAAATTCAGCATTATAAAGAATTTCTTGAAAATAGAAGAGCCAAATATAGTCTACATCATCAATATTCATAACTAGAGACAGAAACCTTTAAGGTCTGAACACTTCAGTGTGAAAGCTGAAAGAACAAACAAATGAATCTGTTTACTTGAAAGAGTAAAAAAGCATGCAAGCAAGGTGAAATCCTCATTTAAATTCAGATACTGAGGGATAGTACAGTAGCACTTCAGCTATAATTTAAAGCACTTACTATAAAGTGATTGTGTGCATCATCTTAGAAGCTATGCCAAGATTATGTGAGTCAGAAAGAGCCCACTTTTCTGAAAAAGAACAAAAAGGGTACAAGAAAGAAATTGCCTCTTTTCTTTGTTTTGCAAACTTTACTTTTAGAGCCTTAAGTGGTCTTTGCATTAAGGGAGATCCATGGAGCCATAGAACATCCAGGTAATGCAGACAAAGAATTTCTCTTTGTCCAATACACTATTCACATCTTTATGTTAATCACTTAAAAATAATGTCTGATAGATTAATGCTTTCAATTAATTCTGTGAGTTAAAAATGTGAAGTATTTGTATCATAATCAAAATTACTCTAAAACTACACATTCCTTTTTAAAACCACAGGTATTCCTTTTGCTTCTAGCTGCCTTCAGTGGATCTATATAGCTATGTAGTGAAAATTAACAAGAAATTGCAGTTTATGTTGAAATACCATTAGGACCGCAACAGAAATTTTATTATAATTTTTGTTTGATTTAAATAGGTCAATGAAGAAAGAATAATTTTCAGGAAATGGAAAGTTAGAAATTATGTGACTTCAAAGAATTGCAGTCCTGGAAAAGCTATAAAACATATGGTTTTTCTTCAGGTCATTTTTAAATTTAGACACAGTGGGCAGATCGTTGACAGTCTGAGCACAAGTTGTTCTGGGAGGGGAGCCTCTCTGGCTGTGCCTCCTGTGCCAGGCAGGAATACTTTTCACTGTATTCAGAAGTCCTTTTCCCCCTGATTACTGTATGGGGTACCTGGCTGGATCACCCTACATGTTTTGAATACATATACTCTAATTTTTGAGGGAAGCTGGAATATGTGTATGTCTTGGGGAAGTACAAAGGAAAAAGAATACACAGGTCTTCTTCCAGAAGCTGAGAAGCATTTTTGTGTTACAGAGTTCTCTTTTCTCTTGTGAAAAGCCAACTCTCCAAAACAAGAAGAGGATATGATTAAAATCCTGATAAAGATAAAAGGTATTAGCTATTACTGTCATTATTTCAGAGTCAGCTCTTAGGGATAAAAACCATCTGGGTCTCATATATGAAATCTGAAGTGAATGAATCTATTTGAGCAATTTGTTAGATGAAACTGGGGCAGTGACAACAAAAATAAAAGGAATATGCTACCTCCCTGCTGTATAATACCCAGCATGTCTAAGAGTAATTTGTCATTTTTTCCCCTTGGGAAATCAATACTACATGAAAGGGAAATTCATATCAACTGAAGAGCAATTTGTATGCCAGCATTCACCATATATCTTGAGATATAGGTAAGTCCTGCCAGGCATCAGCATGAAATAGCTTGTAGCAGAAAATAATTTTCAGCGTAGCAAAAGGCAGAAGGGATGTCTTTTATAATTTAAAGGGGAGGACTGTGTAAATTTTCCTTCTGAATATTGATTGCAGTTGCTTTGGGCAAAGGATGCATTCAGTAAAATATTTAGTTTGTTGCATTTGAATTTATATGAAGGTGAAGCCACATGCTACACAAAGGATAAATAGTGAGGAAATGTAGATTTCATAAGGCAACCCAAAATTATCTGTCAATTTTCTATACTTTTCTGTCTTGCTATATACTTATCGTATGTTAAGGTGAAGATCTTTGAACACTGCTAAGTGTACCAGTATCCAAATCATGCAGATTTAGTCCCCATTCACAGTAATTTGTTCCTTTCATGTATATGTTTAATTCTGATCAGCACACTTGTTTATTGTTATTAGGATAATGTTAAAAAACCCAACCACTGAATGCTATGGACTAATGGATTAACTTCATGATGTCCAGAAGTCTGCTTTACATAAATAAAAGAAACTTGGAGCAGGGTGGTAGAGTGGTGTGGTAATAGTTCTGTTAGATGTTCCACTCATAATTGATGCAACATATTCCTGCATTTCTTTTATAGTTCTGTTAAACAACGTAATATTGTAACATAATATTGTAAACATGTTCTGCTAAACAACATAATATTGTAAACACAATATATTGTACCATATATGTGCAGGCACTCCTACACATGCACAGACACATACATCAATGTGACAGAAAATATGAATTTTCTGAAAATTAAATAAAGAAATTTAAATTAAAAACTTAAAAATTTAAAAATTAAATTTAAATCAAGGAATAAGGAATACAGAATGTTTTTAAAACATCAAGAACATAAGAAAGCCCCAGATCTTTAAGGCAATTTCTGCATTTTTAGCTCACGAAGCACATACATGGTTGTTAAAAAAATTTCTCTAGGATAAATTTCTGCATGTAACCTACTGTCATAAAAGCATGGAGAGATATTTTAGTTATTGAAGTAAGGTTAACTTGGTCATTGATAGAGACAAAAATAGCTAGAATCAAACATTGTTACAGAGGATGAGACATTTAAATCTCACAAAGACGTTTGTGTTTGGCAAGAGACATGGCGTGAAGGGCATATCCAGGACTGAATACTAGTAAAAGTAGTTGTTCGTCTGGATTAAACAAAAATGTATAATTTGATTTGTCATATGCATAGTGAAGAATTCATTTGGTCATGATTTCAGGAACACTTGGAATTTTATTTTGTTTTGTACAACTGTGGCGTAACAGAGATTAGTCACAAGTTGGAGCTCTAAAACCGATCCAAAATCAAATCCTACCCCTAATACTGATGGGAGTATTTTTAATTGTGAGGCCTGCTGCACCACAATACACCATTGTCTTCTTCACTTATAATTTCCTGTTGGGCTTTTAGAAGAATTCTGCGTTATTTCACTGGGGAAGTAATGTGGTTTAAACATTTTGTAAAGCCTACAATGCTTTACAAATTGTAGGTAGATATTTTAATATGACTAGTTCTATTTTCTAAGTAGCATAAACATGAAATAAAACTGCGTTAAGGTCTGAGCAACATAAATAAATGTTTTTTAAACACTATACAAAACCACTTAGTAGTATTTCTCTAAAGGACCTAACATAACATTAAATAAAAGCAGGGAAATAAAAGAGAGTGCTATATTGCACCTGTTTCCTCTGTCATTCAGAATATAATATTTAGTAGTATTTCCACACAACTGGAAAGAGACCCAAGAAAAATAAATGCTATAATTTGAATGTGTACAGCACTTAATATAAGTGTGTCTTAGAAACTTTACAGAGTGGTTCAAATCAATTGTTAACATTCTTTCTTAGAATGAAAACCAAAGGAATACTGGAATAAATTTACTGGTGTGTTGTTTGGGTTTCTCTAAATTCATGTTAATAAACATCAGTTTTAAATTTGACATTAGGAGTAATATCTTCTACTATCACACCATTATTAGATGGAGTCTGAAAATTGCATTTGTTTTGCCAACACACCTAATGTAACACATGGCTAATTTCTAAGTAAAGGTCCCATTACAAGTATTTGTTGATAAATGAATATTATTGCAATTATTCAATTGAGAAAATATTTTGTGTTATATGTTTCCCTAATATCTTCTTAGGAAAAGTATAAGAGTGAAGTAAAAAAAAAAAATTGCAGGATTCTGTAGTTTCAAAAACTCACCTTTTGCATCTCTGCTCCTGATTTATCTACCCTGAGTGCCCAGCATTGCAGTGAGTCCAACTTCACATCACCAGGTGAAGGGGTAGCATGTTTGTGTATGCTTTTCAGGTGCAAATCAAAAGCCTGGTGTTGCCTGCCTTCTCAACACCTGAAGCCTAGGCTAGTACATATTCCAAACACGTCTCTAGTTAAGAGAAGCTTGTAATCTCTCTACCACCTCTCCCTTCCCCTTTCTCTTCCCCCACTCTCTTTAGTTCTCAGTCTTAGAACAGACCCAGAACAGAAGTTCACCCTCGCCAAAATTCCTACATCAGTGTGTCAGAGTGATACTGAGTTACGGAATCTCCTATGCATGTCTGTAATTTGTTTTAACTTATAGTAGCAATCAGAATACAGAGAGGATCATCTTGTGGCAGAAGTGATTAAAGAAATCTAGGCTCTGATTATTTTCCCCTGAGCAAGTAAATCACATTACACTTCATTTCTTCCCTTAGAAGACACAGAAAATATCTTTCTCTTGTGCTTTTTTATGAGAACTAAAATACAATTGTTGTAGAAGTGTAGAATAGTCCATACAGAAGACTGGATAAGTGTATGTCAGTGTGCTTGTGCATGAACACAAATATAAATATAGTGCTCTACATAGAGTCACGAGTTTCACTTGGCATAAAAGACACTTCAAAGGCTAATTGAAGTAGTCAGAATTACTCTCTTCAGTTGGGTTTTAATCAAGCTAAGTATAGTTTAGAGGACCAAATGTGATTTTACTAGAAGTAACCCTGTTTAAATGCAGAAGGAATTTCCACAGAGTGAAAAGTCTCTGCTATTCTAGGTAAAAAGAAGCAGAGGTTTGGGGAGCAATGTCCCAGCACTATGCTATCCAAATAACAGCACAACACATTTTGTAGAATGCACATTTATAGGAATATTTACAGTTGTATATACAGATACCTATGCACTTCATTTCCTCAGGCAGCAGGAGAAGAGTTGTAAGTTCTTTGTGCTGCCTTTTTTTTTCCCCACTTGCTGTGTTGCCACCAATACAGAGAGAATTAACAAAATGTTTTATGGGCATTTTTGATGAAACATGTTTTAAGGCTGCCAAGTTCATAGTCATTTGTGCCTTGAAGGCTAGATGAGAAAGATTGTCAAGGAAACACATAACAATGAGTTCCAAAAGAAAATGTTGCCTTTAGAAAATTAGGGAAATAGGAGCCAAATATCTACCAGGCTAATCTGTAATTGTTGTGGCTTTCACAATAGAACAAAACACTGCATGGATACCCCAGGTTTTGATGTAGAAAGTTTATTTGTAAGTGCTTTAATGAATTTTCAAGGAACATTAAGATGATGGGTGTCAAAAGACGGTTTTTACATCATGAAGAAATGAATGCAATCATTTTCTGAAATGTGTTCCAGCTAACTGCTTGGGTCATTTCTACACACATTAAAGATTTTTTATAGCAATAGTGTTATGTGAAGAACACTTTATTTTTTCAGTCCAAGCTGGAATGTGATATGATTTTATGGAAATTCTGTGAAGGCCATGTGAATTAATTCAGTAGGAAGGGATCATATATTTTACATACTTGTTGATGGATATTTTCCAGAAGTCTGTTAGTTTACCAGAGGTTATAGAATCACAGAATGGTTAAAGAAGGATCCACTTGTTGAGTCATCTGGTCCAATCTCCCTGCTCAAGCAGGGTCATCCTAGAGCACAGGATTTTTTTCCAGATGATTCAAGAATATCTCCAATGAGGGATACTCCATAATCTCTCTGGGCAATCTGTTCTGGTGCTTGGTCACCTGCACACCTTCCTCATGTCTGGGTGAAACTTCCTATGCAACAATTTCTGCCCACTGCCCCATGTCCTATTGCTTGGAACCACCGAGCAGAGCCTGGCTCCATCCTCTTGGCACCCTCCCTTCAGACACTGACAGACATTGATGAGGTCCCCTCTCAGTTGTCCCTTCTCAAGGCTGAACAGGCCCAGCTCCCTCAGCCTGTCCTTGGGAGAGAGATGCTCCAATTTCTTAATTATCCTTATTTCCCTCTGCTGGACCTGCTCCAGGTTCTACATGTCTCTCTTGTACTGCACACAGCACTCCAGATGCGGCCTCACCAGAGCTGAGAGGAGGGGCAGGATCACCTCCCTTGACCTGCTGGAATGCTTCTCCTAATGCACC
>VXAX01005627.1:0-87272 GCA_013399835.1 Leptocoma aspasia | reverse complement strand
CAGAGCCTGGCTCCATCCTCTTGGCACCCTCCCTTCAGACACTGACAGACATTGATGAGGTCCCCTCTCAGTTGTCCCTTCTCAAGGCTGAACAGGCCCAGCTCCCTCAGCCTGTCCTTGGGAGAGAGATGCTCCAATTTCTTAATTATCCTTATTTCCCTCTGCTGGACCTGCTCCAGGTTCTACATGTCTCTCTTGTACTGCACACAGCACTCCAGATGCGGCCTCACCAGAGCTGAGAGGAGGGGCAGGATCACCTCCCTTGACCTGCTGGAATGCTTCTCCTAATGCACCCCTGGTCACCATTGGCCTCTCAGCCACCAGGTCACACTGCTGGCTCATGGACAGCTTGGTGTCCACCAGAACCCCCAGGACCTTCTCCACAGAGCTGCTTCCTAACAGCTCAGCCCCAGCCTGTCTGGTTCCTGGGTTATTCCCTCCCCTGCTGCAGGACCCTGCAGTTGCCTTTGCTGAATTTCAGCTGGTTCCTCTCTGCCCATCTCTCCAACCTGCCAAGGTCCCTCTGAAGGGCTGCACAGCCCTCTGGGGTATTGGCCACTCCTCCCAGCTTTCTGTCATCAGTGAACCTGCTGAGGAGGCAGTGTTTATATACATCAGACTTTACGATATTATATTATACATAAAGTTTGAAGTGTTTAACAGAACAAAAAATTTAACATTGATATAAAGGAACCTTGGACATATTGCCTTCTTTACCCAAAAAATTTCCTGTTTAGAAGCATGCTTATTTGGCAAAGCAGTTCTAGAAGAGGATTTTTTGTTTGTTTAAGTACTCATTGTAAGAGTTGTTGGTGGGCAATTAAACTAAAATAACCTTTCTATTCATTGAGTCAGAATGGAACCCATGTCTTCCAATTAAATGGCTAAAATACTGTCAGGAGCATGCAAAGAAATCCAGCTGCTGCAAAAGATAAAAATAAAATCTTCATTTCCCAAAAGAGTTGATGTTTTAAAAATGAAAATACTATGACTTTTCTGCTTTGTTTAATTTTGCTTTTTAATATATATTATATACTAGCCCCCTGAGAGATTACCATTGGAAGGAAACAATTAAAATGGAACCTGGCCTAGAAAGAAGTCTTTTGACTGAAACATACAACTCTTTTTTCAACCCACTTTCAAAAGTAACCAAGCAGTATCTTTTTTTAGATACCATATTTAGGTTGCAAATACAGCACACAGGTTCAGCACAAGGAATAAAATCAGCTGGGAAGGCAATATACACAAATTAGAAGAAATTGACATATGGAGAAACACCTACATTGAACTTCTAGTGTTTAATTCAGTGTTGTTGTCACCCTTTCTTGCATCTAATAAATCTGAATCAATATGCATAATCATAATTGAGATCCACATAACTGGGAAGAAGTTTTATACAACCAATCTCTAATCTCTAATCCAAGGGGGACCCTAGCGGTTTTCTGGAATGAATATTTGCATGTCAGCCCTGCAGGCTGAGTGTGCAGAATCAGCCACAGGAGCCTACATCTTTTTGCCATCCAAAAGACTTGAAGAAAGATGATGTAACAATTGCTGGACATTACATAATCCATACATTCAGCCAAATCTTTTAGAGCAGCTGAACCAGGAGGCCTTACAGATTTTGTAGCCAATAAAGTGGTGATACAATGTCGGTAACTTCAGAGCTGTAATTTGTCAACTGTCTAACTCTATGAACTGGTAGTCTGAGAGCCGTGAGATATGGAAAGTTCACAGACCAGCATTTAGGCTGTAGGATTTTGGTCATATGTGATTTCAGTTAAATAAAGTCAGTGGGAAAAGCTCTGGCCTTTTGGTCTTCCACTGTATGACAGCATATATTGATTTAGTACTGAAAAGAAAGGACATAGAAAGCAGATTTTGCAGTACCAGAAATTTTTGTGTCAAATTACTCATTTTCCTCCCCTTACTGCAATGGAGGTGGGATTAGGTTTGGCACTGTAAGGCATGTGATGGCTTCACACTGATTATTACCTCCTGTTTTCATTCCTCCCCTTTCACCTTGTGACATATTTAGGAGAAAGGTATATCAGATACCATCAGAATGTGAGACTAGGAGGGGAGCATGAGCCCTCTAAGAACTGGTATATGGAGCAGTTGTCCAAGCAGCTACCACTCGATCACAGAGGCAGAAATGTACTTGTATCCAGCTGGACTATCACGCTAAGCTTGGTCTCATCCATATTTGGGGTTGTTTTTGATGACACAGCTTTATTTTCTTGTTTTGTCCTGAGTAACCATGACTTCTCTGTTGTTGTTTCACTCAAAAGCTGGAATTGAGGGCTTTAAGAAGTTGATGTGCTTGTGTAAAGATACTGACTTTGCTCACACTCTACCAGCCAAAAAGCTGCTTTACTCTTCTTTTTTTAAAAATAATTAATCTAGCTTAAAAATGGATTTGTGTTGACATCTATTCTTAACAATAGGGATAGAAACTCAGAATGAACAGCTGTTTGGACAATCTTGGATGAAAGCCTTTCCCTAGGCAAACACAGTAGATGCACAGGCACATGCAAGGGCACATTGCTGCCGTTATTGATGCCCATCTGTCAGACTGGCGTGGTGCCCACTCAGAAGCTGAGTCTAAACAAGGTCTTAGTGATATAGGCTCTGCCTCCTCTATGACAGTACTGCCACCTGGGTGCCAAAGAACTTTTCACAATAGCTTCCATTTTTAGGTAAAAAGAAAAGTACTGTTTTTAAAAGGAGGAAAAGATTAAATATAATCAAATGGAAAACTTGTTTTACTTTCAAACAAATATGGTGTAATGAATGACTTTATGCATGTGTGTGCAGTGTGTGAATATATCTACACACAGACATTTATATGTAAAATAACGTTGTTATTGCCTGTTGTGACAGGGTCTAGGGTTACTCGTTTTCATGAAGAATGAGAATTTTTCATTCACCAGGCAAGTGATCTATAGATTTCACAGAATTTTAGGGAAAGGGGGAATTCAGAATATTTAGCAGTTTTACTTGGAAAGAGTTTACTTACAGAAAAGTGGTCACATTTAAGTACCTAAGGAGACTGATTCTTTCTGCCCGTGGAAATTTTTCAAATGAAAGAGGTATTGGATTTCAAATGCTTTTGAAATGTCCATTCCTTACCTAGTGTTTCTGATGGACCCAATGTCACCAAACACCTAGCGGTAATCTTTGCTAGGCAGTAAATGGAATTCCAAGTAATTCCTACTGCCATGCATAATCTTCCTCCAAGCAGTTAAAATGACCTTAACTGTTGTATGCAGTATTACAGCGGCAGTGTTTCATGTCCTGGGAAAACTGAACTTATTTTTCACACAGAGTATTCTATTTAATTATGTTTTCTTCAACAGAACTATTTATTGTTGTATTTCATCGCAGTCTGGTAAATGAGGTGTGAAGTTTTATGCCATGTCTAATAATATTCTGTAAAAATATGGGTCAGTTTTTTTTTTTTTTTTTTAAATGGCTATGACTCTAAGTATGAAAGTGATTCTGGGTTTGGAATACTAGGCTACTGGCAATCTGCCCTGGAAACCTCACTAATGAGATTAATAAGAAATAACTTCAGAATATTCTAGCTTTATTTTCCTGTGTAATGAAATCTGAGTATTTTGCCTTTAAATGCATACACGTTTATTATTATTAGAATTATGCTTAGTTGTGAAGAAGAATACCATGCAAAAATTACAGAGGTCAAAATTAATTTTAACAGTTGTGAAATAGAAATATTACAAAAAAAGTCACCAGGTGGCAATGTTACACAATCTCTTCCAAGTTATTTTTGGAGTGTAAGCAAATAGTGTGTTTCAGAAAGATGTGTTCACTTTAGACTGTAGTTATGAAAGACTCTTGCACTAACTGCAATTCACTCTGAAGAGAAAACTTGATGAGAATCAGAAATATTTACCATCTTCTTGACTTCTGATTAGAAGGCATCGTTGAGGCAGACCTGGCTGTGGATAAGCAGAGAGCGTTTTCTGAGCTGTGTGGGTGGCAGACACACCTCGTGCCCTACAGGCTGCTCAGGTCACACAATGTAGTTTTGACACTACCAACCCACCTCCTAAGTGGACTAACAGGGCAGCTGTATGAACTGGAAATCCTTAATGTGGGGTTAGTTTTACTAAGATAAAGTACAAAGAGCTTTCCAGAGTCCAAAGAAAATATTCTGTCACCGTTCTTAGTTCTCTGCATTGTGAGAGAGCTACGTCACAAAAAATAAGGCTATGTTGGAATACAGGGATCGGCTTTTTACCAACCGCTAGTAGCAACAATGTCTCTGAATCTGCTGTAAAAAGATAATAAAGGTTTAGTTAGTGTTTCAATAGGGAGAGGTGGTTCATATGTGTACAAGCAGGAAGGACATGCCCCCCACCCAGCTGGTGAGAAACTGTCCATCCTGGCTTTGTGACCAAAGATTTCAATTTCTTGTATCTGTGCAATGGAATTAACAAATATCACACTAGATTAAAAAAAAAAAAATCCAAATCCAACAGGGTTGGGGTATTTTAGATTATTTTCAGCTCGCTTTTATATTTAGTCAGTTGCATTTCTAGGCATAAATTGCATCCTTTTTTTATTATTCAAAAGTCATAGAGTACTTGTCACAGGGAAGGTAATAAACATTAGCTTGTGGCCATCATTTAAACATCTCAGATATCTGAAAATATTAGTACAGAAGATAATTCAATATGGTCCTGAGAAACATAGATGGAACTATGTGTAGAATTCAACTGGCTTCTGAGTTAACTGATTCGAATTCAACACCAAATCTTATGGGAAGATAGATTATGGATTAGGATTAATTTGCATAATAATATGAATATTATAATTTACTGTGTTGCTGTAAGCTGACTTCAAGTAATATAAGCAGTGTAATCAATGCACAAAACAAATGGGGACAGTTTGGGCCCAAGTAGACCCAAATGACCTAATACTTGGGTTTATATACCTGTTTATCAGGCATACAAAAAATTTCACACTGCTTTCATTTGCCTCTAAGGTAACTGAATTTCTGTAAATTTTCATCAGAAGCAATTGATGTGTTTTGAACAGCTATTTGCTGACTGTAAGGATAAACTCTCATCTCTAGCTTGTGGTAAGGCTACTGACAGACTGAATCAAATAATCCAAAATTACATAATAGATTAGTTAAATTAATGAAAAGAATATTTATCTTAGAAAATATAACATTTATTATCTTCTCTTATGGACCTGCCACTTCTGAAATAATACAGTCATGATTTCCCAGCCACATGTACTGCTCAAACCAGGATGACCAAAATGAGTCTGAATAGAACATTACCATAGTTACTTTTGGCAAAATAAAAAGTAGGCTCTGGAAGAAGTCCAAACTCAAAGAATATTAGCTCTGCAAATAGATGTGGGAAATCCAACTTCTTGCATTCTCCAGACATTCGCAGATACAGTTTGTGAAATATTGCTTTGTTTGATGCATGAAATTTTAGATGTCCTGGAATAGTGTGACAGGAAATCTTTATTTACCAAAATCTTGGCCACTATTTCATTTGAATGCTTTAAGTGGTTATTTCCCTGTGAGGTGCACTGCGAAATAATATTTCAAAAGTTAATACTTAGAGTTTAAAAATATCCAAAGAAATGACCCTGTTTTTTTAATAACTTGCGAAATCCATGGAGATAGTTGTGATAAACATCTTTGCAGCCATGATTACCACTTGTTTAAAATGTTGTTTCATCATATCTGTTTACTAGAATGTCCAAATGATCCTAGGGTTTGTGCAAAATAAATAGAAGGTCTCCAAATTTGTAATTTGATGGTAGAGCAAACTCCTGAATTACCTTTGGTACCTCTAGCATTGATCATTTTAAACAAAAGGGTGTTGCCACTACATTTTATCATCTAATACTAGTTATGTGATTTTCACAGCAGAACAGTCTACTTCATTGTTTTCATACCTCTACAATGTGCTTTCTTTGCAATAAATTGGAAGTTTCAGCTTATTCAATTTGCAGTACAATACTAAGGCCTACTGCCTTAGATGATTCTCATAATTTTCTTACCACAGGTTTCTTTTTTGTACTCCTACATACACATACACACATACCCCCCACAGTGTCATCCATCTGGAATTAACTTTAACATAAATCTGGCTTGGAGTCTAACTGTTTTAGAGACTATCTCTATTTCTCTAGCAGCTGAAATTAATAAGAATATTATGTCTGCTGAAAAATGAGACTTTTTGAAAGTAGGAACAGGGCATTCTCAGTGCATGTAGTTTATATTCAATCTACACGTGATATATGGATGTTCCCTTTTCGCAGAGATCGATCTGTTTGGAAAGGGACATTTGCCTTCATCAAATAATGACCTCAGAAAACTGAGATCTCATATAAAAAGAATATAAGTAAACCATGTTTTCAATGAAAAAAAAAGTAGAAAAATTCAATACTTTTCTATAAAAAGCAGTTAACTTTGGGGTTTATTTTTGGTCATATTAGAAACTAGAGCCAGAACTTGTACAGAGGTTTTCAACAAAATCCATCATTATTTTAATAGAACTAAAAGTAAACATAATAAAGAAATCTCACTCAAATAAACTTTTCTTTTCCAGGATAAGCATCGAAGTATTTGAAGTTAAACAGCTTATGTAAAAGTTTGAGATAAAAAAGTAGGAAATTGCTGTCCATATATGTCAGAATATACATACAATTATCACTTATACTCACATCAACAGATTCAGTTACAGGACTGATTTTTATGAGGTTTCCTAAACACACATACCCATTTATATTAAAAAAAAATCATATTTTGTGTGGGCTAGTGGGCAGTGTGGAAGGATACTATAGGGGAAGTCAAGCAGGGGCAATAAGAGCTGGTAGTTCCCTCAGCAAGCCCTTTCCCTGTGAATTACCTTTTCAAATGACAGCATATATATGCAGCATTTGCCCAGAGCTTTGTAGCACTAAATACAAGGATTACTATGACTTACTTTTATTGAAAAGCCAAAAAATAACTGCTGTGTGTATAAAAAAATCAATTAGTGTCATAAACATCACTTTACAACTGAGACTAGATTGCTACAATACCCTTGATGCTGTTCTGTTATGATTAGCACCCATGTGTGAAGAAGAAATGGTTTGCTTCAAAGACCCTAGAATATATCAACTATTGGCCTATTCAAAAATTGAATCACATTTCTTGGTTACAAACAAAATTTATACAAACTGCTATATTTGGTAACATTACTAACTTGAAAGAAATAACGTATTTCCTGTAAGTTTATTTTCAAAAATTTTTCATGGACACCCTGCAAAGGACTGAAATGTTATTGGTGCTGAATTTTATTTCTAAGTCTTTAAATTGTTGTCAAAGACAGACCAACAATTAACTGCCTGTCTCTGATCTTGGCATAAGACAGGGTTTAAAATATGTATAAATCAACAATATTAAAAAAATATCCATTGAAGTTTGAAAGTTGGTAGAAGAAAAAGTTTCTGCCTATGATAGAGATAGAAGTACATGGAATTTCACAGAACAATTACACAGAAGCACACGCCCCAAGGTTGAGGCACCAGATGTGAGTTCTGTAATTTGTGAGGGAAGATGTTTAATGTGGCCACTGCACAGAGAGTGTAAAGTAATACTTGAACTAATTACTTGTAGTTTACATAGAAGTCTATGAAGTGATAACACTAACTGAGTACATTTTGTTGAAAAATATTTATTCCACTCTGTGGTGGTCTGAAGTGAATAAATTTTATAGATATCACTCTGTGCTCCTGGGAATCGTACCATACAGATCCCCAAGACAACAGGAGAGCACAGAGCTGATTTTTCTATAATATCTTTGCATAATTTTTTCTTAACTGTAGGGAAACATATTTTCAGTTGGCCAAGAACCAAATGTTACTAGAATGTGAGATAAACTATAACAGGAGGGCTGCCAAGCAGCCCATTCCCTGTAATCCTAGTTTTAGAAGGAGACATGAAATAAAATTCAAGAAGCAAAAAACCAGGTTTTTAAGTATGAGATCAATATTTTGTGAAAAATTAAGAAAAAAAAATAATTGGACTACATGCATTTCTCTGGCATAGGTACATCTGTCTAATTTTTGTTATTCACACTCCTCTGTTGCTACATTGTATTTTAGGCCTTTGTAATCCACATGAAAGGAGGCAAATTATTTCACTAGCTGTCTTCCAAAGAAACTAGGTAAAAAATTAATCTGCTGCCAAGAAAGAACTTTGTTCCCAACAACTTACTGAAAGCCTAACTAACAGGGTCTATAATGGAAGCCTAAAGAGTATTTCAATTACAATAATAAAACATTTCAGTCATTGTGCAGAGGAGGAATACATTTATGCATAGCACCAGAAGTTTAAATTCTTATCATGTAGAGCACCTTTTAATCAGCTTATTTCTTCTTCACATATCTACAGAGTACAGAATTTTAAAATTAATCTGAATAATGTTTTCAAAACTGGAAGCTACAGCTCAAGTCTTTTGGTAGTCAGGATGCACAAGCATGTTTTAGAAATAAAATATTTAGAAATGCCATTAGGCATCTAGTGTCAAATGCACACAGGGACAACCTGAGGTTAGAAGGTTACTCCTAAGGTTTTCTAACTCCATATTCCTTCACTGTACAATTTTGCACGTAAATATGAGCCTTGGGAGCTAGAAAGTCTTGAAACTTAGAAAAAAAAGTGGTTTCACTTCCAGTGATGCAGGAATTCAATGAAGTTTGGCTTCAGAATTCATGGGTTGGAGAGAAAACTATACTGAATTCTGGTGTTCTTTAAGAATTCTTCTTCCTGTTAGTTCCCATTACCTTTAGTGTTCTGTGGCTCCTGTTCCTGTCTTCAAGGCCTCCAAGATATCTACATTCTTTGGTTCTTCCTTTCGGTGCCTCCAACTCTGTCATTTGAGGAACAGATGAGATTCAGAAACACTGACTACATATGCCCATGTTTGACTCATCAAGTGGGTCATTTGGCTCTTAATCATCTTTCTTTCCATGAAATTTCTTTCCATCTTCTTCTATATTAATAATGCTTTCCAATAGCTGTTCTAATCCCTCAGTTTCTTTCCCATTACAATATTTTTTCCTCTTTCTATTTCAATTTAATAATCTAGATTGCCCTTTTTTTTCAGTTCTTGTTATTAAGCTTTCCATCCTAGTCATCTTCTAATTTCTTTTAACAGTCAATACAGTCTATCCTTAACGCCTCTTAGTTGTTTGTATGTACTTCAGCTCATTATTCATGTTCCCACCTTCTTACTTCCTTGTTATAGTTTGCCTAGCTAACCTCAAATTCCTACTCTGCTCACTGGAATATATTTCTCTTTGCTGTTTCCTTCACATCTTTAAGCAACCACTTTCCTTACTACTCAGGTCTTTTTTCCCAGCCTGCAAACAACTTAAAGAAGATCTTTTAATCGGATAGGATCTTTTTTCTTACACCTTAAAAAGTATATGGGACTTTTGTTACTGCTTGTAGAACTTGTCAGAGTAATCTGAAAAACTTTACAAATTAAGGCAACCTTCTAAGTTTTTCAGTAAAGAAAGAAATGTAGCATATGTCATACTGAGAGCTCACACACTGGGGCAAATAGAAAACCTAGACATCCTCCCCCAGCAACTTAATTCCCATAGTCTGCTCTCTTTCTGACATAACAGTGTGCCTCCCTTCCTGCTAAACAGCAGTGGTCCCATGCCACTGGAGATATTTACAATAAGGCAAATGTATTACAGTAAAACTGGCTTATTTATTGCCAGCAGTGAAAGATCCTGTAGAGGTCAAAGAATGCCATTAACATTGAACTTAAGCATCTGATGGTTTCAGTGCTCCCCAACTCAATTCAATTTTATAGAAATGAACTAAACTTCACACAAAAAATATTTAGTAAGTAACATAGTGCAAAGTCTCAGACGCAAAATTGATGCAGCATAACAAAATGGATTTTATGTGCTGGAAAAAGGTACTTGGTGTCATATAAAACTTAAAATCGGACAATCTCACAGTTTTTATAAGACCAGTTGTCAGGAATACTTTTTAAATACATTGCCACTCAAATAAAATATTTACATATGCAGCATAAGATTCATAAGCATGCTAACCTTAATCATTTAACATAATCATACACTGCTGGAAAGCCTAGAAAGAAACAATACTGTGCTGATTGCAGTCAGGCCATTTATTAAAGTGCTAGTTGGTTCAGTAACACCCTTCCAATAAAATAATTTAATAGAAATCAAATATGTAAATTATTATCCTGCCCAAGACTTCTTCCCAAATCGTCTTGTACATGCCACAGTCATGCTCCATTAACAATGAATTAAGTAAGCATACGTGATTGTCAGACAACCAGAAGATTCTCAGAATTTATGAGAAACAATCTCTTCCTACAAGGATTATATGCACACAAGGAAGCGAATGCCTTGATTTGTCTCGCTGTGCATTCTGAGATTGAGTAAAATGTAACTCAAAATGTGCATCAAAGCAGTTCTGTAATTTCTCTTCTCACACTGAAGTGTAGAAAAACCAATAATAAAAGTTGCATTCTACCTTTAAAGAAAAGTAATGAAAGAAAAATTATTTTGAAATCCAGTTATTGCAGGTACTGAGGAGGTAAGATGTTTTGGTGCTAGTTTCTTGTTGCCTAGGAAAGTGTTCTGACCATTACCTTGTTAGCTAAAATTTCCTTCTGTGGCCGATTTACACCATAAGGAATGCATGTCTACAGTTTCATTGGAGACAAATCAGGCATCTCCAGAAACTCCACCTTCTTACTGGGTCCCAGATGGGATTAATTGGGATAAAAATGTCTAGATATTCAGTCCCTATGTTATTGTGGGCTACATTTTTGGACATAGATTTTAGATGTCAAAATCCTTTTACATATACAGCCCTTGAGATATTATATGTGATTGAAATCAACCACAGCTGATAATCCAGCAGCTAAATAAATTGTGGTCCTAATCTAAAATAACCAGACTGAATGACTAGGAAGCTTCCCTGCAGATTTCTGTGGATAAAGCCTTCTGAAAGGTTCAGTTGTTTGTGCCAAGTACTTTTAATTGTTCATTACCAAAAAAAAGCTGCTAGTCAGTGTTTCTTTAGCTCTTCAGTAGGTCTCTGAGGTTCAAATTATTTTGCATTGTATTTCATTGCATTTCACTATATTCATCACATGGCAAGTTAAAATTCGTAAACAATCTGCCTAGTTTCTTTCAAACAGTGACTAATAATGCTTTTATATATATATATGTCTGATAATATACACAATATTAATGAAATATTGAAAAGCATATTTTTAGCAGAAATCAAGCCAATATTAGGTTTTCTGAGTCGTACATAATTCTGAAGCATTTCCTTCCATTCCCCACTCTTTAAATGTGTTAATGCCCTTCACAATGCTATGGATTAATCTATGTCTAATAGTCCCAAAAATTTAGACTGTATGTATTAAAGCTGTTCAGTATGTTTTTGATTGCTTTTCTCTGCTTTGTTTATTATGCATTTAGGCATAAACAATTATTTCCAAAAGCTTTTTTGATTTTAGATGCATGTATTTCTTTGGTACCAACTCAAGTGATTTTCACCGAGCGTGAATTCAGTCTTTGGAGATGATTCAACTTACACCCAGAGACCAAAACAATCACAGTCAGAGTCAAATTCTGGAAAAATCCTGGGTTATTCAGACATGTCCAACTAATGCAAGCTTATTGCAGCTGTAGTAAACATGAACATTTGATCTGAAACCATGAGACTGAAAGGTGCATAACAACATACTTGGTTTTCAAGGCCAGATTGGGTGGGGCTCTGAGTAACTTGGTCTAGTTGAAAATGTCCCTGCCCACAGCAGAGATGTTGGAACTAGGTGGTCTTAAAGGTCCCCTCCCAACCCAAACTATTCTACAATTCTACGATACTTCCAAAATGGAAATGCCTAGAAAGACTTTTTGTCTTTCTCACTCTAGTTATTGATGTTTAGAAAGAATCTTTAATAAACTACATATTCTTGATACATAGTACAAGCTTGGCTAAAGTTTCACCTCAGTGATTGTCTATGTGATTAGAGCAGCGCCAGGCAGCTCCCTGGGATGTGGACCCAGTTTGGGAGGGCCCTGGTCAGGCAGGGCAGGGCTGTGGGGAGCAAGGGGCTTGCCCTGCTGCAGTGCCACTGATGCCACTGATGGACCTGGAGGGGGGCAGAAGGGGAAGAAGGTCTCAGTAGTACCCTCAGGGTCCTGGTAGCAAGTAGGGAAAGACAGAGGTGGTCACATGCACCCAAATTTACTGGTAATGCTCAGCATCTCTCACCTACTCTGCAGTGAAAGGTTACCTGGATTACCTGAAGCTCCATGATGACTTCTCATCTTTGCACTTTTTTGTGCTCTTTTATCATGTCTCTCACTACAGCCTAGTGAGAGATAATAGATTTATTACCTCCAGTGAGAGCTAGATTTACTAATCCCCTTTCTTTTAATAGTATTATAAGCAAGTTTTCTTTTATTCTATTTGGGATTCCTGCTCATGGGTACCTTCCTAGAACTTACTCAAAATGGTGTTCAGTGAGCCTAAAATGACAATTTCTGCTTTTAGTCATTTTTAATACTGAAATGGTTTTGTTGTTTATTATACCTCTAACACATGAGAAACTGACTTGCCACATATTTGCTAGTCATGAATTCATCTCATTTCTTTGGTAGCTACTTAAGAAGCTTTGACTGGAAGACTCCAAAGTTTTGCTAGCAAAGCTTACGTAATTTTTCATTAATGAGTTTGTGTGTATATTAAAAGAATGGATATCATAATTAACTACAGGTGGTAGCAAAAATACAGAGTTATAAATCAGATTAGGCTAGTTTTTTGTGTTTTGTATTTCACCTTAAACTTGTTGAGGTAGTCTCTGTTCATAGATTAAGATTTGTTGAATAAATATTTATGAATCACTGGCTCTGGCACCAAGTTTAATAGAGCTGGACTGGCACCGACAGCCATGACCTACGCTGCTCTTCAAAATAAACTTCAGTCTTCCAGTAGATCCTTGCTAGTGTTTCTCTAAGTTTCCTCCAATGTCAGGATGAATTAGTCAATATGTGATACTCTGAATCCCATGTAAGCCTCAAAACTGGGTCAAAAGTAAGCTGGCTCAGGCACAGATCTATGTTGAGCTGCAAAAGATGCACTTCTAGTGGCACTCCAGCTAATCAGCCAGGAGATAGCACAGGTATCTCACAGAGAAGTCAGCCATGCAAGCTGCCTGTCAAATGAGTTGGCTTGCATCAGTGAAGTAATAACTCTATAACCATACAGCAAAAGCAAGTTCAGTTAAGCTTCCACTGTCAGACATGTAAAAGAGTTCAAAATAATTCTGTTGTCACTCTGTTCCACTTTTGTTGGAATACAAGTATTGTTCAATCCGTTACTTCAGAGCGATGCACTTAACATTCCCATGATGAATTTAGGTAACATGACCCACGGGTTGGGGGAGGTGAACACACACACACACACACACACACACACACAACTCCCTGTTCCCTGATAGCTCAAACATTTCTGATTGAGCTGGCTTTAAGGTCCTCTGCTGGTTTTCTTTCCACCATAATACTGCTTCTCCATTCATATCAAATACATCTAATTTAGTGTCATTTTTAATGAAATATTCCCACTTTGCTGTTCAAACATGCGAATCTTGCAGAACTCTAAGAGGTTGTCTGCTGTCTTTAAGACTTTTCAACCTGCCTCAGTACTAAAGAGAAAATATAAACTTACCTACTGGAGTTGCTATCACATTGGTTCAAATTTTCTTCTCCTGGTTTTATTATATCCTCTAATTTCTCAACAACAAAAGTCAGAATTCTGACTTCTAAGATGTTGGATAGATGATTTTGACTTACTGATATATTTAAAATACTATCTTATATCCTAAAGAATATAGTCTGGTTTAAGTAACTTTATTTTTAAAATCTGGTATTTATAAACCATCAAAGGGCTGTTTCTCAGGAAATAGTCTTTTTATATGATGTCTTAGTATGTTAAATTCAAACAATGAATACATGGTTTCTTTACTTGTAACTTAGTGATTCAACTACGAATGGTTTTATACTGTTTGTTGTATATATTCTTACATGTTTTCAGTGAAAGAACCATAGAATCATTTAGGTTGGAAGAGATCATAGAATCCAACCATTAACCCAGCATTGCCAAGTCCGCCACTAAACCATGTTCCTAAGCACCATGTCTACATGTATTTTAAACACCTCCTAAAATAGGGCAAGAAATAGGAATTGAGGATCTACAGTTTGATAACCTTGTATGCTGAAGCAACTGGTTTGGTAAGTGAGGGGAGACCCATAGATATTGCCTACCTTGACTTCATAAGGCTTTTGACACCGTGTCCCATAAAATCATAGAAGCAAAGAATTGCTTAGAATGGTTTGGAACTAGGTAATCTTTAAGGTCCCTTCCAACCCCCATGTAATGGGCAGGGGGATCCCACTGGATCAAGTTGATCAGATGCCCAAAGAGAAGTTGATGAAGTATGGACTGGATGAACAGAGAGTGAGGACTGAAAACTGGCTTAAGGGCTTAGCTCAGAGGTAGTAGGAGTGGTAGGAGAGGTAGTGATCAGTGGTAGGAAGTTGGAACCACTAACTGGAAGTGTCTCCCTCGGGTAAATACAGTGAGTTCTATACTGTTCAAATTCTGCATTAATGATCTCGATCTGACAGAGTGTTCCCTCAGCAGGTTTGCAGATGATGGCTGCAACACCATCAGTGCTGGCACCAGGGTGATCTCAACAGGCTGGAGAAATGGGCTGATAAGAACATTTTGCAGGTCAACACAGGGAAGTGCAAAGTCCTGAACCCGGGGAGAAACAATCCGATGCACCAGGACGTGTTGAGAGCTGATCACCTGGCTGCATAAGGAGAACAGCCAGCAACAAACTGAGGGAGGTTCCCCTCCACTCCACTTTGGGGAGGCCACAGTTGGAGTACTGTGCCCAGTTCTGGGCTTCCTAATACAAAAGAGGCATGGACATGCTGGAAAGAGTCCAGTGGAAAACCTCTAAGAGAGAGCTGAGGTTCTTCAGCCTGGAGAAGAGGAGGCTCAGAGGGGAATCTCAGCAGTGCATAAGCATATCTGAAGGGAGCTAGTACAGGAGTGTCCAGTCACAGGACAAGGGCAACAGGCACAGACTGGAACACAGGTTTGGTCTGCATGTCAGGAAGCAGAGGGTGCCTGCACATTGGCACAGATTGCACATAAAGGTTGTGGAGTTTCCATTGTTGGAGACACTCAAAAGCTGCCCTGGGCAACCTGTTTGAGGTGGTCCTCCTTGAGCAGGAGGTTTGGATCAAGTGATCTCCAGAGGCCCCTTCCAACCTCAGCTGTTCTGTGATTCACTAAGCCAGATGCAGGGCATTTCTGGTAGATTGTAAGAGGACCTGCTTGTGGTTCACTGAATCACACTAATATTTATAAACCCTATTCAATTTTGATCAACTGGAATTTTCCAGCCAGATTTGTTGATGAGCTAAGATTTGAGGAAGCTTTAGCATCACTGATGCCATAAAAACTGTCTCTTTGGCTATTCTAAATATACAGTGTGAACTCCTGACAACTTGGAGGTTTGCAAGCCAGGGATACAGATGTAAAATAGAGACAAAATGAGTAAGTTGTAGTAAACCTGTCAAATATCTTCTAGGAAACTCTAACACAAACCAAGTTTTATCAGAAACAATTCATGTATTTTAAGAAAAAAATGTGTCAATATTTCACAGACTCCTTTAATTTCATGTAATGAAAACACAGCATATTCCCAGCACTGTATTTCCTGCTGAGTGCCTTTCAAGAACTGTAAACCTTTCCTCCGTACTTTTTATCCTCAGAAATAACCTCCCTGATTCAGACATATGTTACTACTAAAGTAATCACATCTTGTTCCACATCTCTTCTATAAATTAACAGAAAAGGTCCCAAAATTTTGAGTATAGCAAAACAAGTTTTTTCTGTACTGGAAAATGAGAGCACAGTGACATTCTCTGGATAACATGCAACCAAGTGAAGCAAGAGTTGGATGAAGAGGCAAGCTATGGCTTCCTGTAGAATGGAAAGAATTTAAATCAGAATTTGTAAAATACAGTGCAGTATTGGACAAGCTCGTAAGAACAAGAGTAAGCCAAATAAAAGCCAAAAAATGTAAATTTTCACGTGTTTCTGGAAGACAATATCCCAATTTTACAGCTTTCCCATAAGAAATTGTTTCCTCCAATCCAATTTGACCCATATGCATATGGTTCAGTGCTAGAGAAAGCCTGCCAAATATTACTCCAAATGAAAAAAGTTGGGAATACAATTCTTGCTACAACTGCAGATTGCAGAAACAGAACAAGAATCTTTGCATAAGCCAGGAACAAAGAAACATAACGTTGGAAGAAAACAATATTCCATAATTATTCTAAATTTTTATCCAGTCATCCTGTGCTGTGAAAAAGATTATAGCAACAATGAGAACCTTCCAAATGTAGATGATTGTCACTGCATGTTCTGTCCTACAAAATGTACTGTAAAATATAACTGATATTTTGAGGCAGATTCAAAATGTAGCAAATAGTTTTAGCTACGTTAAAAGAGGAAAGTAATTCTTAAGTTTCAAAGAAATTATAGACATCCAAAGTAAAAACTGATTTTTACACAATTTTTTACAAACTTTGCATTTCCAGTAAGTAGGATTTTATTTTTCTGTCTGCACAGCTTGACTACCTAGTCAATAGTTTGAGACATTAACATAAACACGTTTCTGAGGGTTTGATAGAGTAGCAGAATTATCTGATTGCATAGGAATATGTAAGTCAGAGGGAAGCCTCATAGAGTAACAAACTCTAGAATAGAGTTAATTTTGATTGGTAGTTCAGTCACTTCATAGTTCTGCTCATTTAGAACCAAAAAATCATAATAATTTTCTACCATCTTTTCTTTAGTTTGTGAGACTGCTTTACAGATGTGGAAAAAACAGGTATGAATAGAAGCTGGTGTAAGTGTAAAGGGCACACAGAAACACAGAAATAGATTATCATGAATATGGCATACACCTCCCATGTGAGGTGTATGCCATATTCATAAACTCACAGTTTAAACAAGCTATTGCTATGCTTTTTGAACTCCAGTGGAAGTGAGATTTGCCCATTCCTTATGCAGGACTCATTCTGATGAATGCAACTTAATTAATTTCGAATAAGAAACCTTCTCTCCAGAACAGGATAGCTAGTAGATAAAGCTATGTGATATATATGTAATAGAAAGCAGGTAGAGCCAATGGGAGTCAGGGTAGGAAATGTACATGAAAAGCTGTGTACATGTATTTATTTATTTATGTTGATTTTATATATTTTGATGGTTAAAGATACAGGTATCAGGTGGATGCCTAGAAACATCAAACCTTAGCTTGTTTGCAAACCAGATTTTTTTCCATTACTAGAAATTTGAAACTATGAAGCAATAAATATTTATGGTGAAAGAGAGGCTGAAGTCATAGCTCTTTTAACTGTATCTTTAATGATTTTCCAGTCGTCTTAAATGTGATATAAACTATAAAGCCTCCTTTTTTTTTTTTAACAGTGGGCTAATTTGTCAAAATAACTTATTTTTTTACTGATAAATATTTTCGTTCCTTTGAGTATAGCAAAACAAGTTGTCAACTTTTTGAAGGATAAATTGCAGCGTTTACTTTCTGTAGAGAATACTTTATGAAAATACTGAGTCTGTGTCTGAGACAGACATTCCTATTTTTATTTGGAGATAAACTTAAATTTAATTCAGTATGATAGTTTCTGGGCAACTGAGAAAGATCATAACAATCTTAAATCACTATTCTAAGTTATCTGAAGCAGGACTGTATTTACCTTATTCATTGGAACAAACTGTGTTATTTTATTCTTTGGCCATTCTATTTTATATGTCAAAACCAGATAAAAAAATAGATATATGTATTTTCTTTATGACCACCCTACATTGCAACCTTGCAGTAATAGAAATTAATTTCCTTCTGTGGCCAAGATATCTGATTTATCATTTGTTGAAGTGAAGCTGTACTTCCGGATTTGGTAATTTAGGATCTCCATGTGACACAAAGGAGTGGCTCACAACAAAGGTGTCATATTAGCAATGCCCTAGTAAAATATTTGTACCATTATAAACTTCAACCATATTGGTAACTTTAAGAATTCCACTGAGAAAATTTGGGCATTTGAATATAAGGATGACCTGAACCATGGCCGTAAATCCAACTGTTATCATAAACTACTAAAATCTTATGCTGTTGCACAGAAAGATACTTTTCATAATAAATAGAAGAATATAATATTTATTAATTATTGTTATTTCATTATAAATGAAGAAATTTAAATTTTATTTCTTTCACACATACTGTATAGCTGAAGGCAAGTGATCCACACTCTAGTATAAGCAGTTTGCAACTAAATTTTTTCATTCTGGAAAACTGCAACACAATTTAATAAAAGCGGTAATGTACTGTAGTTGGTTCTATGGTGTCATTATGAAACAAAACTTGGAAATATTCTTTCTATACCTTGGGATAAAAAGTAAATGTGACAACAAACACAGAACAAACAAGTAACAGAGTTAAACCAAGAACGATAGTTAATAATGAAAAGAACATTTAATTTCAGTATAATATTTATCCAATATCTGTTTCATATTTGCTAGAAGTTTCTCCCTTTTAATAAATATTCATATTCTAAATATTCTCAAAAAGAGGTTATTGAGGTAGCTTGATACAAATCTAAAAAATTAAACCCAAACCAGGAAGTGACCTAAGAGTCAGTTTTATGATAGTTAAAATGGTTATTTTGCATTTTGCATTCATTCATAGGGTCACAAACAAATTGTTCTAAAAATTTGTGTACATATTTACAAACACCGGTAGTTCAGTGTTGATTCACTCTAATCTGCCCCAAGGCATCTGTTAACAAGAGCCTGGGCTACCCTCACTTTCTGGGGTGGGTGGTAACAAGGATAAGTCTTATTTATCTGACCTTTTGGGGAGTTTAAGTCTTGCTAGGAACCCTTTCTGTCCATTAGCTTGAATAGGCACAGTAAAACAGTAGTTCCTTAAGGAGCTGCATAAGTGGACTAAAGTGCTTGAGGTCTGGTGACATGAGTTTTAACACTTTTTCTTACTGAGACAGCCATAGTGTCACTTGACATGGGACAAAGAAAGGAAAAAAACCTGTTGACAGTCTGTTTGTAGCAAATTGTCACATTTTGTATTGTGTTTTCCTCTTTGACCTCAAAACGCTTCATTTGTTGCCTTCAAGGGGCACACTGCAACCACCTACCTACCAATATTTGGGGGTTTTCAGACATTATATTTTAGAGGGATGGTGTGATCATTACTACTTCGTGAAACTACTTTGGGGTTATTTAATGAAATAGAAATAGAAATAGAAATAATAGCAATAGAAATGAATAGAATATTCCTATTGCAAGGGACCTACAATTATCATCTTGTCCAACAGCCTGACTGTTGAAGGGCAGACAGGAATTTAAAATATGGTGTTAAGGGCATTGTCCAGATGCCTCTGGTAGGTTCTTGTCTCCTTAACTTTCAGCTTTTGAAACCCCAACTCCTTGAAACCACAACTTCAAATAATGTAGTAATTTGGAATCCTCAAGCTTCTCAGTGAGGATCTCGCTTTTTATTTTATAGTTTTAATATAAACCTAGATGCATGTCCCAATAATTAAGTTTAATTAATTATGAGTTACCCACTAAGTAAGCTAAATAGGAAAAGTTCCTATGTACTTCAATGACAACAATAATAAGCTTAACTTTTTATTGTTTTGGGTTTTGCACAAGTTGGATTCAAGAAGAGTTTAAATCATGACAGATGTTTTGAAATAGACTGCAGGACCTATGAGCAATATAATTAGAACTTTTAATTTTGTGTTCCTAAGGTGTTTCTCATTAGAATACATATTCTTCTAATTTTCAGAAATTAATTTCTCAATAAAGGAATACTTAAATGCACTGTGCATAAGAAATTACCATACTGACTATTTATGTCATGTGCACATGTTGCGGCTACAGGATGGAAAACTGCATGGAAAAATTTATATTACTTTGTTCTAATGATAGTATGAAGGATCCAGATTTTATTAAAATATTTTAAATGGGTGTGTGACCTATGAAATTTTATATTTCATCTCTTTATTTCATATATAGCTTTCATAATCACTCCTGTCATTAATGTTATATAATGTAATTTTTATTACTTATATTTTAGTTGCCCTGGGTAATTTCTCATCACAAGCAGTTTCTCAGAATACCTACTAAAATGAATAAAGGGATATTTTCAATAATGTCTGTATTAGTAAGATCATAGGAAAGTAAAATTAATCTTTTGTGGAAGCTATGTAAGTAATCTATTTACCCTGGAAAAATTGTTCTTTTATTGTCATACTCTTTGATAAATATGGGCCAACTTTTTTTCAAAAAATGATTGTACTCTGAATTACTCTTCAAAATGTATAGGTCTGGGTGTTTTATAGTAGACTTGAATTTGGTCTGCAAGAGAGTGTGTAATCTAAAAGTTTGTCTGTGTGTTAACAATTGATATTGCTTTTCTCATTTTCAACTGAGGCTATATCAGAGAAATAGGAAATCAATTTTAAAATTTTATCAAAATGATTATGCTGTAAGCTAAGCTTAAATTTTTCTGCTTTGGAAAGGTAACTCAACTGCAAATGGCAGTTGATTTTAGAATTCCCATACATCTACTACACTACTGCATTAGGCAGTCTTTTCTGACCATTAAAATTCTATATGATGTAGCTAAGTCCAGAAATTTATTCAAGTGTAATGAAAATAAGATATACATTATATTTAAAATATACATAAAAATTGTGCTTAATAATCGGCTTTGAAATTCATTCTGACTGAGATGGAGAAAGCAGAAGAGAATGGATGTCAAGTCTTTGTCTAATAGACTAGTGTGGTTCAGATTACTTCAATGGTTTTTCACTGATTTATACCAGCTGAAGTGCTGGCTTGCTCACTGAGTTTTCAGAATCTCAGCTGGTTTATTGAAATAATTTTTTTCTCACCATTCATCAAATCTTAGCTCTATTGTGCTTACACTATTCTGAAATTCAGTGGAATTTTTTTCAAATTTCAGTTTTCAGTTTAGATTTCATAGCAAATGAATGCAAAATCCATCATGGCAAGGAAAACTGATAATAAATACCATAAAGTTGGTTCACCATGATGAAATGGACAATATGTCATAAGCATGCATCTAAAACTATCCTGTTTCAGGAGCAACGTGCCAAAAGAACATATGTGGGCAATCTCCATAGAGGTCACACAATTTTTGTTATTTAGAACACATATATGATATTTTGTAATGTCCCAGTAATTATAGGAGATTAGAAATCAGTTGCAATATCACAGGATGAAAGTTATTATTTTAATGCAAAATTATATTAAAAAATCTGCTTCTGAATTCTGTGTGCATGTGTGTATAGGTTTATATTTGCATTATATATTATTAACTGGATTTTCTGAAATTTGTGGGAGGCCTGCCTTTACCTTGAGTGATGCCAGAGTTTCACCCCAGCGTCAAAGATTTGTCAGAATGCCTTTAAATATCTTTCTGTGCCAGAATGAAATGCCTTGGCGGATTTGATGGGTTTAAAAGATTCATGGAGTTTGTTCAACAATGATTAAGTGACTATGCTAAATAAATACTATTCATTTATGTTTGGCAACATAATCTCATTCGTACCCTCAGGCTAATGAAAGCTGAGTTAAGAATACATAGAGCACTTACACACACAGCGTAAGGGGATTTGAGGGTCATTGGCATCTATTTGAACATTGAAATATCAGTGCCCAGGCCAAATTGTTTCATTAGCTTTCTCATTCCTTAATTCACAGATTAGTTATCATGTTGTTATCTTACTTACTCCTTCCTTCTGGCTAAAACTATGTTGTAAGCCCCACCACATTTATACAACAAGTTTTCTATTCATGTTCTAGATTGCTTTCATTGATGCTGGTAGTACCTTTTAAGCCACCCTCTTATTCAGTTCTCTTACAGAGTATCCTCTTTCTATTCAGTTTCTACTGACTACTGTTTGGTATTGATTAAGAAAAACATTGGAGAAATAATAGGACAGAATCAGAGAGAAAGTGATAGAGCAAAAGAAAAGGAGGTAGAGGAAGAAAGGAGAAAAGAGTGCTCAGATGGCAGCAAATAGGCAGCAAATAGGTTGCAAATAGGCAGCAAATAGGTTTCCTACATACATTTACAGGTATGTAGGAAAAAAATGAAAGCAGGAAAAAAGACCTATGAAAAAAGGACCTAGAAGCTAGAGAATGTGAAGATAAGATCAGCTGAAAATACCTAGCAGAGACAAGCTCAAGTATGAGCAAATTATGCAGAATTGATCTATTTTTTGAAGATTAAATTTAAAAAAAAAGTGAGAGGAAAAGGAAACTGAACTGAGCAGTTCTGAGTTTCCACAGACATCAACTTCTGTGCCACTGAACTTAAAACTTATATGTAGTGGAGACTAGCAAGTAAACAAAAAGTTTGTTGCTGTAAATTAATTCATTTTCTCACACAAAAGGGAAATTAAGAATTAAATGTATTGGAAATAGTTTTGGAAAGCTTTGAAATTATGGAGTGAAGGCAATGAAAAGGGAGATGAAATTCAATATAGTTAAAGGCAAATCAGTACACATTCAGAAAAAAAAAAAAAACCAAAAAAAGGGCTATCCACTCTCAGGGCAAAAATTTGAAGCTATGAGAGATAATTGAATAAAAACATCAGGTCACTGCTCAGGAGCAATCCAAAAAATGTAATCAAGAGTTAGAAAGTAAGCAGAAGGGAGAACATTCAGTATATGCTCCAATACAAGATTAGGGAATACTGATGAAATTGTCAGGCAACAGGTCAGTTTTTCACATATCATTTGGAATGCCAAAATTTTGTGCAAGTTCAAAAAGCAAAGAGATGCATTAATGAAAGAATATGTATTAATTGAATAGGAAATCTGATATATTAGCTTTGAATCAGTTCCAGTTGTGTGATGAGGTCTTTTAATGGAATCCTTCTTCAAGGACTGAAGCGTCATGGATTCTGCTTGGACATTGTGCTGAAGACAAATCAGTAGTTCTTTATTATATTTGCCTTATTTTTTTTTTTCTCTACCCTATCCAAATGGTCACTCAGGACAGAAGGAATGCAAATGCTTCTCCGACAGCTCTGATGTTTGAACTTTGTAGTTTAAATATGAGACAAAAATGCAGTCACACACAGGTAAGTTAAAGTTTGATATATGTTATCAAAATACTCTAAATTTTGTTTCACTCAGTAAGAAAGTTGGTAAAAAACTTATTCCAGCTAATGAGCTCTTGGCTAAGTTAGAGGCCAGGTTAAAGTTTTTTTCACTCTTTATCTTATACTACTTTTCAGTTGTTAAAGAAGTTATGTGGATAGTCCTGGTTTTTTTCATTTTTATATACTTTGTCAGGCTCCCAGCAGTTCACTCTCACAGTGTGTATATGATAGAACAATCCACAAGGGAGATAGTCCTGTATCTAATTAGTGACTTTCACTCAAAATTGATTCACTGTGGTAAGAAATATTGTGTCAGTCTCTAAATATTAATACTCTTGAAACTACAGCCTGTTACTTCATCTGCTTAAGACATTTACTTTAAGTAAAAAAGCTTGTCTTTGTCCTCAATGCAAGTGCAGCTTATTGGCATGAATCATCTCTAAAACTGTTTGGGAACATGTTAATATTTTTCCCCTAAGAAAATGTTATTTTGGCAAAAATAAAAGCTTTTTGGAAGAGCATTTCCATTGGAAAAGTATTTCTTAGATCCAGACGACATTTCTAGCCAAATCTGGAAAAATAGATCCATCTTACACTTCCTAATTGTCCATAAGACTCCAGTCAGGTTGGTAAAACACTGGATCTCTTCATTGCATTAAACACCACAAACACTGGAGAGTGACCCAAGGAGTGTCAGGTACATTTTCCTTAGGTGTGATCTACCACATGGATCTTCAGAAGGAACCATTAACAGCACTGCAAGTAACATGAGGACTTCAACATATAAATATAAAATGCAAATATACATTAACAGAATCGGTAAATTATGACTTAACTGAAGCTTGTTGGAAAAGAAGATTTCTATTTCATTCACTTTGATGAGACCAATATTTCAGGATTCTGGAGGAAATAGCTGGGTCAAACACCTCATGGAATTTCTGTTCAATATTTGGTAGAAAATGTAGCTGCCTTCTTTCCTCTAAACATCAGGGTCTCTAGTAAGACTATCTTTGATTTACTATGGTTTGCTTTTGTAAAGTAATTGACTCAAAAATTAATTGCCTGAGAGCAGTGTTTTCTACATAAAGAAGAATGGTAAAAGAGGAAATTAGAGCACATCTTTTATCAATCTGTACAACAGCATGTATACACAAGAATACTTTGAAATTTATTTTTAACAAAAAAATTTGCGTTTTCAACAGCTCAAAATTTCCATCAAGTAAAAATATTTTAGGAAATAATTTTGCTGTTATCAAAATCTATTTTCCATCATAAATCAATGTTGAGAAAAATATTAAATTTAGCCTATTTCTAAAAATAATATTAGAATAACCTGACATTTTCATACTAGAAGAACCTGATTTTTTTCCCAGTAGTTAATTCAGGCTTTTGTCTTTGCAAACTTCACTTTCAAAACAAGGAAAATATTTTGGATACTTGTATCAGCACAGTGTTTCATGTCACAAGATTCAACAGGTTAATGAACTTCAATCAACTACTTGGAGAGAAACAGTCTAGGTATAGCAGTAGAGTAACAGTTGCTCTTCTGTGACTTTTCTGTCTTCTTTTTTATCTGTTGTTGTCTGTGAACCTTCAGTCTTTAAAAATATTCCTAATGATTACTTAGCCCAGTATGAGCACGTACATTCATAATTTCTAGGTTGCTTAGTTATCTTAATAACAACTTTTACGCTAAATAGAAACGTTCAGTTTGGCCTTGATCCTGCTTCCCGATTCTTATATTTTGCCTAATATTCTCATGATATGCAAAAAAAAAAGATATATGGGAAGTTTTCATATAGCCCTTAATGTCTCTGTCTTGCTTGAATTAGAATATTTATACAAAAAAAAATAAAATAATCATTTATACTGAAAGTATTTATGGCAGTTAAAACAAAATACACAGCTGCCATGGCAAGGAAACCTATTTTCATAGAACTTGGAATCTACAGATCTTCTCAGACAGAATATTAATTTCAGTGTTTCTGTTTAGCTTCTCTACTTCTGCTAGGAGAGTTTTCTCCTAGTGCAAAGGATCAGCAATAAACTATAAAATCACCATTGGTTTCAATCTGTGCAAAGTGAGACAAAACTGAAACAGATCACTGATCAGCCTTTTAGTGACCAGGCAGTTGGGGTTTATTTTGTAAGCTTTAATCAGTCACTGCCAAGCACGTGATCAGTATAAATAATAATCCCTCCCATGTGAATGTTGCTTCTACTGGCATTCTTATCAAGGTCTGTGTTGAAATTTGTCCTTGGAATATCTCTAGTTCCAACAACCAAATCATAATTTAGAAATCATAGAATTATATAATTATCAGAATTGCAGATAATATTTGGCAGTGTGAAAGAATGGATTGCTGATATTTTCCAAAGGGAAGTAGAAAAAGAATGTATAACTATGTGAACTGTTCCATATAAAAGATATTGGAAAAAAAATTGTTGACATGGCAACCTTTTTCCATTGACAGGAAGGAAAGATGAGGATGAGAAACATATGCAGTAAAAGATACAAGACTTAGAGTAGGCACAAGAGAAATGTAAAAATGGCCAGTATATTTCACACAACTAATCAGGAAAATTGCCAGGTTAATATTTCTTTCCCTCTTTGTCCCTTAATGAAATCTCATTTGTTTTTGAGGGAAAACAGCTTTGTAAAACAGTTTCACATCCAGAGAGAACGAAAGCCAAGGGTGAATACAGAGCTTTAAACATGAAGTACAGATGAAGGAAGGTTCTGTTTTAGAAATTCCAGCCAACATCTGTCTTGCCAACCTTTTCCCTTCAGTCTTGCTCTATGACTTTCATATTGTCTGGAAAGAAAAGTAACATTTTTGCTTTTTCTTTCTGTTCATACTGAGTCATACAGTTACAAAGCATCTGTTGCAGAAGTGAGGCAGAGTTATAACATTGAGAGATGTTTCTAACTTGTTAGATGGTATTGTCTTCAGTAAAGCTGTGAAATCTGTGACTTTATGCCTTTCCAGTTCCATTGAGTTTCATCCTGATGAAGTTTCACATAAACCTCAGTTGAAAATCTATTGTGTCATTGCAGTGCACTTGCTAGTATAAATAAGACCATGCATTGTCACACTTGACACAAACATAACTAATAAATGGGACAAATGTATGATAATTTAAGGCATATTCAGCATTAAAAATATCTGTATTAAAATGAGAATTAATGTTTCCCCACTGGATAAGATGAAGTTATTTAATTACTTTCTGGTTTTTTTGGAAAGAAATGAAGTTACTTTTAAGACCTTAGTCTCTACTTAACTATGTATTGGACAAAACAAGAATGACTGTCAATGAAGTTGTTAAAGCTATTGTTGAAGCACTGGGCTGGGATTAAGCACATAGACTACTTATCCATAGCTCAGATGACCTCTGGTCAACACCCTAACTGTTCTGAATTCCATTCTAATTCTTCCTAGACTATAATTAAGGGTATTGATTTGCTTGCCTAGTTAATGGCTGCAGTGTTTGCGTGGGATTTTAAAAGCCAAATGTTGCAGTGCCCACAGCTCAAAAATGCAGTGTGTCTGTGTATATAATCTGTAGATTCTCTATTTTATGAAAGAGAATTAATAACGATATCTACTTCAAAGGTATGTTAGAAGAGTGAATACAATGAAGATGAAGAAATGTCCAGACATTTACTAATATTGGATTCATACATAAACCTGACCTATACAGGTTGTTTTAAAATAATTGCTTTAGGCAAATTAGCACTAGACAGAGTCTATAAATAAGCAACAGCAAAGAACAGTTTAGGTTAAAGAGTTTGGTAGCTATACTGAACAGACACAAGTCCATTCCTTTTTTTTTTTTTAATTACTTAGCTGGAGACTGCAAAAGTGCATATATGTACATACAAGTTTATTTATTTATAATTTCCTGATTTACTTGGTGAGGGGTGCCTGGAAATGGTTGCATTTTTAGGCCAATGGTACTAGTGACATGTTAATCTGACCAAAACTTCAGTGCTATTATTGTTAAAATAATAAGTTGTAAACTGCTGAACTCCTCCAGACTCTACTTGTTGGGGTTTTTTCTTACTGTTGAAAAGTTCAAGAAAAATTCCAGAAACCAAGAATTCATAATCCTGTGATCAAGGATTGCAAAGTATAATGGTAGTGTTGGAACATGAATAAGACAGAAATAGAAGTTACATAAACAACACAGCTGACCTCTTTTTATCAGAGTTTACTAGAACAAATACCGTGCCTGAGAAAAGAACAGATAAAGTCAAAATATGACCAAAATAAAACTGCCAGGTTTCAGTTAGAAGATACCTGGAGATAGACCTATGGTTGGATTTTCACTCAGGCTCCTCAAAAGTACTTTGGTGATAATGCAGACCACTTTGGGCACTTAAGGACCCATTTAGGCTACACTGATATCACAAACTGCCACCTTCTCCAAAGCCCAGTACATTCCCTCTGTGTTTCAGTTTCTGTCTATGAATTTGTGTTCACATCAGTTCTCATTCCAGCCTGCTATTATCTTAGCTGATGTTCAGTCCCAAAGGAAGACTCCTAACCCAAGCTCAGTAGACTCAGTTTTGAAGGCATGTTCCAACCACAAATACAAAAAACAGATTAGAATAAAATTGCTCCAGGTATTGATCAACAATTTTTAATTTCAGCCATATTGTACCTGTGCAACATCTAGCAAGTTTTACAGTAAAAAGATTTTCTGTGGATAAGTGACATCAGATGAAATTCCTTTGTCAAATTAGGCAACGTATGGATTTGAATCTATGTCCTGAGTATTTAATCTGGTCCATTTGTCTCACAAGAGCTGTATGTTTCTGCTTATGCCCTGTTTTGGGTTCCCCTTCTGCCTATACAAACACAAACAAGTTAAACTTGAATCTATCACCTTACTTCCAGGAAAGGGGTGTATGGTTTAGGACTGCATCATACTTCTTGGTCAGTTCAAGAGACATATTTTATGATCCTTCTTAATGCATATAATTTGGTAAAATGTAGCAGTTAATGATTTCACTAGGTAATATCTGCATCAAAGTTAGGGGACAACTTTATAAGTATTTCTGAGCAACTTTAAACTGAAATATTCAGATTCATATCTGTCTGCTTTAAAAATCAAATATCTTAGATCAAGTTTAAAGATAGACATGGTGAATCAGTAAGAGAATGTGAGAGGACCAAGCAAGCAAGATGAACATAGATACTGGATTCAAAGCCATTAGCTCATTCCTTATAGGACCAGAACTGAAATTAGAATCAGCTATATGCTGTGTTTTGATCAATGTGTCTCTTGGAAAGATAATGACCATGTTTTCAAAAATGACTAATTTTCAAATAATTTTGGATAACACATTATGGGAGTGGTTTGGGTACCTAAACAGAGATGTCTGCGGCCACTGACACTATTCTTGTCCTTGCCTATAAAGGCACTGCCCATGTAGCCTTAGTCTCAATGTCAAATCTACTCACTGTTGATAACCACACTCTTCCAAAGTTACTAATTCGACTTTATTTAATGATGGGTCCATTTTCCTTCAATTATTTCAGTGGTCTTTCCCTCTCCCTCCATAAGCCACTCCCTCAATCTAGACATATTTCTCTTTAATGCTCTCTCAGCTGTGAGAGTAGTTTAATATTGATTCATAAATTTTAAACATTGTTTTCTAGAAATTGCACATGTTGTTAATCTGTTCTGTCAATACCTTCTACATTTCAATTTTTTTTCCCAAGCAGAAACAGTTTTCTTTGTTACTTCTCTGTCCAGTGTATTCCATAATGAAGCCTTTATTCACAAACAGATATTTTGCTGTTAGGATAGTAATAGATAACCAGGCTACGCACCCATAGTGCTGTCACATTTATGATATATTATAATAAAGTTATTCCTAAATACTGAAGAACAATTTCATTGAGCATCTCCTGGAGCTGCTCTAAATTAGGATTCAGGGGGGAGCAGAAAATGGCACCTAGGATCATTTGCCTGTCATGAAGCTTAGCTTTAATCCACTGAAATTACACTTCCACAAAGTTCAGTCTGTCTATGACCTTCTTTCTATCGAACGTCTTTCCTCTTCAAGTCACCCTCCTTCCTTCAGTAGGGGACAAACACCAACAAAGCAAACAGCTTTGCAGAGCAGCTCACAGACAATACCATTTATAGTGACCTTTTCCGGACTGTACCAGTATTCACTGGAGATATTAAATATCTGGAGAGAAACTTGATGTGAAAGGTTTTTCTGTTAGGATAGAATTTTGGCTAGCATAGATCCCAAACTCTGTAAGGGAAGATCCTGTAACATTGCCTGAAGTACTGAAAAAACTGGCTTTGCATTTACTACTGAGACAGAAAGAAAAAATTTCATTAAAAATATCATGCTGGGTAAATAACTTAAGTACTTCATATTTTTGTTATTAACTTTTATGTCATTTCTGGTATTGTCCCATTCTAACAACATGCAGAATACCTCCTAACACAAACTGAAGTTCAGTGTGTCTGCATTTCCCAGCTGATAACTGAATTCCATGCTGGTGTACTGGCAAGAGTCAGATATGGATGTGACAGGAAATTATGTAGATGTCCTTGAGAAGATCTTATTTTAGAAACAGCTGATGCTTTGGAAGGAGCATGGAAACAGGCTACACTATAGGAAAAGGCTCTTGTTTTGTTTAAAATCACTAGATAGTCAGATATTTAGACATGCTAAGCAGATGTGTTTTAAGACAGCAGTGTCTGCTTTAAAATAATTTGTTGAATTCTAATGGCTGGATCCTACAAGTGATTCCTGAAGTAGAACGAAAAAGCCATCTTTTAATGGAAAAATGCAAAACATGCATTTGCATTGCCTAATGGAGGACAGCATGAAGGATGAATGAGGCACATGGAGTCTTCTGTGTTACTAAATCTACATTTTTTTTTCTTTTTCTTTTAAAGACACTGTTGGCTGGTGCATTAACATCAAGGCAGTTTCAGCCTTACTTATAATTTGTTGTTGTGTCGGATACAAGTCTTGTCCCACCACTTGCCATATATTACATTGTTTTAGAGAGCATGGATATAGTGTTTTAATATTCTGTAACAAGTTTTAATGATTCAGTAATATTTGCTAGAGATAAATACAAAAATCATTTTTAGTCCAGTTTTTATTACTAATCCACTAATAGTGGAGATATGTTGGCTAATCCAAGCAGCTCTGTTTCAGATTCAGATATCCTTGGAAAAGGAATTATTTTCCATTTTTAGCTTGGTATTATGGTCTCTAAACGGAATCTTTTCCATAGAAAACATTCACTGATTAGCACAATGACTAAAAAACACACCTACACATGACTGTTCCCTGATTTTCTCTTTAGTGGATCAGGGTAAAACAGCTTTTTAGGTCAAGCAAAACATGCTGACATCAAAATCTCTCTGCAAAAAAATTTTACAGCAAATACATTTCATTAGTTGAGATTATCAGCTATTTACCTTGGGTTTTATCCACAAAATCTCTCCATTAGTATTTGAAGAAACAAATTGGCTACTGCAAAATGCTGCCAAAGACTACTTATTGCAGAAGTTGGTTTGAAATTAAAGGCAGGAAATGAGATTAAAAAACCCCTTTGAAACATGCCAAGTGCAAACACTAGTTTTATTTTTGAAAGTTATACTTCAAACCCTCATGTAAAATGAAGAAAATGACAAAAAAATTAAACCACAATTTTTAAAGATATAAATTCCAAATATAATTGTGATTTAGTATTCTCAACTAGAAAGAATGTGAGTTGTTCCATGAGAAATAGTCCAACAATGGTTACTTTGTTTAGACTTTTATTGGTCTTTTCGATAAAATAACAAATATATTTTTGGAAAACAAATTATTTTAATACAATCCAGAAATATAACATATTTTAGGGAAAAATCTGTTTGAAGAGGCAATAGTTATTTCTTTTTCTAATTTAACTTCTCTACCCCAAAGTTAAAAATGTGTGAAATGAAATACAAGTAATGTTATTATCTGTCAAAAGAAATTCCCTGGTGTTTAAAAAACCCCAACTACAACTAATTGTGCAAGCTTTGTGCCATTGCTAGATCTTGACTTTAACATTTATATAAAGTGGACTTTGAGCAAAATTACAGAATCCCATCCTAACGATGTGCAAACTTGGTCAGACTCAAAATTATAAGAACACTTGTGGAGCTGAGCTAGAAGTCCTGGGAGGTTTTTTCTGTCTGTAATTCTGGGGACCTTCTGCTAAGAGGTGAGATTTTTTTCTGGCTCTAAGAAAAGTAAGTGAGGTCTCTGGAACCTANTTTTTTTTTGTAAATTAAATATTACTATGAAATATCTGGTTCATTAACACTGTATTCTTACTTTAGGATTTTTGTGTAGTTAATTTAGACTATCTTTATCTAAAATAATTATTGAAGCACATCATAGCTTCCTTATTTCTGTCTTTTTCTCCCCTTTTCATTCAGTACTCAGTAAGTACAGCAGTTAACTTAGAGATAATCCCCTTTGCACTGGATCTTATATATCCAGTATTCAAAAATCACTTCTACATATATTATTTTGTTATAGAATGGCTTCATTGTGTTTCATTGTTTAGAAGCCCAGTATTCATAACTTCTACTTCTGTACACCCCTCCCTGAAAATTGGAAAACTTGTGACATTTTGCACCCAAGAAAACTCCCACACCTTTGGAAAGTGCCTTAGCAGTTTTGCTAACTGCAATAAGCAAATAAAGGCAGGGGAAAGCAAACCCAAAACTTAAAAAAAGATAGGCTAATAAAAGATTATACTTCTGAAGAGTCAACTTTCACTTTTACTACCTCTGTGAGTTGTTTGTACGTAGGGGAATGGTAGTATTATATATCCTATTATATTCTATTATGTACATACATGCACTCTTATATATACATACATCTTATATATAGAGTATATAGATTATTGCTGTAGACAGCTGTATATCCATAATTAGTAGGCACATTTTGATATTTGACTATAATAATTTCCAAGTAGATACCTATCATATCATGCTAATACCAAGCCTAAATTTATTATATTTCTTGCAGAAAAGCAATATGTAGTAAGTAATATGTAAATCAATAAGCAGCAAAAAAATCTCCAACCTGATGTAAAAGAAAATGAGCAAAAAACTAAAGTTGTAGTCCTTAATTTTTATAATTTCAACTGATTTCAGTAAGGACCATGAACTACAGTACAGAAAAACACTCCAGCCTATTTCCTGAGATAACAGTAATGTAAACAGACATATATACAGCCTTGGGAAAAAAAGTAAATGCCAATTTCCCACTGAATGCCTGGCAAGAACTGCCAGCAGCAGTGTCACTAAGCCTTTCAAAATGTACAGCTATCAAAATATCTCCAAACCATCCACAAAATACTGTAACCTTAAGAATTTTCAGTGATGAATTACAAATCTAGAATTAGCTTCTCAATCTCTACTGGATAGTAGTAGAAGTTAAAATATGAACTGAATTGGGCTGATGGATAAAAAAACCCCCACACTTTGGCATCAATTTTGAAGGTTTTTGTTTATAGACATTCATGTTTTCATATTGTATCAAAAACAAAAAAAAAACCAACTGTCTACTTGCTTGTTTCAACAGCTACCTTAAACTGAGATATTATATTAGGATAGAAATATTCTAATTTTTGCTTAAAGAGAATCTGTTTTCCCAGCAGCAGCAGGCATCTTGTTTCTAGAGAAAGATGATTTTTCAGACCATCTTGTCCAATCCACTCATTTCATGAGGCAGAATAAAGACATATTCATTACTTTCAAGACTTTGTGGTTCACTCTTGAAATTTTTAGAAGAGTTGAATTGTCTGAATTTGGGTATTACTACTATATGTATTAAGCAATCCTGTCTTTCTTTTCCAGAAATTATAAGTATTGTGCATTAAAATAAAATAAACATTATTTTACAATACTGACACTATTAAAATTAACTGTACTATGTTAAAAATATCACAAGATATAAAATTTAATCTGAAGTTTCCTAAACACTTTAAAAGCACTACAGTATTTAGTCCAAAAATAAGTTTTTTGTGAAGTATTATTTTCAAAGATTAATTAGGTATAGAATAAAGTTCATATAGTTTTTCATATGAAAGAATACTAGTCTGTCAGATTAAATGCACCACTGTCATCTTGGAATGCCTAACACATAGGAAATTATTCCTCATATCTAAGTTTTCTGAAAGATATGTCATAGAAGATTCCTAATTTGGGGCAATTGATATGTTGTCTTATATTAGCAACTTTGGCTTTAGTGAAATGAGAGTTATGAACAGTGTAAAATCTATGGCACTACCATTTAGCTTTTTCTCATGCTCTTCACATATTTTGTTGTCACAAACTATTTACATAAATAACAAAGTAGTCCTAGCAGAATGTTCAAGATTTATCAGTACAGTTAATGGTTAAATTTAAGCAATAATTTTAAACACATACCTCCAGAAAAATTCTGGGGTTTGTTTTTGTAAAAAAATATTGCTATGTTTTTCTTTCAGGGAAATACTTTATCAAAAATTATGAGTACACAGTTTCCACTGCACACGAAAATACTTAGTTTACATGGAACTTGTCACTCTATGTAGATTAAGATTTTATTTCAATTTTAAAAGTTCTCTTTCACATCAGAACACATACTCTAAGATAGCAAAAAAGGAGTGTGTACTTGCTCCTGTTTTAACAGATACATTGGACTGGGTCATTATGTCATACTAGTTATAACAAAATTATTCTAACTTTTGCTTAATGAAAATCAGTCTTCCCAGGAGGATTCTCTTAGGTGGCAGACATCTTGTTGTTTATCTAGAGAAAGCTAATTCTTCAGATCATTTTGCCAAATCCAGTCCTTTCATGGGTCATAAGGAGGCAAACTGTCAAATTTTATAAATAAACTTCTGGATTACTTCTAGCTTCTGAATAAAAGCCAAAAGGCAATGCACTCAGACATTAAAATGTTCTGAGAGAAAAAAATTAGTAGATACAGGAAGTAATTAGAGTGTCTAAAATTTCAATATCTGCAAAAATATCCTGCCTGTTCAGGTTGATGTTTTCAAGGGTAAATGATTAAAGAACTTGTCAGTCTTCAATAATAACAGTGTTCAGTCAAGTCACTTTTCTATATGTATCAACTCTATTCAGCAAATTTGTTTACTGAGCCTGACATGTTTTATTTTATATGCATATAGATGTCATGTCAAGCATGAAGTGGACAACCTTTTGTAAATAACATGAGAGAGATGATAAATCAGCTCTTTAAACAGGCTGAAGTTTCTAAACAGGCCAGTGGATAATTATGTGGGATATGCATCACATAATTGATGTGAAGCTCACAGATCTGGCATGCTAACAGTCGTTGTATCAAACATACCCATTTTGCTTTCAGGAAAGTAATAATTCAGGTACATTTTGTCCAGATTCAGAGTCTGATAAAATGTCCATTGATATCAACAAAATCTGTTGGTTGACTTAACTGTTTATCTGTCAGGTTGCTAAGTTAGGGTTTGCATCTACAGTAGTAAAAATGAAGTTTGAAGTGCAATTTTACCCTATGAAATATTACATTAGCTTTGTTCATCACCATGTACATGACCTAAAATAGCAGAAGCTGTTTGATTTCCTCCAAGAAAATTCTCATTGTGGAAAGTAGAAAATATACATACTGAATGTATGTATACTGAATATGTAATATACATATGGTAAAGGAATCACTGAAATACTGTAATTCTTCCCCACTCAACAGTTGGGGTTTGAAACAGAAACAAAACATTTAGAAGTTCCCCCCACTACAGAATGTTTTTTAGCTGGAATGATGTAGTGATGCTAAACCAAGCCAGATAATGTTTCTAAGAAACAGTGATTCTTTCTTAGAATAAGAAGAGCTCATATTTTCAGCACTAAAATTTAAGAGAATAATTTTCAGGAAGTTTCTTATCTAGAAGTAATAATTTAGATTCTGCTTTCCCTTTCTTTAATTTGTGATTTGATTAAGTGAAATTTGGATGGCTTTGATATAATTGAGAGTAAAGTTTGACCTAAAAAGCCCTGACTGGGTTTTTTTCTACATTATTGAAATTTTGGCTAGTCTCATAAACAACAAGAAAAATCTAGGGAGTAATAATACAGATAGGAATACTGAAAGTTTCATAAATCATGCAATTTCAGTCTTTATTTTAAATTTGTTAGTTCAGATACTGTTTCTCACTCAGATAAATTGTTCTTTTCCCACAAAGTTAAATTTAAAAATTATGGTTAGTACAACATACAATCATTATCTAAAAAGCACATACTATAATGAGATCTAGAGGTCCAAGAAATTATGTCATCAGATTACTGAAGATATTAAACAGCTGTGTTAGTTATGCAAAGTTTATCAGGAAGCAGCCTCTAAGTATAAAATGGACATTGATTTCAGGAGAACACATACAGAAAAATTTTAAAACCTATGGTCCCAATAAGAAGGTAAGATATTTAGGCACATTGTCAAAACACTGTGTGACTAGATAGGATTTAGGTACAGGCTGAAGATATAGAAATTTTAAATTTAAAATATTAAAATTCCATGGTATTTAAGTTAAAAATTAATTATAAATGATAGTGATTAATGATAATCTGTATACTGCTTTGAGGAATCTCAGTAAAATATTATGAACTTCTCGGGCACTATCAGGATGAGAAGTATGTCAGAGTTTAAACAAAATTAGGTCATAATCTTGGGAACGAAACTTAGACTTTGTTTCTCGCTTCATTCCTCCATCTCTTTTTACAGTTTATTAGTATACTACATTCCTGATGTGTATTGAGCTGAAACTAATTTTAGTGGTAGAGCTTACAGATCTTTTTCAACTTCAGAATGCTTCCTTTTCTCATGATGAACAAATATCTACTTACAGATCAATCAAGGCCACTCTGTTTTCCATCACTACACTGGTTTAGCTGACTGCTCCCTTTTTACGTGTGGAGCACATATTGCTTCTAGTGCCTGTTTTCCTTTTATCATAAATCCAAGTCCCCATAGAATTAGAAGATATTTGTTCACATTACTTATGTTTTCAAGTAGGAACATGAAGTTCAGATTCTGAAATATGTTTGAAAAGAAAAATCAGAGCTGTTGTTCTTAGAAGGAATTCAAACTCCTTGTAACACTGACATGAAACATTGCACTCATTGTTACGGGAGAAGGTCAGTAGTTCAGACAGAATCTGTATTACAAACAGTTCCAAAAATTAAACTAAAGGAGCACTGATAATATATTTTTAAAACACCTTTCCCTGTGCTCACTTACATATTATTCATAAAAATGTGGTGGCCTTGAATCATAGAGGCAATCAAGGCAGTGATTTATATAACAGCCTTATCATAACATGTATTAAGGAGTGAAATGAAAATGTAGTCCAAGATTTCATAGTCACTCTTGGTTTTTTAGGAAGCGTGTACAACAGAGAGAGGCTATTAATGGAGGCATATTTGCTTTTCAAGGATGGGGTCCTAACAGGAGAGGATGGGCATTTACTGAAAAGCACTCAAGTGTTACAGACAAAATTATACCACTGGAATTCTACCAGAAAGAGGTTGTGCAATATCACTGCAATGACTGGATTACAAATGTGATTTGATAATCTATGAATGAATGATGTTTGGCTGTTCTTCTTAGAAATATGAAACAACTAGTAAAGTTATAAATCATCACAATTCTTGGACCAACAGAAAATATTTGAATTTTTCATTCTCAAATGGTATATGAACTTTTAAATATCTACACTAGGTTAAATGTTTGGCCAGGAAATTATTTTGAACAATGAGACTAATATATATTGCAGTGTGCTCAACACAGGCAATTTCTACAATGTTTTGTTGATTAAGAGTATTCCTCATATATGAACATTTAATTATGCCTGATATAAACATCTCTGTCACAAAGAGTGGTGAGACAAAAGTCAAGATTTCCTAAGCATTCAAGCCAAACAACTCCTGTTTGCTTACCTGGCATTATGACATCATAACATACACCATAGACTGCTCTCCTGTGTGTGCAGTGATATGTTGCACCATCTAGGTACCAGCCTATCACCTCCCCTTGGGTAAAATGATTGCATTTATTAATTCTTTTGTCAAAGAGTAAAAAGAGTAAAAATAGTAAGAAGATATTATATTTGATATCATGCTATAAAAGAGTAATTATTTTTATGAGAGCTTCATTTTTCAAATTCATGTTATATCAAGCAACATAGTTATGTGGGCATGTAGGTTAAGTGCACTGATTGGAAACATGACTAATTTTAGTAGCAACTGAAAAGTCTTGTTAATTACTACCAAGAACCAAATTGTTGGATAACGTAAGTATGACATTAATGCCTCTATGTTCCAAGATTAATTGAAATGGAAAGGTTATCTCTAATATTCTTTAAAATTCTACTGTAAAACTTTAACCCAAATTACCCAAGCATCAGACAGCTGTATGGTCATGTTTCCATTTCTGTATACTACTTGTTGAATTCTTTTACTGATAAAATACATTAATTGCAATTTATCAAAATATTAAGTTCTTAATATTTTCATTATTCTTTTTTTGTCAAGTGGCTAAAACAGTGAAATTTAACTAAGAAGTTTTTAGACTAATTAAATGTGACTCTAACCAGTCACTAGTAAGTTATGGGGTTTTTGTCTTGAAATTGATTAGAAGGATCTCACTACTAAACACATATTGCTTGGACCTAAAAGTGACTTGGAATATTTCATGGTACACTCTCAGTGTATGAGCAACACAGTTGTGGAGATCCTAGGTCTGGATCTGTAAAATTTTAAGCATTTCTTTCTTTAATGTCAAAATACTCAGCTGTTTAGAATCTGTTACACATCCAATATTACTTAATGATGCAGAATTAGGTGAACAACTGTAGGAAGGTAGTTGAGTGAAGTTGGGAAGACACTCTATCATATCTAGCTACTTTGACTATCAAAAATAGTAAAGAGAGAGCAGCATATGCTTTATCATATGCCAGCAGCCAGTGTACACTCTTCCCAAAGCCTTAGTCTGCTGTTTTCTTGCATGTCCTAAAGCCTGAGTTGCTGGTGGTTTGTGTTTTGTTACCTACATGAAGCTAGCTGAGGTGTACATCAGAGCCATGACATCCCATGCTCTTGGAGATGCCCTAACAGGACTGTCAGAGCACATTCACTGGATAGCGGCCTACACAAGGCAGAATGGCAACTCCGTTGACAATTGAGGCTGCTTTCATCCTGAAAGGGATTTTTCCCAGATGTAGACTCACACCTGAAGGAGAATATTCATTTCAGTCCCATCATTTACAAAAAAATCCAGACTAGTTAAATCAGGTGCTGAGCTATTCCCAGCACTATACTGTTGCTTCTGACATGCAAACAACTCTGCAAGGCACTGCATTCACAGATGTAAAGCTAAGAAGACATCTCTCTCTTATCCTGTCCATAATTTAGGTGCTTGTTTAGAAGAGAGTCCAGAGTCCTGCAGTTGGGTGGGCCTGAGCTGTTCTCATTTAAAAGGGAAGTTGTGCCTAATGCTCAAAAACTCAGTGAGATTACACATCAGAGACTTAATACTGAACTCAAAACATGCTCACAAACTACTTTTTCAACTGCTTGTTAGCCAAAAAAAGCTTTCCTGGAGATTAAATACGTGTTTACTTATATCTTTTCCCATCTCCTAAGCTATGGTTTGCTCAATTAAATTTTGGCCATTTCTAAGTGTCCCAAAGCCTTAATTTCTCACTGCATAACTATTTTCACTCACAGAAGCTTGAACATTCAGTAATTTTAGGCACTCTAAGGGTTAGACCTGAGGGTGTCTAAATGGTGAGGGTGCCTGAGGGTGAGACTGAAATTTTGGAGTAAAATTCAACCAAAAGAAGTTTAAATACACAAATAGGTCACCCGTGATCTTTGTACAAGCTTTTTATGAATCTAGCCCATAAATAACATTTTATCTTTTAGTAATTAATAAAACTCATAATGACTTGGAAGCTACTGACCTCACTCTAGTTATTTCCTTTACTGTTTTGCTTATTTATCTTTTGCCAATTAGTTTTAAGTGCAGGAAAGAGTAGGAGGATTGAAAATCCATAAGCTTTCATTCATTTGGGCCATTTCATTATCAACTGTAGATGTCAAAACAATTTTCTTTGTTATAGGTAGAATTTTTTTTTTTCAGATTGGAGTTTGCTTTCTATTTTACTAACATTTTTCTCATATTATATAAAAAGTACCAGAAATTTTCAGCTGAGGTATGAAATTTCTTACAAATTTATGTGGTATTAAATGACCCTTACTCAAAGATAATATGTGACCAGGTTAACACACCTTCAGAAAGTTACATTGGAGTTGCTCATTTGCTTTCTGCTAACTACTCTGGCCAGCAGAGGTCACACTGAGTCAGTGGGATTACATATTCCTACTTAATATCTATTCAGATAAAGTTTCCAGTAAAATACAAAATAATACTTTCAACAAAAATGTCTGATGGCTGTGAGAATATTCCTAGCATGAACTGGGCACTTTCTACCACAGCCACACGTTGCCAGTTACTAGTCTGCACTCTGACAGTAGTGTCTTGTGATTCTGGCAAAATCCATTTGTTAAGCTTTGCTTGATTCCATTGTTAATGTCAAGCTTTTCTCCATAACTGCCCATCCCCGCAGCTCAAATGACCTCACTGGCAGGTGCCAGTTCGACAGCTTGCAAAACACAAGTCCATAGCAATGATGACTTTCCCAGGGCAACACAACAGCCAGAGACACAACTAGGAGTAGAACTTTGCCTCTTAAACCATAAACAAACATGTAAATCACCAACCCACACAAATTTGCATCAGACTGCACAGCCTGGGTAGTTTGCTTCAAGCACCAGAAGAAAGAAATAATCTAGGACTGCAAAGGCATTAGAAGATATTACTCCTTTCTCTGCATTTCTCTGCAATAGCAGAGAATGCACTGGGGAGGGATGGATTGATGGAATGCATGGAACTGAACCAAAAATGAAACACTTGTGCAAATAATTCACAGTGGAGCAAAGGGAGGGATAGTGGTATTGCAAGTTTCTCTTCACAACTCTAGAGCAGCACTCAGGAAACAAGGCCAAAGAAAAAGTACCTGCTAGGTCATTAATTCCAGGAGGCATCTAGCAGGACCTGTGTCAGAAACCAAGAGAAAAGTGAGGACATAATCTGATAAAAGAAAAGGAAAAGGAGGCATCTTTAACCACTCCTGACTGGTGATCAGGAGAAAATCACCTAGAAGTATTTTGGATAGCAAAGTATGAAACAAATAAAGGCTTGCATGGAGGGGCGGAAGTGTCTCCTACTTGTTTTTAAAAATAGATTGGTAGATACTCTACTTATTTGTCCAGTCACTTTTAAGTCTTGCTACTTATATTAGGTGCTGCACCATCTCTGAAGATTCAAAATGTTGTTTTGAACATATCCAAGAGTAAGCTTTATTGTGATTAACTTAGCTCCCCAAGCTGACCTATGGCTGCAAGATTGTTTACTATTTCTTCAACCTGTGAGAGAATTCACATGGCAGTAGAGTAGTCTAGTCACTCAGAAACAGGCAATGAAGGATGGAGAAGTTTTAGATGGTTATGGTTCTCATTCTCTTTGATAGAACTCATTGTGTATCCAGGAAAAAAACTGCTTTTCCTGCCAGATTTCTGATTGCTTTAACTTTTTTTTCTTAAATTGATTTGGTGAGTTTTTGCTTTTATGACTTCTCTGTTGCCTAATAGTATAACTTTTGCTCTCTTTGCTTGCACACCATATGTGGGCTACAACGTGCATTAAATACTTCAGAATTTTAACTAATACAAAAGATATAGTTCTCACAAAATATTAGTTATGGTTGGAATTCAGTCTGGTGTTAACTGGTTGGAACCCATACCAATATCAAGGATTTTTTCTGAACATGAAGTCTCTCTTTTCTCTCATCTGTTGACCCTCAAAGCACCATTCACATCTTGTATATTTAAGACCTTGAATCAAGTTTATTTACAGAAGCTTCATTTAGGAACTATTACCTAAATGGTAATAGTTCTGGTATGGACCAACCTATATAATATTTATACTTACATATGGTCTACCTACTGTATACTGTACACTGTAAACTATATATTATATTCTGTATACTTTATGTCACATACACCTTATGAAATTAATAATTAATCCTTTATATATGTATCTGTAGTGTTAATGACATATACAATATCACAGTGAAACAATGGCTTTTTGGAATTAGAAATGTGTGGATGCATGTGAATCATGTTGCATGCAAAGGCTTCCCTTGACTGCTATGATCAACAGAATCCAGCTTTACAGAGTTAGGCTCCTACTGCAAGTAGATCACTTTCTCCAGTAGAGAAGTTTTCCTGTAAGAAACCATTACGTTCAGAAACAGCAAGGGATGACATTTTATATTCTGGTATTTTTATACTATAGGACATATCATCTTATTACATGAAAACCAAATATACAAACTTGCATTTAAAGAAAATAAATCTGTAAATGGATCACACAATCAATTCAACAAATAATAGTCCAGTACAAATTGTTTCATGTTTGGTGTAGAGCCAAAATATGCTGAATGTACATTATTTTTGGCAAAGATTGAATTCAGCTTGGAGCATGCTACTGGTTGATAACTTTTCTCTTACCACAGTTCACATAACTACTGCATGCACTGAGTATAGTAGATAACATAATGAACTGTAAACTGTATTGCTTGCTCGTACCCCTCCTAAAGAATAATAAGAAAAAAAAGGGGATCTGAGAGCACTTGGAATGTGTGGGGTTTAAACTTAGCAATTTTTGTGCAGTGCTGGCCTTTGTGGTATTCTGGGACATGTTAGGATTCAATTAGCAGGAGTCTGCTTTGTTTCCATTTTTAGTATAATGTAGAAGCATGACACTATCTAAATAAAACTTTAGTATAAAAATAACCTGTTTCATAGTCAAATGATATGAGCATTGGAGAAGAATAAACAAAGGAAAAAAAGGAATGGAACTGAACTGTGAACTGAATGTAGAGAACAACTTCAGGAAACTAATTTCTACAGTATGGAAGCATTTTTGTTTCTATTGTGCATATTAGGTCACTTCTGAAATGTCTGCTCTTTTTCTCTGGATAGTAAAATTATTTGAATTACAGAAAGCACACTTTATTTCTACAGATGGCGTTGTACATCAGAGCCCTGTTCAGACTGGGGCTGAAAAATATTTCTGAAACAAAAAAATAGATTTTTACTGGAGGTTACTTCAAACTATATAGAAACTAATTATTTTTAAGTAGTCTTTTGGATTTCTTTCTTAAAAAATAGATATTTATTTGTAGTCTGAGACATCATTTGAGTAGCAAATTCTTGGATAGATTTTTAAATTTCACTATTATCCATGTTTCATTTTCTTCTGAGTATGTGATCTCTACTAGAAGAAATTATGAGGCTTTTGAGGGTAATCTCTAAAGTGTTTTAAAAAAGGTACTAGTGTAGCTTTGTATCAGTTTGACCTACCACAGTTTTTAGTACCACTAGTTTGCAATGATTCTAAAGCAATCAGGTATAAATAAAAGGGCAAAAGGACAGGCTTCTCTGGCACTTCTTGTAGATTACACAGCTGTAAAGACATTCCATTAAAGATTACTGATAATATGTAACAGACATTTAAAAATTCCTGCTTTGGTTAGCAAGAGAATTAAAGATGTTTGCTTACAAGCAAACTCAATTAACTCAGAATATATTTTCAGTATGGACTAAACCCAGCTGTGTTTCTACTGTGCTAAAAGTGCCTAGTGGTCAGCTATCTTTACTTATAAAAACACCCATTTCCCAACAGTTACCACACTGTGGGGTGTAAGATAATGCCTTTTACCCTTTCATTATTTCAGATACCACTGTGTACTGACTTGGTAAACGCAGACTTTTAGTGTTCAGCTGAGCTGTCTAAATATTTAACTGATCAAAAAAATCATCTCTGTTTTCTTAGTTTAGTGGAGACTCTTAGTGGTATTTATGTGGTACTAATAATTGAGCACCTAGGAAATTTCTCCAAGAGTTTTGTGTTTGGAAAACCTGCTATCTTCAAAATGGGAGGAAAAATTACAAACTATAGAGCATAGCTGTCAGCATCAGTAAATGAACAACAAAACATGTAATAATGTTGGGTCACTGACAACTTCTTGTCTGACTTGTGAAATGCAGACTTTGGAAGTCATTTCATCTAGCCAAACTTTAGCATACTGTGAGTATTCAACATCTATTTTATAAACATTTTTAAAACAGTATTCTTGCAAAAGGCTACTCACATGTAAATGTTTTATGCAATATTGGTAATATTTTTGAAATATAATAATGAAGTTTAAATGTTAATGTAAGAAGTGTAAGAAATTGCTTTGTTTATTTCTGGATCTACTATATACAATATATAAGAAATATCTTTTACTTGAAATAGAACTTTTCTAGCAGTTTAAGGAAAATACGTAAACCAAATATAAAACATTATTCAAAAGTACAAATTAGTATAAGTACAATGTGACAATTATTAAATGAGAAGGTAAGACGTTACTTTGCAGAACCACAACCACGGTGACTCATGTCTGTTGTAGCTCCTTGTTAGAAATGTCGGTCTTGTGGTTATGGCAGGGAACTGTGACTCAGCAGATACACATTCGGTCTCTGGTGCTGCCAGTTTTCCTCTGTAATTCCTAGACTGGAATTTAAGGCTAGATTAACAAAACCAGGCAAACATAAACACACTTGATGCTGCAGTGCTGAGCAGCTTTGTGCTTAAGTCACCTCATTGCCCCCAGGTTCTACACAGAGCACAGGAGCTGTTCAGCCACACTTTGAGCAGAGAAGCACTTCTTGCTGGACCAACCTAAAAATGAGAATGTGGCTTAATTTAAAGCCTTATCCTATATTTAGATGTTTTTCTCACTGCTTTAGAGGATGCCTCCCATTCCAACTTTACAGTCCAAATTCTACTCTTCAGATAGTTGCCTGTATCCTTTCTTTCAAAAGCTGTGTACAAGTGGTGATAGTGATGCCCTCTCACTTTTAGTTTTATACCTTACTGGTTAAAGCACTCTCTTAAGATAACAAAGACCCAGATTCAATGGGCTACTTCGACTGAGAAAATTAAAACAAAGTTCCTTTAGCCTTTCAATCTCCCTCCTAATGACCAACATAAAGCTCATGAAAAGATAAGTACAGTTTCTACCACACATGTTTTAACTATTCTGTTAGGGGGAGGGAAAAAAAAAGTTGTTAACTAGATCAGAGAATGTCACTAAGGCAGGCAGGCCTTCTAGCCTAGTGGTGAAGGTCTTTAGCTAAAGGCAGCAAGATAATAAAGGCCTTTCTACTAAGACTTGATCCTTAGTTCTGTTGTCTGTGGAAGAGATTTCTTTCCCTATTTCCATTGACCTGAACCACTTTTGGCAAGAAAGTCTACTGCCTGTAATGGGAGAGCAGAGGCTACAGCAGTGCACAGTACAGGCTGCTGGGTTTAGCACAGTTTTGCAGTCACACGTGCCCCTACAGAATATGGATATGAGTAGAAACCACAGATAGAAGCTGCATTTACATTGCATCTTGAAAATATGTGGGATACATGATTCTTGATAGATTCAAACTGTCTCTATAGGCTCTAGTGATACTGCTTTACCAAATTGTTATGGATCTCTTAAGTTTATTCTACAAAACATATGAGCTCATCAATGAGAAGCTTAAGGGTGGAAAGAAAGAAAAATCTACAGACAGCAGTCTTAAGGTAAAACAATAACATCAGCTTCTTACTTTTAAAATCTTTTTAACTTGGAAATATTTGGTACTTTAGATTAGACGCTTCTTAAAAGCTTGCAAAATATTTTTATATTGCTGTATTTTTTTCTCTTCTTTCTCTACTAATATTTTTCAGTAAATGCTCACTTACTTTCTGCTGATAATCTCCAGTCAAGCACAGCTTTGCTGTTGGCAACAGTGGATTAATATGACAGATAGAGTGCTATCAATAATTCTTCATTAACAGCATGGAAATAGTCTTAAGTGTCTTAAGTCTTTTACCTAGTTTTTACCTAATTTTGACAACTATTTATTGAATCTTAACTCTTCCATCAGAGACTCCATTTCAAAAAGTAGGTTTGAGTAATGAAGGACACACCACAGAACTGAACTATATATGGTTCATAAAACTGAAAGTTTATTATATCCATTGGCAGATCTGGGTGTTTTTTCCTGGGGACAATTTTTCTGACATTCTGCATTAAGCTGTCTGCTTCACTTCTCTCATTATGTCTTACTCAAATAACTGAATATCCTTAGACACCACAGGAGTCAGTGGGAATGGGATTGTGTTCTTTGAACTTCACAGAATTGCATCAGGTTCTTTTAAAACTGAGCTCATTGTTTTCATTGTTTATTACATCCAACTTAAGTGCAAAGTGAAATGCAAAAAAAAAAAAGAATATATATAATCAATTTATTTATTTTGAAACTTCAAAAGGTTGTTATTGTTTTAGAGAAGAGGTGTCTGCAACACTGAGTTTATTGAACCTCTGTATTCTATTTCTCTATATTTTTTACATGATAATATCATATCTAAAATCTAACTTTATTAAATTTACTTATGCTTATGGTTATATGTTTCCTTCTTTGCTGCAAAACAAGGGTTTTTTTCCCAAGCAGGTAATTTGTAGATTTTTATCTCCATTCAGCATTATCTCACACGTGTATCTTTTTTAAAAAAACAAACCCCCCTTGTCATGAGAGCTATGCTGTACGTAACAGTGATAAACTTCTTGTTATTTAACACATGATCTGTTAATGAGGATGTGCAGGTCTATAAATGACAGACAGAAAGGATCTGCAACTTTATTTAAGTATTGAAGACACAGAAAAGCATAATAATCTTATCTAGTACTCTGCAGCTGTTACTGTATTAAAAGTTTCCTTGCTACCCAGATCATTCAATCTGTTCTTATCTTCTTTGGGATGTTTCAGGCACACAGTTTATAATTTGGAGAGGGGAAAAGGGTGGTTTTATTCCCACTTCTTTCTATATGTCTATCAAAGTAAGAATGCCACAAAGACATAGATATGTCTTCTACTATTGCAAACAAATTTGCAAATTTTAATGATGCAAGAGAGCTCTCTTTTGTCCAACTGAATACTGTTCCCATCTAATCTGCAGTTTATAAGATTAGAGGAAACCACAAAGAACATATTTTTTCTTAAAAATCTACTACTTGGTAAATTAATACTTTTATAATTTTATATCAGCACTTAAAGTATTATGGAAACATAAAACCCTAATAATATGAAACAAAATACTACCATGTAGTTTATTGACTTCACAGCACTTATCATTTTCACATTCACTTGCTTTGCATGTGCATTTGAAAACTGAACACCAGAAGTTCTTGTAAAGCTTGAAGGTTAATGGCATTAGTCTGCCCCTTGACTATAGGAAGCTGTCTATCTGGTTTAAACTGACAGATGTGCTTTTACAGCTGGAGCAATACAGAGATCTTTGAGTTTTGGCCTTCTGGGAGAAAGTAGTGGGTAAAATAGCAAAAAATGCCACTGAGCAATTTTTCCAGAAAAGATTGATAAAAGTTTGGAATGTATCCTGACCTGAGAAGCCCCAAGAATTCACAGGAGTCTTTCTAAACCAACCTTTTTTGTTGCCTGAAAACTCAAGTATACCAAAAAGAATAATGGAACCATATGATTATTGTATTATATGAATTTATCCAAACAATATTTCTTAGTTTGATGGCTTTAGTGTATTTGACAAACCCACTGAATAATTTCCTCCCTATGTAATAGTTTTCAATTTTTTTTCTTAATTTAGAATGATTAAATATATGGGCAAAACTATTTTAAATGAAATTTTTATGTTAATAGAAGACTAAATAATATGCAAGTTTTTTTCTGTTCAAGTTTATTTCCACAAAAGAGCTAAGTTACTTCTGCAATGCTTTCTAATTTGTGTTTCATCTAAAAATCCTGAGACAAGTTCTATCTGATAATGGCTTATATGAATTAAGTAAATGACTCTTTAAAAGCCACCTTTAAGATGTTACTTCCTGTATTTGTGAAAGAAGTTATACAACAAGTATTGTATTACAATAGAAATGGTCTTGGTGACCCAGAAAATCAAATTCAGTCCTATCGTATCCTAAATATGCATAAAACTGGCTCTGGCTTGAGAATTATTCATATCATAATGACTGAAATATTGCACATTTTATCTTCCCAGAAATTATTTTCAATATAGAATTTTTGCCTAACTAGGACTATTCTGAGAGAACCAATAATTACAACATACTTGGAACTCAATGGATTTGAGAGTCATTTCCTCATTCTCTGTAGAAAGTGAAGAAAGTGGTACAAAAAGTGCTACTGTTGATCTCTAAGGGCTAGCACTGAATTCCCCTGAGATAATACACAGATAGCATCTAAAAGTTTGTTTGGAGTAGAATTGCACTGAGGTCACTGTTCAAGACAACAAACTGTCTGCTGCATTCTCTGACCCCAAAAGGTTAGAGTTTAGGAATTTCCTGGAGAGATTCTGTTTGGTCTAACATTTTTATGAAAGTATCAAGGGGATAGTTAAGAGCAATAGTGAGGTTATTTTCCCCAGAGCTGTAAAACTCTTTTATCTAGCCAAAAATACTTTCAGGGAGATGCCTGTTAGGTCTGTGCGAATGCAGAGGAGAAATCAGAACAAGGAAACTGGTTTTTGCAGGAGTCTAGGAACACACCAGTTTTTTAAAAAATAGTTTTTTGTTTACTTTAACTAAATATATTAAGTACATTTACTTAAGTAGCATAGCAGTCTAATGTTTATGTTTTGTAACACATGACAATAACGTTCTTTAACATTTATTCATCTTTTTAACCTATTTTCATGTACAAAACTCTTTAAAACATGGAAGAAAACAGATACATTTTTTCATTGATGTAATTAATTTGCTAACTATGTGTCCTGAAAAAACAGCTGGACACAGCTGACTGGACCCTTGATGATACAACTATATTCATGATAACTAAGAGGAAGTCAGAGGAAAGTTAACTTTGTCATAATTGCTTTTGTTCAGTTTTCTTCTTCTTGATTTGTGGAATATTTCAATTCTAAACATGTACTGCACATCATGCCATGATATGAAAACACCTTAGTGAAGAAAGAAAATTAGTGTACCTTTGTACCATCCATAACACTGGTAGTTTTACAGCAGAAAAACTGATTTTGTCTTTCAAGAGCACGCAAAAAGATACATTTTCTGACAATTTCAGTATGTGTTCTTTATCAGTGTCTAATTTAGGGTGTCTGTAATAGCTCATTAGTACATCTTCAGGCAGAATGTCAATGCAAATACTGACAGGTCAAGGCAGACAAGTCTTCTGAAACAGGACAGTGCTGGAGTCAAATACTGATATGGGGGATAGCAGTTGATAGTGTGACTGCTGGTAGCCAACACTCTGGAGGTCAGCTCAGCCAGAGTTTCACACGGACACACCACAGGTGAGCTGGTGTGAACAGGGATACAGCACGGACTTGCAAAGAACAAGCTGGCTGTAGATCCTTTAATGGGCACATTCAGAAGCATCCTGATAACAAAGTTGGAATAGGAGCTAAAACTATGTTGTCTATCACACTGTGACTGTTAGTGACTGGTCACCTAACCTATCCCACTGCTACATTCTTCATCTCCACTCACTGAGGCGCCTACAGCTTTAGTTATATTCACATTTAACACTCACTTCTTCATTAACTTGCAGCATGGTCTTGTTTTCTTTCATAACTTATTCCTTATTGCTAAGGGTCTGTTCAAGTTTGAGCCATATTTTGTTCTTGTTCACAAGTGTGCTTCCTTGTTACCCTCATTCCATCAACCTATTTTCCTTTTTCCATCCCTATCTCCCACACTTAACTTTTCACCTAGGGCCTTCCTGAAGGCTACTCTTAGAATTGGAACAGTTTCTCCAACCTTACTGTTTCATATGAATTCTCACATTTTGATTTTTTCTGAGTCCTATAAATACAAACAATTAGCAATAATAGGGTTATCCTCCATATAGGTTTAACACTGAATATTAATGAGATTGCTGTTCATTTAGGCTTATTATTATTTCATTGCTTTCTCCTGGGGGTTTTGTAGGTGGTCACTTTCAATAAAAAGTTTCTTTGGAGGAGGAGAACTGCTTTGTTTTTCAGTATCTTGGAGATATATATAAGATCTTCAGGACAGACACTATGTCTGCTTTCTGTGTTGTCAAGCAAATCACAATAACCTCCATCTTACAGCCATGCAAAGGGCAGTCCAGATTTCATACAACATATCAGAATGAACATTTTGCTAGTTGGATCCAATTTTATCAGAACTAAAACCAAAACAAATGGTCCTTGTCCGTTATGATTCTTCTCACTCCCTACAAGTGAAGGATGGTTGGACCAAACACATTGACACAACCCAAAGAAGTTGGTTCAGTTTAAGTCAATACTGAAGATCCAAGGTGCATGTTACACAAAGAGAATCACTAAGCTTGAACAATAGGTCCTTTCATGTCTATGTATTCCAAATAATACACTCATATATTACTATCTTATTATAAATATAACAGATTTTTTGCTATTTCTAGGCTTCTTATATTAACAGTGTAATACAGCTTTCAGCTGACCAGTTGTGAGATGCTTGTGTAGCTTCTAATAACGTGCTATTTACTGGCAAAGGCTAATAGTAAAATTTGGAACTTTGTGTGCAACTTGGATCTTTATATACAATAAGTCAAGGTTTGAATTCTGTATTTTCACTCAATTGCTAAATTAATTAGTTTTATAAACCTTTTAAAAAACTTTTTTTCATATAAACCTGTTGATAGAAACAGTATGTATTCATCAGTGCTCAAGGACAAGGAGCTCACTGATTCAGAAAAAAATCAAGAATTAGTAAAAATAAGATCTGATACTGAATTTCCAAAGTCAAATAAAATTCAGTTTATTCAGAGTTCTGCTATAGTAATTGATAAGATCAAAAGAAAAAAAGACCTACTTGTACTTTGGAATAAATTCTTTGTAGTACTTCTTTTCTCTCACCATTTTGTATCTATCAGCAAGGAGAATATTTATGTGAGCCTCCTATATTGATGAGCTCATTAGAGTAGAGTGAGGTAAAGACTTTTAGTTTGCAGAACGGAGAAAATACAATAGCTCCCTAAGTGATCACTCAAAGGGTTTGGGAAGAAGAAGCTGGTTACTAAGGGAAAGATGAAGATAACCCTTAAAACTAGTAACAGGCAGGGTGAGAATTAGGACAGCCTTCCTACTAAGGACTGTTCATATTTCTTCTAGCCTCAATGCCCCGTGAGAGCTAAATGAGGTGTTACCATCTGCTAGCAACTACCCAATGAAATCAGACATTTTCTGCAACTGGGATTAAGAATGGAGGTAATTGCCAATTGGTGTACCAAACCAAATTTGTTAAGAAGGGAATTGTGACCTGTTACAGAGTTCTCAGAGGAATTAATGAATTTGAGTAATTGAGTCAGCATCAATTCTGAATTTTTAAAAAAATCATGTTCTTTGTACTCTTACTGTATTGCTTTTCTGTCTGGAATTGAGATTCCATTGTGCCATTAAATCAGTATTAACACACACAATTTTGGTTTTTGGCTGCTGCCTCTAAGATTTCATGGGTCTTAAAAGACATTTTTTAAAGTATCTTTCCTGACAGGAGGCATAACAACTGGGAAATTTCAGGTTTTCCTAATGACCTTGCACTTGAATAGCTACCTTTATCCCCAGAGGATTTAGTGGCTCTTAAACTTAATAGCAGCAAAGTGCTTTAGAACAGGATGAAAAGAATCCTTCACCAGTTGAAAATGTATGGTAGAAAAAGAAGTTAAATACTATTATTTCATAACTACACCAATTTCAACAATTCAGGAAGGCGTTCTGTAAAGTATATGGAACAGAAAAGGAGATTGTTTTTTTCCTAAAATATGCCTGAGGCAGTATGAATTTTAGTTGTGGTTGTCAATATATGTTTTGTAACTGAGGCTTCGTCACTGATCTCTTGCTTAAGTGACTTTTTATTGTAAAAAAGAAAAAACTGACCTGCTAAATTCAAAACCATCAGCCTCAAAGACATATATGAAAATTTAAAATTTTGTCTTGCAAAAAATGTACAACAGGATTGTAAATCTGAAATAGGTATGAATCTTTCCCACCCTGCATATCCAATCAGAATGAGCTCTAGATTTTCAGTTAGAAGGATTATATATACAGTCTATCTGAAATAAAAAGAAGTTCCTTTTGAAACTGAAATTTAACTTCAAGCAGAACACGCATAGATAAAATGTCTTCACTTTTCTGATGTTGCTTAATATCCATTTAATAGGCAATAAAGCTTAGTCCCTAAATGCACTGTACTGTGTAGTTTGTCCTTGAACTCTCAAGTGTTGCATTGGCCTCCAGCTGTTGGCAGTGCACAACACTAATATTAGCAAGAGGTATCATTAGTGCTACTAAATGTGAAAAGAAGGGTATTTAAGTTACCATGATGTGGAACATAAATAAACTGTTACTTCATATCCTCTATTCAACTACCCTCTATGGTCATGTTTACATCTTCCTGCTGGGACATATTATGGCATGCACTACAGTCCAAATTAGACATGTGTTCAGGGAGTGTCATGGTTCACATCCAAATCAGAAGTCTGTGAAGAATAAAAACCAGGTCACAAGGAGAAAAAAGAAAAAAAAGTCAATCTTCTTGGTTGTTTCTTCAAACACTCTGACTGCAGTAACTCATAGACATCCCAGTTCCTAAATTCTCTTATCTTTTTATTTCTTTTTTACTTGGATGTTTTTAGAAATAACAATTCTACAATTCTAATTTCTTTTAGAAATAACAATTTTAAAATTCTACAATTTAGAAATAACAATTCTACAATTTAAATTGTTTTGTTGAGGAAAAAATAATTCTAATTTAAAAAATTACAGTAATTTCATTTTCACCAAAATGTAGCTTTTTACATAGCTTTTTACATAAATTCATAAATTAAGAAATGCTTTTATTCTCTTCGTTATTTATTATCATTCTACTCATTATCTCATAACTTTTCTAAAATTTTACAGTATGAGCTTAATGTAGAAAGAGGGAAGACAGACTTTAGTTTTGAACACTCCCTGGTTCCAGGAAACAATCCTGCACTCTGTATCTTTGTCTTCTTTGAGCTATGGTTAATTGAAAGTTACGATACGCTGCCTGATTTCACTGCTCCCACCAATATGGCATAACTCTGGAAACTTGGGAGTGAAAGAAGACATGAATAAAAAGTCTTGCATTCCAGAGCAAGGGAGTATACTCAAGAAGGGGGGGAGCAGTAGGGAGAGGGAAACTAGGGCTTTGTCTTCCAAAGCACAACAGCATGTTTATAATAGAGGAAACACATACCCTTTAAAAAGTGACTTGATTGGAAGAAAATTACTTTTAGCCAGCTACTGAAATCCCTAAGCACATGCTGGTTTGTTTAATGGGAACCGATTTTGAAAGCATTTATGGAATGTATGGAGGGATCCTGTCTGAAAACATATACAAGGAAGGCATACCAGCTGCAGCTATTCCCTTCATCCTCACTGACATTAGCAATTTAAGATTTAGTCAAGCACAAAACACCCATGACCTTCTGAGCCATGCAGTCCCACAGAAAGCAGTCGACCTCTGCAGTTAGGCAAGCCATCATGAAGAAACATCACTGTACCACAGAAGACCTAAAATAAATCTGCAACAGTATTGAAAACTGTGGGACACTCAAGTAAGAAAAGTCATAAATCTGTGTTCTCTCTTGTCTGTTGCAATACTCTGTTCTCAGGATCTTTATCCCTGTAAAGCTAGCCAGAGAACAAGACTGAAGAGGACTATAACTCAGCATGTTTTGTTCCTATTGTTTTCCGTGACATCAATTTTTCTAGCTTTAAAAGTCATCCAAAAGCAAATGTTGAATCATGCTTCTACCTGGTTTCTGCCTTAAAAAATAATCCATGATTTACAGAGAAATCTCAGTGCTATATGAATTTGTTGCATGGCTGATCAGAAGCTTGCAGAAGTAGTGCCATTGCCATTTCAGCTCTCTAGGCTGCCCTTTTTTAAGAAGTATCAGTTTATTATAGAAAAGAAGTATCAGTTCATTATTGGTAAATTATTTTTTCCCCAAAGTTAGTGCAGAGTAACTAAAAATATACATAAAGGAGGGGGTTTTATTACTGAATTAAAGCTCCTTTTTAGTACTTTGTTGTTCTTAATCAGAGCTTTTTCAGTGATCTAGTTTACAGCGTGACTCTCCAAGCAGAGGCATCAGCATTTAATGAGGGTAGAAGTGAACAGAGTAAGGGAGAAAATGAGCTGGTGGAGACAAAATGGATGTGGGAAATTCCTAAGTTAAATCAGTAATTTACAGTTCTAAAACCTACTCTAAACACATTAGCATGGGACATTTCATTACAACTTGCTTAGTTATTTTCTCAGATCAGAAGGATGTCAACAGAAGAAATTGAGAAGAGCTCCCAAAGCAGATTTTTGCCTTTTACTTTTGAAAGGCAAAGCACTGTCTAGGAGGCAAGCATTCCTACAGGGTTCTAGGTCCCAGATAAATTACTTTCTCCCTCAGATACCCTAAGGAATATCACAACACGCCAAAATGTTCACTTAAGGTGTAAGGTACGCACCTATTCCAATTACAAGAGAAAAAAAAATCTTTGGAATTAATGGAATTACTATTTACAGCAGAGAAAAGAAAAGTATCCACCTAAACACCTGAATTAAAATTTGTAGGCAAAGATTGACTCATTGAAATAAATTTATATTCTTTACACACATAGACTTGTGGATGAAAATACTTTTATGACACTTAATGCAAAAGGTCTAGGCAAAATCCAGTTTCACAATAAAAAGAAATTTTCTCCTGAAAAAAAAAAGGGTGGGAACTTGCCCAAATGGCTCTTGTGAGCCCTCAGCATATTTTTTTACTCCTTCCATAGGGAAAGCAGAAGGAATGATGATTAATGTTGCCAGCATTCTTGGCAGAATTGTAACATATATGTAGCCACTGAGTTCACATTTCTAAATAATATTATAACAAATGTGCTTCATTAGTGGTGTACATAGCATTATAAGACCTTTGAAAGCAATATGAAATTTCAAAAAATGCCCAAGGCTGTCTGAACATGGGAGATTTGGGGGTGATTTTTCACTCTTTTTTTTAACGAGAAGTGTTCTTAATTAATACATAATGAAAAGCTCTTTCTTCTCAGCATTATCAAATACATTTTTATTGATTGAAAGCCACAGTTTTATGTTAATTCTTTTAGTGTGATTAAATTCACATCCCTTGCACTACATTACATTTGTGTTTATTATTTCTCTTTCTAAGACATGACTGAGAAATAAAAGAACTTCTAGCCTTTTGCTATTGGCTTGAATATTTATTTTACAGCTTCATAGCCTGAGAAAATTGTATTTCAGATGGAGAATGGGAAGAAAACCCCTTATCTTTAATACAAATACCGTGCCCCATCCTATCCTCTCTTTAGTAGACAGTCATGTTCTATGTTGAGAACTTCTGATACAAAGGTTTCTTCATGATCCTAGTCATTCTCCTGGGCTATGACTACGTGCTGTGATTTTATTATTTTTAATTTGAATGAGTGAGACTTTATCGTAGCTAAGCAGCAGATCAGTCAGGTCGAGTGAAATTGGTACATATTCTCTTACATGTTGCTAATAAGAAAGAGTTTTATTGATCTTGGCATATTGGAACAGTAATTTCCCTTGGCAAATCTCTTTCACTGAATGAAAAGCAGCCTTACTATAGATATTGCTTCAGAAATGCTTTCAGATGATCCCTCAGTCGTGTGGTTAGGTCAGTCTAAAGCTAAGATTTTGTAAGCGCAGGCAAAGCCCACCTCCAAGGAGGATCAGCAGAGATTATGGTTATCTAACTCAAAGTACACGAAGTAATAAAATGCTCTGTTGAATAGTTTTGGTCTGATAGCTGGCATTGATTGAGTAGAAGTTTTCACTGAATCTTCCATGCTTATCTTACTAATCATCCTTCTTCCCTGAAAGATTAGCTACTTCAGATCACATACGATGTGAACAACTCCTGGTATAGAAAGAAACCAATCTAAACTAAAAATCCCTGAGTGCAAAAACAAAAGAGCAAAAAGCTGAAACTTTTAGGGAAAATGGAGAATATTCAAAAATTGCCTTTATTTTTCATGGTATCTGACTAAGCTGAATAACTTAAGGTGTTTATCCAACTTACTGAAACCTGTTAGAGGAAGGCAGCAAGGATGGAATCAATGGACCTTAGAAGCTCACCAGGCTCAACTACTCTACCTAAACAGAACCAGCTAATCCTATGTAATTCCTGGAAGGTGCTTGTCAAGCCTTAAACATCCCCAGACAGATACACCATATATCTTCACATTCCAACCTGTTTTAGTCCTTAATTATGACCTACCATTGTATTCTTCTAATGACAAATTAAAATCCCTTGTTTCTTCCTTGTTTTCTGCCTATACAGAGAATATACTACTCCCTTCCTCTTTTATGTATCTGAATACTGTTCCATGCCCACCATTGCTTTTCTCCTCCTCAGCCTAAACAATCACATTTTTGCAGTTTTTTTTTTCTTTGAAGTCATATTTCCAAAGTATCTGATAGACTCCAGGTGCACCAAAAGTTATGTACAGAAATCTGCACTGTGCATTACTCCCCATATAAATAAAGTAGGCAAGCCACCACGTTTTCAAAAAGGCATACCATTTAAGCTTTTTCTAGATGAAGCTACTACACACTATCCTTATAAACTGCTAGTTCTGTTATGATGGGGGGGGTAGAAAAAGTGGTCAGAAGTACCCATTTTTACATTAAAACCTTGTCCATTCCATGAGTTCTTTAGGAATTGCATGTACTGCTCAGATAGAAGACAGGAAACATTTATAATGGGGCTCTAAAGAAAGCTGAAGGGGTCTGAGTGCCCCCAGGAAAGCTGCTTTTGACCTATGACAGAGGCTGAACAATTTTATTACCCTTTGAATTATAGATTGACTAGAAGAACATAAAGAACAGATACACTTGCTGGTTGCTTTAAAGAAACATGAAAAATATTTCTGTTGTACGGGCCCAGAAACATTCATGAAGCAATCAAAAACTTTTTTGACTGATTGAGAATTAAGAGGAGAGATGTACTGCAGAGCTGGGTTGTCAAATGTTTTCCACCACTTCGCATGTCAGCAACAGGATTTGGGCAGGTGCTGTGGGAAAAACAAAGTATGTGTTTATGCACATTCAACACCCTTCTGCAGGCACTCTTGCCTCACACTGTCACACTGGGCTGCTTTCAGCACGTAACGTGCTTCACAGGGATAAAAATAGCACAGATATATGATGTTGCACAACACAGCAATGTTTGACTGGGAAAACTGAATAGTTTTGGAAAGAGCTGTGATACCTGGGCTAATGCTCAGAAAAGGGGAGGAGATCAATGTCAGTCCTCAACAACTGGGAGAGCTCTTTTCCTACGTGTGCCAATACAGCAGGTAAATTGCCAGTATGCCTGCTTCAACAAACAAGAAATAGATTTTAAAAAATGCTTAAACAGCAAATACATAGATATTGATTTTTTAGGTGCTCAGCAGTAGCTGAAGCTCCAGTTCTAAGATTTTGTAATAAGTATTTGACAGTTTTTCTAGAGGTCTCAGGGAAGACTGGCTTTTTTCTAACTGAAATTTAGATAAAACTCATGGTTCCCAAAAGTAATTGGCAAATATTTATGTGAGATTACGATTTTGCTTGTTATTTGGTTGGGTGTTGGTTTTGTTGATTTGGGGGCGTGGATTTGAGTTGTTTTTTTTTGTTTGGGTTGGGTTGTTGTTTTGGTTTTGGGTTTGGGGGTTTTTGTTTGTTTGTTTGTTTGTTTGTTTGTTTGTTTGTTTGTTTGTTTGTTTGTTTGTTTGTTTGTTTGTTTGTTTGTTTGTTTGTTTGTTTGTTTGTTTGTTTGTTTGTTTGTTTGTTTGTTTGTTTGTTTGTTTGTTTGGGGTTTTTTGTTTGGTTAGTTTTTGGGTGGAGTTGGGGTTTTTTGAGGGGACATGATTTTTTTGTTTTGGGTGGTGATGCTGTTGGTATTTTGTTTTAATTCTGTAACAGGATCATTTGCAAACTGAAGGAAGTAGTTGGTGATTTAACACTCACTCCATGCAGTTAAGGAAAATAAAGAGATATCCAAACCTAGACACATCCCAATTTACTTACTAAGAAACTTTTCCAAATCAGAAGTGATATTCAGCTCCATTGCAGAACCTGAAACCACAGATAAATTAAGAAAGGCTATTGGTACAAGTAACTGTCAGCATACTCTCCCTTTTGGAATCTGATATTACATCTATAGTGCTAACAGATATATAATAATACAAAGTCACAACTTCAAGAAAGAAAGACCTGAAAAATAGAAGTACTACCAAGGTCCTTTCTCAAACGAAGGAGGGACAATTTTTTATTATGTGATTTATCAAAAGATCTCAGGAACATGTTGAAATATGTGTTTAACCCTATGCAAGAAGATTATTAGGGACTGAAAAAGCATGCACTTCATGATCTTAAATAAAGAGTGACACTGAAGAAACTATTGCTTCTTGCCATCCATGCTGAAGACTGAAGTCAAATCAAGCAAAAGAATCCAATTAATTAAAAAGCAATGATGGATGTTTTTATTGATGCCTACATGAATACGAATTTAACCTTTTTGTAGACTGGTCTTAATTCCTTGGTATAACTTTATTAGAAGTAATACTAAAAAAAGCAAGGTCATGGTGTTTTTAGTGGCAAGGATGACTTTGAGCGTTTTTGCTTAAATAAAGTTTGGACTTCTCTCCACAAAAATATGATTATATATGTTTTCTTTAGCATCTCCTGACTCTTCAGCAGATAAAGGGAAACAAATGTTTGTCATTAGAACTAATCTGCAATTACTCTGGTCAGATAAGGAAACTGATAAAGAAATGTATCAATATTTGTATATTGGATATAAAAGATTAAGAGAAAAATACCAACTTGTTCTATTCCTTACTAACAGACACATAACAGTACAAAGTCACTACCCTAAGAAAGATACCTCAAAATATTTAGATCTCACTGATGGGTTTAGGTCACCTCTTTTTTTGTCTTGACTCTTTGAAAACTCGTAGTTCCTTAGTGATTACACAAAATGTCGTGTGCAAGTGTCTCAGAGACTTAAAAATTTTAACTCTGTGTGAAGTATCCCAAAAGCATGAAACCAAGACTGAAGGTCTTTCCATGGAAGCATAAAGGTTTTGCACTCTGCATATTTTTTTTTCAGTTAATGAAATGCAGAAAATCACCATTAGATGATGGACAATAGTTCCAAGAAAAAAACCTAACAAAACAGTTGGAAAAACCTAAGTAAGAAAACCATAAATATGTGTGCCATAAAAATTCTGCTGATGTGCCACATAAAAACAGATAGCTGATTTGCAGAAGACTACTGTTTCAGGTATTGATCACGCTATTAATTGTTAATTGTCCTGTGTCACAAGTCTCACGTTAACTTTGAAGGAGGGAAAGCTGTGCAGAAAATCTTTAGCCACCCAAATCTGAGAAGCTAATTAACATGACTAGGGCAAGGACAGTGACTGCTCCTTTCACGCCTTGGTCTCTTATCTGCAATTTGAACCATGCAGATTCATACAGACTTAGCCTGAAGGTTTATGTAAGATTTACTGTGCTTTATTGCAAAATTGATGAAACACAATTCTGTCACCCTCTTGTAAGTCATCTAACTACAAGTTGACTTTTTCTGTCTTTAATGTGTACTAATCACTTACAAAACGGTTTTTTTGGGTTTTTTTTTTTTTTTTTTTTTTGCTAAGGTGATAGTCCCTGTTTGAACAGGAAGGGTAATGTAATAAAGAAGTATTGCAAAGTACATTATTTCACCTAGAAAAGCTGTCAATCAGACTTCTGAAGGCTTATAGTTTTGAGCTAGAAATATTCAAGTTTCATTGTTGGACACGCATATTTAGCAACGAGCCAGACTCCAGTCTAGCCTAGTTCCTAGGTATGACTGCAATTTACTAGAATATATCTAGTAAAGCAAATAATACTAGATAACTGATAAAATGATGAATGTGCTTACATGTCCTTTGAAGCAAAATCCAGTGGAATAATACTTGTGCCCTCCTGGGAGATACAGTTACTCTCATAATGAAAAGAAATGCATTAGAGAGAAGTTCTAACACAGCATGGGAAGAACCCTTACCCATGATGGAAATTGGGCCTTTTATTTTTAACTAAGTGCAATTCTTTGAAACTGCTATTAAAAATGAAATTGGCAGTTAAGAAATAGCTCACCTCAGCAAAGGGAAGAGTGCACTTTGCCCAGTTTTGGGGGAGATGGAGGTTGTAATGAACATCATAGAGATTTGTGGTCTGCCTTGCAAAGCCATTTCTATAATGTGAGAAATAGAGGACACAGAGAAATCACATAAGCATCCATACGAGGTATTTAATCCCAGCAGGGTCTGTGTGGCCTTGGTAAACAAAGAGACCTCATTTCTCCCAGAGCCATACCAGTCTGCAAGAGGGTGACTCCAGTAAAAATGGCTACCCTCATACATACATAAATATTCTATTTTTTTTTCACTGTTGTCTAGTAGGACTAAATTATAGCTGTAACCTCCTTCATAAGCTTGAAATAAACAAAATAAATTAATTAGCATTACTATAGTAACAAAATTAATAAAAAAGGTATAAAACAATCAAAGCAATTTTTAAAGGGTAATATCTTAATCCTCTTTCCCCTCATTATTTCAGCATAAATTTTTCTGTTAGGAAATTTCCTGGCATCATCAAACTACGTAAGAAGCCCTCATACTGCTTCAGGTTAATAAAAAGAAAACGGTAGCTTTGATGATCTGTATTATTCAAGCTTGTTTCAATACAGAGTTATTATCTTCATTCCATCCTGGAAGGAATTAAGACCCAGCTGTCTTTAATCTGCTCTGCTGTTTTAGTCAATCACAGCTCTCCTGAGCAGCAGGGAAAGGAAGATTCAGATGTTGACACTTGCTTCTGATTCCTGCGTGCTGATGAAGCACAGCTGCCCGGATGAGGTGTAAGTAGCATGTTTCTCCAAGCCTGAGTTTTTCATTTGGCCATCATGTCTATTGGTTAGTTTCTTGATTAATACAACAAACTTTTTCTCATGTTTTTTGTTTCTGACAGTCTATACCTATGTAAGGATAGATTAATATCCACCTAAGGCTAGTTTAAAGGATTACTTCTTTGTATTAAATCTTGTTTTTGTTGTTTGACCTCAAGCATGGTAGTCACATAGGTGTATTTATATTTCCTGAAAACCAGCCTAATTTAGCAGGGCCTTTTGCCACTGTGTTTAGCTAAAATTAATTTCCTTTTATATTGCAGTGCTATATAACATAGAAGCTGTAAGAAGTAAGTAGAAGTAAAGTAAAGAATTTTAATAGCTGTTTCACTTTAAATGGGCTTCGGTACCGGTGTTCTCATTTCTCTATAGAAACAGAGGAATTGGAATGACAGAATGACAGAATCTCTTTTATTGTAATGGATTAATGTTTCAGTACTCTAACAAAAGAGTGAGATTAAAGGCAACAAGTCAGCACTCTCTGTGAGAGAAATTATGGTGCCAGAAATGGCTGACATTTGTACTAATTTTAAAGTAAAATATGGCCAGAAAATATGGACTAAACTCTAGGGACAAAAAAAACAAAACAAAAACAAACAAACAAAAAAACCACAAAAAAAAAAAGTTTGAGCAGTATTTTCTTTTTTGCAAAAAGAACATGATTTGATCCCTGGAAGAATATCAAATCTACTTAATCTATATTAGACTGTTCTAAACCAGGTGACTTAATCATTAATGTAATATTACTTAATGTTATAAACTAATGTGGATAGTGTGGATAATGTGTGAATAGTGTTTCTTTTGATGCCAAATTTTTTGCTGTAATGAATGGGAAAGGAGTTTAGAAAAGCTTACAAGGAATTAGTCCATAGGTTGTTAATGAAGCACTTCCTCACACACACAAAGGTGTCCATTTAGCACCTGATTTTTATTATCCTCTTTGATAAAGCTCCTATTTGACTAGGAGTAAATCTTATCATGTATAATACTTTACTGAATGCTTGTTTCTTATTTACGTGCTTTGTTGGCCTCATGGAACCTTTAGGTGGGGAAGTAAGGGAACATAATGAAATAGAAAAATCAAGGAAAAAATAGCATTAAGATCACAAACAAGAAATATATTTATGTTAAAAAGAAATATAATTCAGTATTTCTGAAGAAATAATGTTTCAGTAATATTAAATAGATCAACAGGAGTAATTATGGTTTTTTTTATATGCCACAAATTGCAAGCAAAATCAGTACAGCTCTTTTGTTGTTATGACCAGTGCTCTGTTTTACAGTCTGCCCTATGTTTTCTCTTCCTAACCACCAAAATCACTCAAGCTTATTACCTTGTCTAGCTTCTTAGCCAGACGGCTGTTACTGAAACCATCTCAGTGAATGAGTCTTCCAACTTTTTATGTCTAACCCTACATAATTTACTAATGGGGATTGTTCTTACAGAAATAGGATTTTACAAATGGAACCCAGTTTTAAATAGGTGCCATATAGAGACTGTGAAATAATTTTTTAGTTGCCTTTTGATGGATTTTTAATTGGTGAATATATTTCTGGAATTAGGAGGGAGATAGAATAAGATCCAGGGTAATTTCTGGAACTGTGAAAAGTTATGTTAATCCTTTGGGATTTGATGATTGGGTCAAAATGCAGGCAACCATACTACTTTGATACACTTTTTCTTTTAAAAAAATTTCAATAGGTGTAGCAGATGTTTCCTAATGCAATTTGAGTGCCCCAATTAATTGTAGCTAGTGGATTGCTTTTTTTAAGTGAGAGGCATTGGATGGGCAAATGAAAGAAACTTCACCTCAGCTGACAATCTGTAACTGAAGGAAAACGAATGGAGTAAGTGAAGAGAAAAAATTAAATGAAATGAGATCTTCCTGTGAAAAGTGTTCTTTTTTTCTTCTCAGAGTAGAAAAATGGTCATTAGAAAGGTGTCTTTCTTGTTTGAGATTATAGCATTGATAATTCATTTTAGGTTGTTGTCACATTTTCTACTCTTGCTAAAAATTTGTGACCTGAATGTCTAAGTAATTACTGTTTTGTTCCTTGCTCAGTAGATTTGGGCAATTAATACAAAGCACACTACAAAAAGACAACTTTAAATGCGTAAAACATACTAATTTGTAACCTGTAATTTGACTTTTCTCTCTTTTCTTGTGAGCAAAGTTTAAACATAAGGAAAGATTGCACAGAAAGTAGTACTTTGATTGCCTCCCCACCCCTTCAGCACAACTGGTTGGTTAGCACCTAATTAACAAACACGACTGGCATTAACTTTTTTATTTTAACCTATTTTGATGTGCAATTTTTAACTGAATTTTCTTCAGTGCAATCAGATTTCTGATAAGTGACTACTCCTGATTCCTGGAAAAGTTCAACGGAAGAGATTACAAAAAAGCAAAATGTTGTATCTTACTTCATCAGGCTTTGTGCTGCTTTTATTGGATCCTGTACAGCCCAACAGACTGGGATGTTTATGTACAGGCAAAATTTTGGCCAAAAATATTAACCAGAAAAAAGTTACCAAAACAGTAGGTCCAAATGTATTTGCGCTTGCAGTAAGGAGAGAGGGACTTGGTATTAAATACAATAAAGAGGGAGCTTGTTTCTCAATCTTGAAATGTTATTATATCATTAAACAATTCTGATATTCTAAAAAAAAAAAAAAAGCGAAGTGTTTTTGAAGAATTAGTGGTGATTCTAAAGTGTCTAATTTTGTACTACCTGTCCAAGGAAAAGACATGGTTTCTGTTGCCTAAACCTTGAAAATAAGGAAATTATGTCAGTTTCCCACCTCCTAAATAAGGTTTCCATTCAGTAGATTTTAAATGTATTTTTAAATTCTGTTCCCTGTTTTTGATCCAATAAACATTTAGTTGCTGTTTCTGAAGCTCTTTCAGCTCTAGAAAAACAGTTTAAAATATCGTCTGAATTTGGTTACTTATTAGTCTCCTGAGGGGAAGGACAAATCTTGTGACTTTTGCATCTCGGGTAAATGACCACAACTCTATGTATATTGATGTGCTTAATATGGCTGGAGCACACCTAAATGTTTGTTTATTGCTAGTCTGTCTTCTAACAGCCTGAATCACATTCCAAGCATTAAAACAGCAGAAAAAAAAGGGAAAATTTTTACCCTAGCTTACTCTTTCTATTTTGAGCAAAGAGCTATAAATCATGGGCAGTTGTCCTGTGACTTCATTCTGTGTATCCCTCTAAATATAGAGTACTGGATGTTGACATGTCTCTTGGTGCTTTATATTACCATAATCCTTGGTGCTTTAAGGTGTTTCCTAAAGATACTGAATGGAAGGAGAAATTAATAAGAGATAGTACAACTTAAAGGGTGAAAGTCATCATTCTAACAGGAACCATCCCATTTCTCTCTCTAACATCTATTGAAACATAACAGGCTTGTTATGTTTCAATAATATGCATGTTATTAGTTGGAGAAAAGTGAAACAATTAGAGCTTCTGTTCCTTTCTTTTGTGGAAGTGCGGGCTTCTAGTTGCCCCTTAAAACATAATTTTTTGTTTTAGGCTCTGAATACATAAAATTAAGAGAAGGTATGGAACTCACTGGCAACAAGAATTGGGCATACCTAGACAAATTGCCAGCCTAATTTGCACTTTTCTCCTGTTTCCACATCATATTTTAAGCATTTTTTATTTATGTGCATATAAGAGAAAGCAGGAAAATACTGAATTTATCTAAAGCAAATATCACTCAAGCAAATTAGAAATTGATAATGGATGCATTTGCCTTTCCATCTACTGTGTAGTATTTCTAATTTAAAAAAAAAGAATCTGACTCAAATATTTATGCTGACTCATACCAGCTAAATTCCTAAAATAGCAAAGCAGCATTTTTATCTACAATTCTAAAACGAAAAATTGCCATGCCATTGATCAGGCATTATTTAAAAGGCTTAAGCAGACTTCCCAGGGAGGCTCATTTCCATCCAAATCAAACCTATAGCGGGTGTACCCTCACCTTATTTGTAATGCCTGGTGGGACACGGAGGGCTCCTGTTGTTTATGAAGTATTGCAGTGTAAGTAATTTGCCTGCGTAAGAGATCTATAGCTTGAAGGTCAAAGGTCTTGATCGCCTGTGACCCAGAAACAAGAAATGTTTAGCCTTTCTGTGTACATAAAGTTTGGCCACTTCAAAACCTTTTGAATGTGCCTGTGCTGTGCTGTGCCCCTGCAGCTTTATGTGACTCTGCTCTCAACAGTATTTGTTTCAAAAATTCCTTTAAAAATCGTACCTTGCAGGAGCTGTTTGGCCTCCCAGAGGGTGAATAAAAAATACATTCGCTGTCACATTTGAGCTCTTGGGAGTGAATGATATACTTGCCTAAATATTTGTTGCCCTAGGTTACTGTGAAAACAGTAGCTTAAGTTGTGATTTCCAATACAGTATTTATCTCCATGGTTTTAATTACCTGTGCAGCTTTGAGAATGGTAATTAGACTTGTCAGTTTTTTCATCTTCCATAAAATCTCAGTTTACAATAGTGCATTATGTATAAATAACACGTTAACAAAGAAAAGAACTTAGTTTGGTCAATTTCAGGTGTGTCTCAGATGAAGAAAGGATTTTGCCAAATGATCTGGAATTTATCCCTGCAGCTGCCGGATCAGGCAAACAAAAGAAGTTAATCCAAAAATATGATAAAAATTTGGACAAAACCAGGTATTTTAGTGCAATCTCTTTTCCAGTCTTGAGTGTGATTTCAGCAACTTTTTAACTCTTTTTCTTTAAAATTAGCTAACCATAGTGTGATGATCTATCACGGTTCTTGACAATGAGATTTTTATAGTCAATTGAGTGTCTCTCCTGCCTTGGGCTGAGTGTTCAAAACATTCCTTTTTTTGGTAGAGTACTGTTATGCCACTAAAAGGCCTGTTAGATCTAAAGGCCTGTTAGGCCTAAATCCATTTTGGGGCAAAATAGTTCTGAAGACGGTCAATCAAATATCTGTAGGTCTCCAATTTGTAGATCTTTTCACTGATGAATGGAGGTTGATAACAAAATAGGGTCTTAAGAGCAAAAACCTGATTAATCTGTAGAGTGGCAAACTGTGGGTTAACGGGAAGAGCGAGGCTCTTTGTTCAACGATTGTTCAGGATACAAATTTAGTTTCAATGCTGAGCAGAAAAGTTCTCCCTGACATTACCCCAGCAAAGAGCTTCTCTTATGCAGCTGTGCTGGTGTCTCCAGCTGTGTACAGGTGAAGCATCAGGACATGCAGTAGGCAAGTGATGGTGGAGTGCAGATAGGGTAAGAGTTTACACATGAGAGCTTGTAGCAATTCTAGATTAAGTGACTCAGATTTGGTGTTTAATGGATATTTTGCTGGGATAAAGTGTCCATATTGCTCCAGTTACATGCTTATTTAGCTGATTTAAGGCATAAGCCAATTAAATTATTCAATTTGACTTAAGTTTTTATGTAGGCTTAATCTCTGAGCTACTGCCTTCTCAAATTTTCCCAAGCTTCCCTTTTTTTTAACATTTTCCAACCTTTTCTAATGGAAAGAGTGACTAGAGAAAAGCATGTTTTGACTATTTAAGCTTTTAAATTTTCTTCTCAAGGGTTGGGGCAAGAGCAGAAAGAAAAAGCATCACTATTAAATTTGACTGTAAAAAATTAACAGTAGTTCATGTAAAGCAAATATGTTGAATCCTTGATTGCATCTTGTTATAAATTAGTTATTAGTGGTTCAGTTCCTTTTTACTCCAGTTACCTCAAGTAAACATTAGAAAAAATATTCAAATTAATTTCATTATTCTAATTATCTTATTGTGTAAAGCCCTGTGACTGGACAGATGTTTGTGAAATTAAACAACTAATTCAAACAGTAGGGTTGAAGGTATTTTTTCATGGTGTTTTAAAAGGTCTCTGTCCCATTGAAGCTTTTGTTATGCCTGAGCTGGTTAAAGGTAGGATGACAACAGAAAACTAGATGGACAGAAAAACTAGGATACAGTTCCATATGCAGTTTATAAATTATTCACGTTGCTATTTCATTTGTTTTCATGATATCTTTAAGAAAACTGCTGAAAATAGGAACATGATATGCTTTTCTAACTGCATCTTTTTTGCATAGCATACCACATTTTGGCAGTGGATACTAGTGTACTCTTACATGGAAAATGTAAGTTATTTAGGATAAGCAGGTTTATTCTAATTCTGAGACAGACACAGCATTCCTGCCTTTACTGATTGTCACAGCTTAACTGTAATTTTTATAGCTGACAATGTTTTATCTCTTTTGTACATGGATCTCAGCCCCTCATAGATTATATCCAGCTATTAATTTTCCTTGAAGGGATGGGGACTTACAGGTCAGTGCTGACTTTAAATTACCATTTATTTTTAAAGAAACTCAAGTAGTCAGCAGACCACATGGGCTGCTTTTCACTTTGGAAGATACCCATAATTGTAATGCTATTTGTCATTTTAAGACTAGGAATATGACCTAAGTTCCCAGGCCCACATAGCAAATAAACACTCTGTGTCTCTTGGAAGCAGTACTACCTCTCCACTACTAACTTTGGCTCATTGTACTGAATTTGCTGAACATTTAGCCCTTTCAATACTGTGTATGTGATGTATGAGAATAAGTGAGTGGGTGTTGCTTGCAAATGTCCTCTGTTCATCCATAATATAAACAGGCCATCCTTACTGGTCCCTAGGTAACCAGTTTCTGGCTCAGTGTTTAATCTGCAGTCTCCTGGAAAGATTGTGTGTTGGACCTGGTTCTGTTTGTATTAGAAAATTATCTAGGGTTTGTAGAAATTCTAATGATTTACTGTACATTATTTTAGCATATATAACCCAATTTGAATGCCCTGATAACTCCTTTACCCTATATATCATAGATGCTTAAGCAATAAATCATTCTAGTCCTTGGGTTTGACCCCTACAATATCTTTTCTTTGTCTTTTGGAGGCTACAGCCAGCAAACTGAAGTTCATTAACTTATGGCCTAACAGTGTTGTACTTTGTTGCTTTTCACTGAACGCCTTCTCCTTAATGTTGTTACCATCATTTTAAAAAATATTTATTGACGATTCATACAGAGTAAATAAACTCACTATAATGATTTGAAAAATGTTTCTTCCCATTTTATTTTCTTATCTGAGACTCCTAGCATTAGAAAACAGAAAATGAGAAGGGGGTGTGGGAGAGTCTCTGCTTCACCAATTGTAATTTTGTCATTATGCTTACTTGAATTGCACTTACCACCTCTTGCACCGAGGAGGTGATTTGTTTCTAGCTGTTCTGCTTTGTATCCAAATGACAAATTATCAGTTTTAGTATAATGGAGCCTTCATACTACACTTTCTTTTCCATTAGAACTTGGAAAAAATGGTCAGGCACTTGGGAGAAAACAATTCCTATTTGATTGGGATTGTTTGGTTTGGTTTGGGTTTTTTTTGGCATTTGCAGAAAGAGGACTTTCAAAGTGACTTTTAGGACTTCCCTCTTACACTAAGTTCTCAAGGTGTCTTCATCTGTGAAGTCCCTCTAGCTGATGTGTGTGATGTGCTACAATGTTCCAGCATGTATTACTGCCTGCAGAGCTGTGGCTGGCAACTTCAGAGCCTCTTGTTGTAGACACTTCTGGTCTACTCTTGTAGTCAGTCCTCTCTTCTATTCTGTTTACTGCAGACCATACACTATCCAGCTCTTGTAATGTTTATCAAACAAAAGCATTCTTTTCACCACAGAATCAACCATGATAGTTGCTTTCCTCTCTTACCATTGCTATATTTTCTTTTGTATTAGACCTGTGCTCCATCCATTACAAAACAGTACCATCCTTTCCTATCCTGCTCTAGCAGAGATAGATCTCTAAGTAGATGATACCCTGAATATAATTTTGTAATGTTTCCTTTTTTTCAGTAGGAATGTTTCTCTGCACCCCAGCCACCCCTTGAATACCACGTTGCACCAGCAATCATGTCTCTGTAACACAGGCATTCCTCTGGAACAACACTTAAAATGTGTAAGCAGAATGCAATACACAATAATCTGGGAATTGGTTGTGACATGAATTTTTGGAAGAGCACACTACTTGAGCATTTTCATTCTATAGCAGCTGTTTACCCTTAAAAGGTTATGTTAGAACAAATGAGTGGAAAAAAACCCAATGAATTTCAGCCATGACCACAGATATAATTTCTATCATAAAACATAGTGGTCAATGTGGCATAATATATGGTTCACATGTATTAGCAGCTTGTGCCAGAGTATTCCAAAAAGCTAATAGAATCTCTTGACTCTTATTTTTAATTACATTTCACTTCTGTAAGCTTCACAGTTTTTGTATTTATTTCAGAACTCTTTTTGTTAGGTAGTACCTCAGAGACACTTCAAATACTTACCAAGAAGTAAAACATTGCAAAAATGAGGTTGATGACCTGCTTTTTGGTTACTATCCACTTGGACAAATTAGCTTGTGAGTTCACCAGTGCATATGGATCCATTTATGCCATTTGAACTGCACTTGTATGGATGTTCCGTGCTGGGCAACTGAAAAGGAGAAGCTGAGAAGTGGAAGTACAGGAAGCCACAACTGGCAGTTTGATAATTTTTATCACAAGAACTCTTACCTGAAATGCACAGGACTTGTAAGATGAACACAGTAAAAATTGTACTTATATTTCAGAGACCATATTACTTTAAAGTTTTGGTGCTGTGATCTTGAAGAGTAACAAATGTTTTCTGGTTTATAGCTTCTCTTTCCAAGTATTTTTGAGGCCAGAAAGTACTAATAAATATCACATGTTCATACCTATATCTTCTGAGAAAACGCTAATAGGCCTTTCAGATCCTTGCCACACATTCCATATTTTGTGGGCTAGGAGAGCAAGGTCATCTGATTAAAAAATGCACATGGATCTGATGTGTAAATACTGTTTTACTAGAAAACATTATGGGAAGTTGGAAAAGGGAAAGGAATAAAATTCTTTTTTTTTTGTTTTTTTCAGATTTAAAGCTGATCAGACCAGCATAACATCATATATAAGAATTTGTTATCTTGAGTTTTGTAACCTAGAACAGGTCTTCAAAAATACCTAGATCTAACTAGAGGACTTTTAGTAAAGGTTTGTTTCAATGAGTGCTGCATTCACTGATTACAAATTGATCTCTTTATTAGTACTTGCTATAGTTTGTTGGTTGTCTTATATTTCCGTTACATCAAATGTTCTCATTTCTACCATTGATTTTTCATTTGTTTTAAGCTTTCTGGAGCCAAATGTCTGAAGTAAAGGCAACATAGGGATTGCAACAAGATTTCATTTTACTTGGTCTGTTAAGATTTTCTGCTCTTTAACTAACCCGAAATTCAAAGTGAAGATCGTTTACAATTACCTTTTTTTGTACAATAGAAAACTCAAACTGAAAACTGTAAATCTTTTGAGAGATGGCAGCAGGAAGCATCTTGACCACAACCCAACTGAATATTTTATCTCCTATATACACATCTTTCCTTATGAATGTAATTTTGCAGAAATGACCATCAGTTGAATGACTGTGACAGATGTCAGCATCGGTTGCTCATTGGGCAAAACGGCCTCTGGTGCACTGACAGATACAACATCAGCAGCTCTTGCAGAAGATCACTCTGCTGCTGCAAGCCTTGGTTCACACAGGGCATTAATATAAATTACTCTCCATTACATAGGAAAATGCTATGGGGGTTCGTGTGGAGTGACAGTAACAGAGTGCCTGACCTTATTCTAGCAGCAATAGCACTGATAGTCCCTTTCAGGTGCTACAGTGCATTGCTGAGCCACTTCTTGTCCACAGAATGAAGGCCTAAAATATTAGTGTGTCTTTATTTCTGAACAAGATTCTGGATGGTCTGTATGAGTCAGATAAGCCTTTAGGAGGAACAAGTTATTGCAGCATTAGTTTGCTGTCCTGGAAACACTAACACTGCTTCTTAGCAAGGGCAGGTTGTGTTATATTAGCAAACTGAGCACTTTTTTTTTAACCATTGCTTGAGTTCTACTTTGGATATTTAGTAAAGTATCTGTAACTTTAAAATTGAGTCATAGGCTTGGTACAAACAGCTCTATGACTTGCAATATGCAAGCAAACGTTTATTTAGATTTCTCTTCAGCAGCAAATTTTTGTAACTATACGGGGAATATTTATTGATTTAATAATTAGTAATTAAGGAAGAAACCAATGTTAAAAATTATTAGGAATGTAATAAAGAAATTAAATAGGAAACAGCACTGTGATTACTTTTAGCTGTAACAAACATACAAGAACTGTATACAATTCCTTTTTATTCATTTCAGTTATGCCTGAAGAAAGGTTCAGAGAAGGATGACAAAGAATTAAATGTATAAAGCCATCATCTGCATGAGCAGAAAGCATACTGGCTAGGACCTTTCACAAAAAAGGAAATTAAAGAATATATGGAAGGAAGTTTACAAAATGAAGTGTGGAGGAAAGGTGGATAAGGGTTTCTTTCAGTTCTGTCATAAGAATGAAAGGCATAAAATAAAACTTACAAAACTAAATAATATTTAGAGCAGACCAAGAAAGATGTTTCTTCACACAGCTTATTGAGCTGCCGCATGGTGTTATGGATAGCGAAAATCTACATGATCTCAAAGTATGACAGTTCAGATTCCTGGAAGAAAAATAAGAACTGTTACATAGAACAATAGATAATGTTTCTGCTCAATAAGTTTTTAAGCTGCATCTTGCTGAAGTTTAGATAATATTCTGAGAAAATACAGCTATGTGCTTGCTTTCTTCTTCCTCAGGTTCCTGCTGTTGCTAGCTGTAAGGGTGAAGATAACAGGCTAGAGAGACCCTTTTCCCCCAGTATTTCCACTCAACATACAAGCTGCATCTATTCCAGAAATACTAATGCCTAACAAGGAAACAGAAAGTAGGAAAGCATTTTGTATATGTCAGAGTTTACCTCTAGAAAAAAATGTCTTGCTTCCATGAAAAAGAACCATCTCTGTGAGGATACAGCTGCCTGAAAAAGGCTTTATGATTTTCATGTTTATTGCTTCTCAGTCACTTTTGGTTCAAATAAGTTAGTATTTCTCACTTAACCTATATAAGAAACATCATCTATGAAGATAAGTATATGTTGATTTGATCACTTTTAAAATTACTAATGCGCTGCATCAGAGAGAATTTTGCATTCTCTATGAAATATGTGTTCAGATCCTTTCCTGTCCTTACTGGTTTCCTTTATTGACATTTTACATAGTTTTCAGAGTTATTCTGATTGGACAACAATATATTCATATTCACTTTTTTAAAGTAGAAAATAAAAAATTCTAGTACGATCTTTTACATAAGAGCAAAATAATTCATCTAGCTTGATATATGCTGCCTAATCTAGTACTGTTATTATTCTTGTCTCTTTTCTTGATTACTTATTTCTTATTCTACAGTTTTGTAAGTTAAAATACTGTAGAGGTAAAGAGAGGTAAAATAGCTGCTTTATTTATTTTAAATGGAGCAAGTAAAGATATTTTCATCTGTTAAATGCTTGGGTTTTGCTTTCTATTCTTTTTTGTCTTAACTGAGATCACTCATTATTTATTTACTTGTTTATTAGATCTCTTCATTCTGATGAATGCTTTTGTTTGTTCATTTGTTGTTTGTTCTTTTCTGGCATTTTCCCTATTTTTTTTTTTTGCAGCCAGAAAGTTTGGGTTTTTTGTCCCAAATGCAAATTCCTTTCAAAGAAGTCAATTTCAGAGTCCCACAGAAAAAGTCCTTGGCTAGGATTGCATTTTCTTTGCAACACTAAATTATACATTTCACAATTTTTCTCTGCCTGGTCAAAGCAGTGTCCTTAAAATTACTTAATATGCAACCTTAAAACTAAATAGTCAATCTTATAAACTCCTGTACATTCAGTTTATGGGCTGAGGTAGTACCCTGTCCATTACCCCAGAAAATAATAGACTCCCATCTTTCTCAATTTGTACTTACTACATTTTATGGAATACCAAGGAAAAGAAACTTGGTAATATGTGGTTTTGGTTTTTGGCTCATGCTCTATGGTGGTTTGCTGTGAGTTCCCAGTAGTCTTCTTTAACAGCGTTTTTGGAGCTTTACAGAGGCTGGCAAGAATTCCCTGCTTCTGATGGACAGTAATGTCTTTGCAAACCCTGTTAAATCACCTGTACAAATTTTTATTCACACAAAGTTCAAGGAGGAATTATTACATTTCTTTTAACAGAAAAAAATATCTGATGCTCGGTATCTGAAGAGAAAGATCCTGGGAGTTTAGCAAATCTCCCATATTGTGTAGCTTTTTTTTTTTTTTACTATTTCCCTTCTTCAAAGTTGCAAAACATTAATTTACATGTTTTATTTAAGGGAGGAGGAATATTTTGGTGGTTTTCTTGTTTTGATTTCAGAACTAGGTATAAGTATTTCCAGAGGCATACAGTGGTATATGAGGTTTTTCCTGCTCCATCAGTTGTGATTAGAGGGAGGAAAATATAGAAAAAAAAAGTCCCTTTTTAACGGGGGGGGAAACAAACAGTTAAGCCTTGCCCTCCAGTTCTGAATGTACACACCTGTAAGTTTCCACAGTTTAAAGAAGTATTCTTGTGGGAGCTGTTTGTCAAAATAGTACAAACTGTCAAGATTCTTGGCTTGTTTTCTTCTATTCAAAATAAATACTAATTTTTAAAAGGAAAATAAAGCACTTTTGTAATGACAGAATCAGCTTAGCGTAAGCCTCATCTTGTCCTTAAATTACATTTTCATTCCTATAGAATGAAGAAATAGAAAGATATGTTGCTGAGTATGCCAAGTTGGACAAGGAACACTTCCCTTGCTTTCAATACAGGACCGAACTTGATGGAGAATTAGTGACTGGTTTTGCAACACAAAACACTGGTGCTATGTTGCTATCAGTTTTGCCAAGACCAATGCATTTGTAAAACCAAAATGTGTCTAGATTTCTTCATCATGTACTGTTCTGCCTAAACAACAGTGAAAAATTTTGTTACTGATTTTACTACAATCGGAATATTTCTTTCCCCCTCATTCCTATCCCCAAGACAAGTAATGAGCACAAGGCTCTAAATTATATCCAAAGTGCAACTTTGGATATAAACACTGTGACTTGCAGATTTGCAGGTAAATACTTCATAAATTTTTCTACTAATTAAGTACAACATAGGTGTTACTTCATTTTAACCCTTTGGTTTTTGAATTGAAAATAAAATCTTACTGAAGGGAAATGCGAAAAATCACAGAAATTGAGACAGCAAATCTTTAGAGTAGGACAAAGCAATTCTTTCAGAGTTAAATATTGGATGCCAAGAGGGTAAAATACCTTTTAAAATCCCATATTTGCAGAATCTTTACAGTTTTTCTGTAGGTAGCCTATCTTAAGCAACATTTTGGCTACATGGTTTATTCATCTCATTTTAACTATTATGGTAGCATGCATTTGACTGAGCAGCAGGATATCTTTCATGTACAAAACACCAAGTATTAGTAAATTGCATTCCTGTCAATCTATTATTTAAACAAAAGCAAAAAGCACTTAAAGGCCCTAAGAAAAACTGCTAAAGGGTTGTGTTGCTTTCTACCAATACAGGATGATTACAAGTGTGGAAGATATCATGCTGAAAATTTCTGATATGCAAGTATAAACAAATATTTTCATAAAATATAAATGTACTGTAAGAATGTTAGTGATATGTTTTCTACTTTCTATAGATGTCTTGTGGCCTTCTGCCTGATCTTTGGAAACAATAACTGTGACACTGATGTATTCAGTGCTATTGTGCCTGTTGTATTAAAAAAAAAAAAGGACACTTCAGAATAAGATATTCTGCTTAAGACACATTTGGATGAACCTGGGGTAAATCTGCCTGGGAAAATGGGATTTAAGTGTCTAGAAAACAAGATTAGCCTTTTCCATTTGATCTTTGGTGAAATCATGTTGAACTGAGATGTTTTAGAGTTGACAGCTCCTAGTGAATTCGCTTTTTCTTCACATTACAGAATTGGAGAGCAGAGGCCACAGGCCCTGCTGCCCTTTTATTGTCTTATAGCTCTGTTGTGTCAATTCTCATGCAAGAACTTGTGTTGCATGTATTGAGTAGCTAAAGCTTCACTAATAGTATTTGACATTATAATAGATGTCTAGCCAAAATTATAGAAAAAGATTAGATGGGTTCAAATCTCTGTGATTAATTGGATATGTTACTTCATGCAATTTTTTCTCCTTTGAAGAATACATACCGAATGTCATAATGTAATTATAATTTTTGCAACTTCCTAAAATTGTTACCTCAAGTAGGTGGCAAAAAAAGGTAAAGACCACTACCTCTTCCTTGTTTTAATAAAAGTCAAGCAGAAGCCTCTGTAGTTAATAAAAGAGAGAAAGTTAAGTGCTACTTTATTTTCCTAATTATGTAATGCTGAAGGCTACATAAATGGTACCGTATAAAAAGAAAGAAATGTGGCAGACCAGCAAGACTCAGGAGAAAAAATTGCAGTGGAATTATCTGTTCATAGTTTTGTAAAAGACAATCAGCACACTATTATATGAGATAAAAAGTACAGTGCTTCTGAAGAACACATCTTTCGTGTGGAAATCATACCTCGGTTGGTGCTCTCTTTCTAGCCTGCTGTTAATTCAGCTGAGCAGTTTGGATTTATAGCACAAGAAGCTTATGGTGAATAAGTATGGAATTTCTTCACACCTAAGTAGGCATTTACCATTTGCAATGAGAATGCCTATAGAGAAATTAGACACAATTTTCTGAGTCTCAAATATTAGAGAAATCGAGTGTTGAAATTAGAGAAATCAGATAAACTAAATTTAGTAGCCCTTAAAACATGATGCTTCTGAAAATCAGACCACTTATATGGAATGACTGATATTTAGCTATAAATGAAAGAATAGCTGAATACCTGGAACACAGTTGTCTCATTTCCATTAAATTCTTGTGACATGCACAAAGGAAAAATAACGCTGTTTAAATTATAACCATAAATATTGTTCCAACAGAAGGAATGGATCAACGTGTGGGGAGTTTTCACATCTGGTTTGCTAAAAAAGCCATCTCACAATATATTTAGAGGGTAAGGACTACTGCAGTGATATGAGAGTATGGGATTTCTGCGTGCTTCACTAGTTTGTGAAAACCTGAGACTCTTCTTGAAACCACCATTCCACCACAGTCTTTGAAAGCCTAGTCTGGACATACAATCAGTCCTGCATAACTGGAAGAGGATCTCCTATGATCAGAGCTATGGTTTGAGTCAGAGGAGTTTTTTTGCAATGAGATAGACATAGGCGTGCACTTTGTCTCAGGCGTCTATTCTTCTAATTCAGAAGATTTCATAAATGTAGGTAAAATGCTTCATGTTTCTCCCCTCCTCAAGCAGGGTTGGTTTTTTTTTTTCAGTTTTGGGTATTTTTTTAACCTTTCTCATTTCTGTTGGGAGCATAATTCTAAATCTAGTCTGGAGGAGAAGAAACGAAATTGTGTTGGATTTTAGTTGGATTTAGCTTAATATTAGGTATGTTAGTCATCCATGATAAAATCTAAGAGACTTTGTGTGAGGTTTTGTTAAATGACTTACAATAAAATTGAACCTTTGAAATACCCAGCTACCCACTTTTTTACATGGCAGAGTTAGTAGGTTTTGTAGCATGATACACATACCATTTCCAGGAATTAACATACTCTATAAAAAGATAACAGTTCTATAGAAATCTCTCCTAGTTCACTAGAGAAAAAAAAAATCATACAGAGTCCAGCAAGGCACTTCACTGTGTTACACTAAAGTTATGAGTATCAAAAACACATGTTGTAAAAACTTGTATTTGCAGTGCAAAGAAAATGGTAGAAAAATGGCATGCTTTCTCTAATGGCAAAAAACGATGAACTTCTAAATTTTGTTTCTCCTTGAAAAAATTGTAACCTTTACTTGTTGAGCAATATCTGTTCACTTTGGTAACCAGAATATTTTGAATGCATTACTGCTGAAATACCAAAGGAACCATGAAGGAGTCAGTTCCACCTATGTACAACAGATTATTCAGATCACCAAAATTGTTAGCAAGTTTGTCTCACAATGTAGATTTCCATAAGAGAGCATCTTTAACTGGAAAGAGACAAATTGGTTTTTAGTTTCAAGGGTTTAAAAGATTGGCTGGAAAAAAAATGTGCATGGGGGAGATGTCAGGTTTTTCAGGGCCTAGGGATATTAAATGAGAGTCTTTTGACTCAGTGAAGTTAATACTCTAGTTAGGGTTACTTTAAAATGACTTTATAATGATCAGATGAAATGTAGGGTTTTTTCCTTTTTTGATCTGGAATCTTAATTTGTTTTTTGGTCTACCTCAACTTCTTAAGCTTTTTCCACACCTCCTGTCTCAAATGCAATTTCCTTCATTTAATCTGTAGTCTACTTTCACACTTTGTAGATCACATAGCTTTTTTAATGGCATATTTCCCAACAGATGACTGCATCCCAAAATTCAATCAGAATGTCAGATCATCTAGCAATATCCTATTTCTATATGGCTTGATTTTGACAGTCCAAATGTCTCAGACAGAAATCAAAGTGCTTAGAAATCATTCCATGAGCAAGATGAAAATATTAAGGGCCTAACAAATTTTTAGTCTGACTTAATCAATTGCAATGTGAATTTTTTTCATTCATTTATTTGATAATTCTCCAGTAAAACCTACTGAAAAGTCTAATCACATTTTGTCACAATTTTCAATTTTGTTCAACAGAGAGCTAAAAAGATGAGTAATAAACCAATTTTAACATGAATGCGTTATTAACAACAATCAAATACTCCCCTCATTTTATTAATTATGCCACTATAATGTTTGCTCCATTTTGATAATCAAATGGCCATGCTGGAGACTAAGTTCCTGTCCCTCTTTCCACCTGTATTTATTGGGCATCCCCTTATGGCATTGGATCTTCCCAGGGACAGATATTCTAATGTAGATTCTTAACATGAGACTTCTTTTCTGTAACTTCAGGGATCTCAAAGTTAGGATATAGTCTCCTTCTGTCACTAGCTGAGAGAAAACATATTTTAGCACATGTCATAAAGTGCCAAAGAAATGGAAAACTACTTCCTCTTTGGAAGAAGCCTGTTTTGCTTTTCATTGATTGTAATGAACCATCAGACTCTTGGCTTCAGACTGGGGTCTTAATTCTGGGATGACAGAAGGGAGATGAGATCCTCTCCTATTTGTTTTACTATTCCTGTGTACAGCTGGTTTTGATGAATATCTGCCCACACATGACTACTGTTGAAAACAATTGTAGTTCTCCATTTGGATTTCACATTCTTTGGTCAGTAAATGTTGACATGATGCAAGAAGAATATCAAGGCAACAATGCCCTTGAGGCATCCTGGCATTTGCTTGGATTTGAAGACTTCTATGTATTCTAAAGGCTAGAACAAATACGGTTCAACTGATGACCTTATGAAAAAGTCAAGAAAGCAGAAACTTTTTTTTCTAATCTTTGCATGGTAAAAATGAGTAGAAATAGCCTGTAAATGTCTATTTTAAAGATAAACTATCTTTTTAATGAAAGAAAGCATTTCAGCATGCTTTGAAATGTCAAACTGACAGCTCTGTTTTCTTAAAAGCAAATGGTTTGGCTTTGCATCTTAGGAAGGGTGAAAAAAGGAGTTTGCTTATAAGGTCAAGTGCTCAAGCCAACCTGAAAAAATGAGTTGTGTTATAATTACTCCCACTGCTGTGCAAACATGAAGTTGACTGATGAAATGAGTCTTCTTAATTATGAGCTTTGATATTATATATTTAGGGTAAGCTTTTGAAAACTCACTGAGTTTGATCCCAGCTTTTTTTGACCTTGACTGAGAGTAGATTGAACTCCAAAAGTTGTTTTATTCCTACTGGCACTCAGCATTATTATTTAACAAGGGATCTGTTACAGAGTTTAACTAAACAATAGGTCACACAATGTGCAGAAAATCCTTTTAATCTACTGTACATCTAGACTTTGAAGTTTTAAAAAAAGGGAATCAAATCAAATGACTTTTCAAGATCTCCTATGAATATTAACAGCCTTGCTGTGAATATCTCTACACAAATACATGCCTTTCCCATTTGAGTCTTACCCTGTTTGGCCTAGGTGATCAACATAAAACCAGATGTGATTTGAAGGAAAGCTATTGCAATGTAAAAGGATATTATTACAATTAATTATGGCTCCTAATTCCCTCTAGTTGCCTTAAAGATTTCAGTGCAAAACTGTAGGCTATAAATATTAGCCTGTCAGGTGAATAGTTTCAGGATTGTGTGGAAACAAATATTTCTTTGGACTATTTTGATTTCTATGTAGTTTTATCAACTAAAATACTAGAACTCCATGGATCCACTAATAAACACCTATTTTAATTCTAAAATATTAGAAACTTACTAGGAGTAACCTAAGAGCAAAAAGTGTGTGGTGAAGCCATCTGCTATCTGCAATGCCTTGGAAGCAGAAAAATGTTTTTTAAACTATAGCATAACTTGTTTCATCTCTCTTGTGGCTGTCTTTGTAGTCTCAGCAGCAGCACCATGTAGTTAGGGTTCCCTGAGCTTCACCAGGTTACTTACCTAATATGGCCAGATCCCAGAAAAAAAAATCCCGTCTCTTGTTTCTTCTCTTGGCATGTAGCTGACTTCATGGGCTTGGAAAGGTTGTCCTTGACTGTATACTAGTCCATAAAACACTTTAAAGTAAGCTAACATCAGGTGGTCTGACAGTCCAACCTCCTCTATATGTCCTCAGCTGGGGCAACTCAGAACCCAGCACCACACTGGCATGTTCCCTCATCCCAGAGTCCTTCCATAGCAGAGACACTGCTCCTGACTGGTCACATCTCAAGGGAACAGGAAAGTATTATGGAAGGATGACTCGGACTTTGCTCTATCCTGCTTCAGTGAGATATCTATGAGTGGTCATACAGTCACATAAAAGGTAATTTTTGGCCACTCAGAATTATAAGGCAGAAAAAGTAAGCAAAGGTAACATCTGTGCATCTCTGAAAATTATTTTAATGTAATAATCCACAGTTTGGAACCTATATTTTTTTTTAATATAATATTTGCAATTTCTAGCTTTTTTAAATATATATGCTTGTCTCTCTACCACCTCCTCCTCCTCCTCTCTCCAGATCAGCTGGTTACCCTGGGAAGATGCCATCACTGCAGGGAGCCTTACTAAGAAGCTGGGGTTAGTTTTAGTTTTGAATACACTCAGGCTTATGTTCATTATCAATAGAGAAGATTAGGTTGAGTTCCACAGCTGGAACCTGCTCCTGAAAGTGGTCTGTTGATCTACCCTTTGCACTTAAGAATTTTATACTGGGACAGATTAGTTGAAGTGTCCCTGTGGAGTATAGCTGTAGGTTCGTGATGGGATAGGAATTCAAAAAATAGATTAGGCCCAGCATGCTACCTGCTTTTTAGGTCAGTAGTAGCTGCTTGAATTCAAGTTAGAAAGAGATAAGCAGCCAGAAGGACAATGGACATGCTCTATTGCAGCCTGCTTTGCCCAGCGACGGTCTCATACCTGTTGCATCAGTTGCCCAGTTTAGCCTGAAGTGTTGAACATCACGACTCTGTTCAGAGACAGATTAACAGGTTGTGGTGAAAGTAGGAAGCAGTCAAGAACTGGTCTAAGCATGTCTCTTATTACATAAATTCATTCATGATAATAGAGGAAATTAGCATGGCTTTCACTATATCACAGTGAACTAGGACCTCTGCCACCCAGGGTCAAGTGTGTAGGAAAATGAAATTTTCTGGCCAGACAGTGAAGGAAGGAATTATCTGGGGCCTCTGATGCAATCTCCATATCAGTGCACCTTTGTTCTTTAATTTGTTGTCATTGCTTTTGCTTGTTTGTTTTCTGTTAGCAGCTGTTGAAAAGTGAAAAGGAACCGTTGGTTCCTTCTAGGTCTGTGCCCAGGATGTATCCTGAGGTTCAATGGCAACAATAACGCTCTTGATTCAGCACAAAACATATAACTTTTTGAAGGGAACATGTCACAGTTTTTATTAAGCAATTGTTTAGCAGAGAACAAAACCTTCTTAGTAACCAAGTTAAGCATGCTGCAACTTCAAACTTAGTTACTTCCTGACTGAAAGTTGGTATGCAGGTTTCTCATTTTGCTTTGTCTTATTTGTTATTAAAAAAGAAAATTTAAAAATAATAAAAAAGGAGGAAATAAAATATCCGAAACTGCTGCTTTACTGTTTGTCTTTGAGATGTAACCAAAAAGCTGATACATGGAGTTTGATTTAGGTTTTTTCTCTGACTGAATGATTAAATCTAGTTTCAATGAGGATGGCAATAGCCCTTTTTATTCATTTCATTGAAAATTATGAAGACTATTTTACAGATTTGATTTCCTGTGTACTTCCTTTCAACCATATCTGTTGGACTGACTTTTGGTGTAATAATGATGTGTAAAAATAAATATTTTTGTTATGACTAAGTATAGTGGTCTGAGCATGAGACTGTAAGACAAGAACAAATTTACTCTGTGGTTTGGACCTGAATCAATGAGAAATTGATTCAGTTTCCCTCAAAATATAAGATATGTCCTATTGGCTTAGGCAAACCATCTGTCTAGACTATTTATCTATTTCTTTTGTCTCCAACAGTTACAATTAAATATCCTATTTAAGGAGAGCACAGTGAGTATCTGCTACTGGAGTCCATTTCCTTCATGCTTTTATAGCATCTGTATTCATTGAATAAAGTATCCAACATTGGACTACTCCTGCCTTTCACCCATTTAGCTCCCTTTTACTTAAAAATCATTTTATGGTCCGGATGTCCAGAACTATGTCTGATGCATTTTTAAACCTCACAGTTTAAACCTCTTGTAACAACAAATTCCAGAGGTTCACTACCTGGCGTATCAAGGAAAACAAAAGAAAAAACCCAACAAACCCAAACCAGTATCCAACCCAAACCACAAATCTCTCTTTCATAATTTTTAAATTCATCTCCAACTATTTTCAACTATGTGAAAAATGAAGTTGGACCTAAGCAAGTTGGACCTAAGCAAGTTGGACCTAAGCAGACCTGAATGTCCCCACATTTTGGTGTTTATGGTTTCTGAATCAGTATGATGGGCTGAAGCAAATCCTGCAGTGTGCATCAGACAGTCAGGACGGAATTTTCAACCTTCAAACTTGGCAATAGGTCAGTAACAACACTTTCTGACCACATGGAATCAAGGGCAGCACAGGGGCAATACACGTCTACTTCGTTATTTGTAAAGATGGCACCTAGGGAGCAAGGACAGCAAAGACAGATAGATTTAAAATTAGAAGTAATTTTCATAAAGTGAAAAAGTGACTAGAAAAAAATAGGAGGTAGTGGACACCTTTCTCTTGGGAAATGTGAGTGTTCTGCTTACATTGGAAGAGTCAGATCTACAATTACAGGAAAGGGAATATCTGGCTGGATAGAAAATCCTCAAAAAATAGAAAAGAATTATATCCTATTCCAAGCTTGAAATGAATCTACCTAAAAAGCAAATACCACATGGGAATGTACATGCAGAAGGATGGTTTGGGGTGTTTTGTTCTGCCCAACACAGTCAGTTTTGAAGTACCTTTTTTCAGTGTTGAGCATCATCTTTCAATGGACCACTGGATAAACTTTATTCAAATGACAGTTATAAGTGTAACTTTGGAAAACAAAAATTTATAAAGATTTTGAAAACACTGATGTTATTTAGCTTAAAAGTAGAAGATTAGGTAAGGAAGGGTAAGTGTTCAAATCTGTAAAAGGCTATTTTAAATAGGAGAAAAGAATTGACTTTTGTAAAGAAACCCTATTAAGAAAAAACGAGGATCATTACAATAATGCATTAACAGTGTTCTGGGTTTGGAAGTGAACTGGTCTCAGTAGTGTTTGAAAATTTTTTTAAGATTTTAATACTTCAGCATTTAATATTTGTAGGGTTTGGCATATTCCTAATTTCTGGAGTAGGCAAAATATTGAAGAGAAAGTTAGAAGCACTGAAGAAAAAGAGAAGAAATGCAGCAGATATCTAAGTGAAGAGGAAGTGTACAGAAGCAAAATCAAGGGAAACTGCATCTCTTTAAAAAACCAATTATTTCTGCTATTGTTTTAGAAATTACATAGAAATGTCTCTTGAATTGATTTGGGACCGTCTTGCCCTGCTATACTACCAAACTTTGTAAGTATAATTGGGAAGAAAAAGATTTTGCATATGCTATCTCATAGCTTGTCACTTGGAAAACTACTGCAGGAAGGTATGTATCATGCTAAGTGTTTGTATGTTTAGTGGTCACGTGCTGTTAGCTCCTAATATTTTTGTTGAATCTACGACTGTTTATTTAGTGACATGGCTTCAGCTATACACAGTTTAGATTGTGCACAGCTTTCAGTTAAGAGGCAGCATAAATTTGCAATCAGTCATTTCATTGTTTATAGTCAGAGGTTATAACAATGAACATCATCAGTTTACAGCATGTTAAATTAATATTCTATGGATACCTGTTGTTGTGTGAGACCTTACACCACAAGAGGGAAGAAAAACTATGGTAAGGACAAAAATCATAATGTAAGTCAGCTGAACATAATGTGTGCTAGGTGTTTCTCCATTCTAAGCTTTAGAGATATGTAATTTGCTTTGGTTAATTGAAACAGTTTTCTTGAGATGCAGCCTGGTGCTGTCCATTTTTGCATCATACTAACCCCTTATTATAGAAAAGGTTGGAAGGGTTTTACACTATTGTGGTCATTTAGTCTGTAGCACAGAGAAATTCTAATGTTAGATGCCAAAGGTTTTGATTTTAACAGTTAAAAAGGGAATCCCTGAGAACAAAGAAATCCCAATAATCCTGTAATCCTTGAATATCAACTGGTGTAAAAAAGCTGAATTCTAAGGATTCTTGTCTTGTTAATTAATTTTCAAAAGGGACCAACTTTTATACTAAACAAAAGAGAAATTTCTAGATAACAGAGTGCAGGCTGCTAGGTCAAGCATTGCAGAAAACCATCTTGCAGCAATGACGTCTTTCTCATTGAGCTGAAGATATTTGTCCTGGCAGTAATGTGAATGAGTGGATAAGACTACATTTCAGGAGTCCTAGCTGGAAGTTTGGTGTAGAACAGTTTCCCATGGGGTTTTACAAGTGAGGATGCCTGATCAAAGCCAAGGAAAATATTTCAGTAGCTATTGATGATCTCCAAGCCACCATGCTTAGATCCTTTTCTAGGATTATATAAGGAAATATTAAATGAGGGCCCATACCAAGAAAAATATAGGGTTTTAAAAGTGCTTTTGATGAGTGAGGAAGGACATTACTCTCATAATCAGTAAAACTGGCAGTATTCCTAAATATTTCCATTAAATTATTTTTTATACAAATAAGAAATGTAGAGAAGTGGACTACAGCCTCAAATCCAGCCACAGCAGCCCCCTTTTTCAGTAGCTAAGTCTTCTGCAAAGTTGGTTACTCCGATAAGCAATATGAAAAGAAATGTGCAATAAAACTTTGGATTGAATGATTTAGTGGCAGAAAATGTATCAGTGAGCAGTTGTGTTCAGTTTGGCACTGAATCTGAATTACCTTTTCTTTTTTTTTTTTTTCCTTAAACATTTACAGCTAATTTACAGTATCTACACCACACATTCATATTTTAGACATTGATCAATACCCCTTTTTTTTTTTTAAGCATGAGAGGAAGTATGGTGGAGTCCCATCTGTAAAGGAGCTAAGGAAGCTTACTTAGTGCCTTAATCTTTTGGGATGACTCCAGAATGGGACTTCCACAGTCTTTTGAGTTGCTGCACACACAGTTTTCTACCTTTCAGATTTACATTAAACATAAATTCCACTGAAACTTACTAGTAAGACTGACATGTATTAAAAAAAAACAAACCATGGTATCTGATTTTAACTCTTGGGTAGGCCTCTGTCTGTCTGTTTAATAGGAGAATGAAAAGGAGATTTCTTTAAACCAAACACAATAATTGAAATATAAAGATAATGGAAATCACATTCTGTGAAAACATTTGTTAGCATTTATTTCTACATTAAGCAAGTAAACCTCATTATGAAAGCATGCTACTGTTTTTTCTTGCTGCTCTTAACTCTCTTCTATTTTCCACTTTCAGCTCACATTTCTTGCAGTGAGTTTTCACACTGCTATAAAATGGATAGGAAACAGGCATTGAAATGTTTCAGAAGCAGAATGTATCTGAAAGGAACACATCAAGTATTTCTAGATACAGGAGAGAAGTGTTCTTGGCAGATGTATGTGACACCAACTTGAACAAGGGATTGGGGCCTGGATTTTTAAAACTCATTCTTAAAACAATATTAAAAGAATTCATTTGAAAGAATCTTACTTCAGATATAAAAATTGTGGTTTTATTTTTCAACAGTAGCTATTGTTGTCATTGAAGTATATAGGACAATACGATCCAAACCTGTGACTTTACACTATTAGGATATCTCTTTAGTCACCTGTGTTTATATATATATACACTGTTAGTGTACACAGTGTCACTTAGAATTTTAAATTAATTGTCCCGTAGGCTGATTTCTACTTAATTTAAAAACAAGAGGAGAAATATCAACCACTAGGTGGTGGAGAAAGTATGAAATATATTTTAATTTGTAAACCCTAGCCATCTTTTATGGGATGTAGATAAATACAGTCTAGATTAAGGAAGTGTCCCAGAGCCAATGCAATATTTATATGTTTGTACACAGAACATATAAACTATCATAGATTTCAACCACTTTCTTGTTAAAACTTTGATTACACTGAGACTAGAGCCACATAACTATGATTACTAGCTTTCAGTTATGACACTTTAAACTTGCTCTACAGGGCAGTTGGTGGAAATGCTCTATTACATAAAAGCCTTTGATCCCATGATGGATGTTCTATGAATTGCGGGGGAAGAATGAAAGTGCTGGAGAACTGGAGAAATAAATAATGAAGCCAGCTGATATTATGATGGCACAGCAGGAGTAGTATATTTCATCCTGTTTTGTCATTTAGTTACGCGGCTTCTCCTTGCACAGTACTCATTGAAATAATATTATCTGTGTGTGATTTGTCAGGCAGGTTTCAATAAACTGCTGCAAAAGAACTTCCTCTCTATACCAGTCTGTGGTACTTTTGAGAGATTTTTAATATGTTTAGACTCAAATCAGTAGTGCTGTATTTCTATTTAGATAGATTTTGCATTCTGGATTCTGCTCTCTTTAGGCTTTAATCCTATGCTTTGATCTGAAGCGCTCTAAGGGTCCAGTGAAGAACAATGGTCTTTTTAACTTATGTATGCTATTTTGTATCTTCATAGCTGTTCTTCTTAACTTCTACTCCATCTTTATTTCATTGCTTTACTCCATCTTGAAAGCATTTAGAAAAACGTTAGTGCTTCAATAATTTTCTAATGACTATACAACCTCTTAAAATATAGCCCTATTTAAACTTTAGATTTCATTCTGATTGCAAATGAAATGATTACTTTCTAGCATCAAAATATTTGTGTAGCAGCATGCTGAAATACCATCTTGGAAATTATAACAAATAAATTTTAAAAAACAGGAGGTACCTGAGAACCTGCTAGAGACACCTTTCTGTATAAGTCTCAGAATGTTGCTCCCAGAATAATAACATAATAGGATTCCCAAAGAATAAGAGCAGTGTAACATGAGCAGACTGCCAGCATCTAGTCAAAGCAGTCAGGGTTCTGCCACCACAGTTGGTTCCCATATAGTGTGATTACCAAAAGATGTACACAAGTGATGCAGAAAACAAATTAAAAGCTTTTTAAATATTTACACAAAGTTCAATAATCAAGCAAAAAATAAGACTATAGGGAATACAACATTTTCCTTTTGCGTAGCTGAGATTTGAGCAGGCTGTAGAGTATTACTTTGATAGCAATATGCATTCTTTTTAAACTTTTAATCACAGCGTAACTGGAACACAGGATCTGCGCTCAGTTTTATTTAGGGCTCTGAATGAGGTGTTACTTCTCTTCGAAGACGGCTCCAAAATGTCATTGATAGGAAGGCTACAAATAATTATGATGCTCTTTGGATTACTATTTCTAACACGGCAAAATCCTTTTCTCTGTAGCCAAAAATAGCTGCATACCGTCTTAAGTGAAGCTGCCAACACTGCTCAACAAGTAACTGATTAGGATTCACAAAAATTTTCTTGCATGATTTCTCTGTGTGAGTTTTACCGAACTTCACCCCGTGGCTTCCGAGCCAAATGAAACGAGCCGGGCGCTTTGCTTTTTCCTCGGGGCTGGGACCTGCCGCGGGCTTCATCTTCGCGGAGCCGAAGCTCGGGGCTGGGCGAGCCCAGCTCTGCGGGACCGGGCGCGCTCGCCTCCCCTTCCCGGCAGAGCCGCGGCGCGCCCCGGGCGATCGCTCCCCGGGACGCCAGCGGCCGGCGGCGCCGCGGCGGCAGCAGCAGCGGCCGGAGGCGGAGGGAGAGGTGGCGGAGGAGGAGGAGGAAGGCGGCCGCCGGCCCCTCTCGGCGCGCAGAGGCGCAGGCAGAG